>JBBBDQ010000687.1:525000-635000 GCA_037127315.1 Ascarosepion bandense | reverse complement strand
GAAAGAGCCATTGGAAATAGCTAAGAGAGAGAAATTTTGAATTTAGGCAGGAAATTATAGGCAGATACATATATCGGTTACACGACATCTGGGTTTAACAAAGAGGAAAAAGTGAGAAAATGCACAGAAGAAAGAAAGTGTGTGTGTGTGTGTGTGTGTGTGTGTGTGTGTGTGTGTGTGTGTGTGTGTGTGTGTGTGTGTGGAGACAATAGAAAGGGCAAAGAAATAGAAATTTCAAACTTTGGCCAGAAATGAATTGTAGATAGACATAAACGTTTGTTACGTTGTTTAAAACTAAATCCTTTAGCAATCTTTTTAGAATAAGGATGAACTCACATACAAAAACATAGGAATTTTTTAATAAAGCCTCTCACAAAATGGTTTCCAAAAATAAAAAGAAGTGAGTTTTTTAAAATTATTTTTCAGATATAACGTTTATTACCATACTACCTGATGAGACATTGTTCTTTCAATGTCGAAACAAGATGTACAATACATATATATATATATATATATATATATATATATATATATATATATATATATATATATCAGTGGGTCTTTTAATGGCCCTAGTTTGCTTGTTCTTCCATACGGTAGCAGAAGCAACAGTAGCCGCCACATAAATCAGCGTTTATTTTTCTTACCACCCGTTTGCTAATTTTTACTTCATTATAAAGTCATTATGCGAACCAATATACAAACACCAAGAAGAAACTTTGGAAATTTTTAGGACACATAATGAGAAAAGGGGGTTTAGAAAATTTGATAGTCACAGGACAGATTGAGGAAGAGAGAGCAAAAACACATAACATACTTAGTGAGCTTCACTAAATGAATGGCGGAACATTTTTTAGAAGAGATAAGAAATACTGAAAGACAGGAAAGGCTCATTAGAAACAAAGAAAAGTATGGTGGATTGCTATTTGATATCTGTCCTTCTGTATGGAAGTGAATCCTGGACGATTTCATCAAAGATGAAGGAGAGGCTTCAGGCAGCTGAAATGTGGTTTACAGAAGGATGCTGAGGATACCATGAACGGAGCACATGTGCAACGATGAGGTGTTGGAAAGGATGCAAACGTGAAGAAAACTGATACTAAATATCAGCAAGAGACAAATGAGGTTCCTGGGATACGTAATGAGAAAGGAGGGCCTGAAGAACTTAATACTCTCAGGTCGGATAAATGGAAGGAGAGACAGGGGAAAGCAGCGCGAGACGTACTTGTTAGGTCTGAGCAAATGTTTGGCGGAGCGGGGCTTAGAAGAGATACCAAGAGAAAATTATTGAGAGTGATAAGGGACAGGGGCAAGTGGAGGTCCATGATCGCCTACGTTCTGAAAGTACACGGCACATGAAGAACAAAAAGTCAAAATTTCTTAAGAGTGACAAAGGACAATAAATTCTGAAGATCCATGATCGCCTTTCTCTTGAGGTGACAGTGAAGAAGAAGAAGAAGAAAAAGAAGAAGAAGAAAAAGAAGAAGAAGAAGAAGAAGAAGATGTTATTAAAACATTTGTTATACTTTTGAATATTTATTATGCAAGACGGTGATGGAAAATTTTCCGCTTGAAAGTGGGCGATATGTTGGGAACCCCTGCGATAAAGTATTTACATTATTCGGACTATTGTCCTCATCTTTGTTGCCATTTGTACGACGTTTCGGTCGTTGTACAATCCGGCCTTCTTCAGGTACTAGGGATTTCGAACCGAACCCTTTATTACAATCACTGGGGTATGTCATCCTCATTCCTTGCGTAAAGCCTCGATTGGAAGTCATGAGTTACCTCCCTCTAACCCTGCAAGTTACTTGTTCACCGCTGCTGTAGCCTGGTATTGAACTCACTACTCAAGTCAAGTCAGGAACTAACCAACGTCTCTATCCACTGGGCCATGTGTCCTTAAGGACACATCGAAGCTTTACGCAAGGAATTAGGATGATATATCGCAGTGATTGTAATAAAGGGTTCGGTTCGAAATTCTTAGCATCTGAAGAAGGCCTGAGCGCACAATAGCCGAAACGTCGTACAAATGGCAACAAAGATGAGGACAATAGTCCGAATAATGTAAATACTGTAAATACTACCTCATCTCAGAAATTTAGACATATAATTTTTTTTATATAATAATTTACTATAAGTTAAAAATCTTTTATATCTATTATTTTAACTTTATTCTATAGGGGGCGGTGATCCCCTTTCTACCTCCATATGTGGCCAGCTACGCCTGTGTTACGGCCTTGCGATGTTATTGTATCCTTACCTTAAAGGGGCAGCCTGTCTCTCCTTTATATTTCTTTCCACAACTACATGGAATGGCGTACACACAGTTCTTACTCATGTCCTCTTCTGTTGGGGATCTTACTCGTACAAATGGCAACAAAGATGAGGACAATAGTTCAAATAATGTAAATACTATCTCATCTCAGAAATATAGACAAACACCTGAGATAGTATTCATAATCGACGGTGTTTTTCTTGTTATTATTTTCTTTAATTTCTGTTGTACACACATTTCTTCCCGAGTCCCAGTAAAAAGACCTAAGATATCATGATATTTTTTCACGGACCATTTGTATAAAAAACAAAAGTCAACCGCATTATACATTATAACCGCATTATATATAAAGCTCTTCGTAATGTGCGAGTTATATACTTGAGATAACAATTTGTTCTATTTCTATAAGGATTGTGCTACTAGGAATTCTTTCAATGTGTCTATCGGAACCTTTTGCAATCAATCCGATGTCTCCAACTATATATGGAATTATGTGCCACATTTTTAGATTTTGATTTCAAGGTCTGTGTATTTTGATAGTTTTTTGGAAGATTTGTAAAGATACATTACAATCTGTAGGGACTGTCATGTCAATAAAAAGGGACATTTTGTTTTTGTGGTCTCTGATTACGATTATTGTTGTAATTATTCCGCACAGTATTTTGTTTTCAGCCGCTGAATTTCAACATTGAAATATAGATGATCTCCATCAAGTCGTACAATGTCAAACAACTATAACCTTTCGCAGAATATTTCCAGCGTCAAGCAACGTAGACTTCAGAAGAGTTGGGATATTAGGATTTATTCCTATTTCCTTAATGGAGGACTTTAAGCTCGCTGATATAAACTCCTGTTACGTGTTAAGTGTAACAAAAGCAAAAAAAAAAAAAAAATGATTAATCAAAACTCAGAGTTAAGTCACATACAAGTATTTAATTTACAAAAACATAAAATAAAAATATTTACAAATATACAGTTTTTGCATTCAAAAAGAAAAACAGAGTTTACTACTGGCAGGCGAAGTGTTACGAAGGAGAAGAAAAGGTCAGTATCTTTACCCAGTTAAGTTAACGAAGTAGTTAAAGTGTTATATTTTTTGGAAATCTTTAAATGTGTATATAAAGAATACTTTTCAGTATGGTCAATGAAAAAGTAAAAAATATCTATTTACCCTTTTTGTTCCAGGAGGTTCTCGTTCAGGTTTTAGTTGGTCAACTAAAAGTAAATAAAGTCAGGCAACTTTACTTAGAGTTTCTCTCGGCTGGATATAAATCCTTGAATCAAAGATAATTCTTTTAACAACTAACTACTCTCTTCTCAAAATCTCTTTTTATAGGGGTAACACCTAATTTGCATATTCTAGAATCTTTTGAATTCTCTCAATTTTACTGGAACATTCTGGCATCTTCCAAAACGTTCTATTCCTAATTTCTCTATTTTTACGACTATTTCATGAATTAAAATTTTTCTGTAATAACAAGTAGGACTCAATAGAATCCCTTACTACAACTTTTAGACATTAGTATTATTTTTTATTTTTATTTTTTTAATCATATCACCCCAAGCAAGGCGGTAACGCCACTGATGCGCAGGGGGCTACTTAAGAGTAAAAAGATTGGACAAGAGAAAGCCGGAAACCACATCCTAAACAGTGAACAAGGGATGAGCCTCTTCACCTGTTCAATAGACGTGGGTGGAGTGTGAACCGGGCGATAGTTTTGTCTAGCTACTCCAATTGAGAAAAAAAAAAAGAGTAAAAAGATTGGAAAAGAGAAAGCCGGAAACCACATCCTAAACAGGGAACAAGGGATATTATTATTGTTATTATTATTTTTATATATAAATGCATCCTCGTAACACTCCAACAACTCAATTGTGACTGAGGCAATAATGTCTTGAACGTCCCATATTCTAGCAACTTCAACCCGTTTCAGTGTACGATTTCATATTTTGGTCTCTAGGTACAATCATGTCTGATGAGAAGTCATTTTTTTTTCTTTTTTTATGTGACATCTGGTTTGGTGACGTCAAAGTATCGATCTGTTTGGATGTTGAAATCAAACAACATTCGGTTTCCCGTTAGCTTTAAATCCATGGTTCTATGTTGCACCAATCCAGATTTGAATCCTTTTTATCATGGCGACGCTTGTATTCTTTCTAATGAAACGTTCCCCATGCGCCAATGAAGTCGGTGACGTCTTTAACCTCATGTCACACATCCTTGGAGGTAGATGTTCTCTTTGACCGAATTAATATTCAGGTAATTTATTATTATTGTGAAAACAAACAAAACCATATTCTATATTCATAGGAGAGATGATGTTCCCTTGGCGCCAAATATAATGATTGTATTTATCTCTATAGTGATATTAACGCTGAGAGTTATATCGCCTTCAAGCTACACCCGTATTCATCTGAATAATTGAAGTTGAAACAGTTCCAATGTTTCTTTGCGAAATCTAATTTTCTCGAGAAGACTATTAGCATCAGGACAGTAATATATTTCCCACAGGCAAAACGTCGCAAGCCACTCATTGCTCTATTGCTATTTCCATGGAAAGTGTTCAGACGAATTACGTTCCTTAGTTCTACCAGTTCTAATCCTCACTGCTAGGATCCTCCTTGTCATTGTAGCTAATCAACATCACTCTTACACGCTCACACACTGATTGAGCACCCTGGAAGAATGGTAGAACAGTAGCTACTCTGGCATGTACGCATCGCTCATTCAGTAATGAATTAGAGCACTCTGGCTATTAGGCGTGTATATTATCATATACACGCTAAAAAAGTCTGCCTTCTTCTACCGAGCGCCCATAGTCCAGAGGTAGAATCGCCGACTGGCGCCAATTTGGTCGGGTTTCAATCCTGAGTTAAAAGCAATCGGAGTCTAACAGTATTGATGAGCTGTATTACAGCGAAACAGATCTGTCTGCGGATGATCTGTCTTCAATCTAACATGTTTCACTTTAACAAGCTTTCTCAGTGATGTTTTAAAAGGAGAATGATTTAAAAAATTAAGACATTTTTTTAATCCACAGAGACAGTATGTTGATTAAGGTTTCATTTTATTGGTCCGATATGGGTCACGTGTAATAAAGCAATGAACAGATTTTTTTAAATGAAAGTCTATGTATGCGAAAATAATGCATGTGTCAAGCGTATTTAAAAACTTATGCCTTGTATGTGTGTGCCTCTTGTAATAAAAGCAACAGATGCTTATTTTAAATGTAAATGTATGCGAAAATAATGCATGTGTCAAGCGTATTCAAACTATAAACGAATTAAGTGTGTTTTATTTGTCGGTAACGGATGTGCGTTGTGGTGCAGTGAATATCGACTCGGAAGGAGAGATTGGGGTATCGAGTTCGAATTCCAGTTGAATTCCTTACATTCCCTTACGCACAAATACCATTGGGAAAGGTATTAATACGTCTCTTCCCTCCAGTTATGGGTTAAATAATAAGCCAGATTGGGTTCTTTAGCCTTGGCTGGCAACCAGTCTACCGCAGAAAGCAATGGCAAGCTACTGCGGGATAATATACTGCCCATTCAGTCATGTCTCTTTCGAGACATGATCGCCCAAAGCGTGTATCACGTATGGCATTTAACTGACTGAACGTTAGTGTGTGTGAATGACAAAACGAAATACATGTCCGTTCAAAATTGTTGCGAAATAATGTCTGCAAGTATTAAACGAATCTTTTATAAATAAATAAATAAATAAATTTTGAAAATAAGTTGTTAACGGTTAAAACCTTTCAATTAAATAATATGTATTAAAACACTAAATATCTATGTATTAAAATTATTACAATGTCATAATTATGTAATATAAGTTATATATGGAGATATTAAAACATACATATCAAATTATAATAGTAATATATAAAGTACCATATTATATCATTAAAATATTATAATTAAGCAATATAAATAACATACAATAATATATAATAAATGGGAGAACGTTATATTTACAAATTTTATATATATGTTTTAATATCTCTCTCTCTCTCTCTCTCTCTCTCTCTATATATATATATATATATATATATATATATATATATATATATATTTTTTACTTTAATCCGAAACGGAAAAGTAGGAAGGTAAATTCCAAGAACCTGATCCTAATTAATATTAAAAATTTTAATATTAAAAAATTATACAGGAGGAGAGCTCAATGTAATTAAAATTACAGAGCCAATATAAATTAAAATACATTTTTAAAATTCAAAAATGTTGAATGAACATTTCAACATGAAATCCCTAAGAGAGAATTCACGTCTTCTCAGCAACACAGTCTTTATGAAAATGAAGAAAAATAAGATTAAAAAGGAGAAAAAAAGTAAATAACGGTTAAGATTTGAGAAATAAACGCCACAAATTGTTTTTTTAAAAATCAGTCTATTTTTGGTTTTTACTTTTTGATAGAGTTGTAAGTAAAGAGATGGAAATTTGGCATGTCTGGCTTAATAGACGAAAAGAGTTAAGGAAATGGGAGGTCGTTAAATTGAGAATTGGGTTAAGAAAACAGAACAGAAAGGGAAGAGGCGGAATATAAAAAGAGTGTATAGAGAAAAAAAAATAAAAAGGGGAAAAAAGAAAAGAAAGAAAAAGGAGAAAATATCAAATAGAAAACCCTCGATATGTGTCAAATAAATTTAACTTTAAATGATTAAAAGTGTTAAAGATTTGAAAAAAGTGTATTTAGGGGAAAAAATAAAAATAAGATTTAAAAAATTTAATTAAGTTAATCTAATTAAAGATATTTTTAGGTATAGACAAACTAAATAACAATTAAAAAAATTATTCTCAAAAAGATTTTTATATAAATTTAAAATTTATTTTTTGATATATATATAATTTTTTATATTTATATATATATATAGAAAATTTATAAAATTTATGATGTGAAAAAAAAATTTATTAAAAAGATATATACTAACAAAGGAAAAAGGGGTTTAGTAAAAGAATCCATATTTTATAAAGATAGACAATTAAAGGAGACTAGGAGAGGAGACTGAGAAGGAATTTATTTTAATATATATATATATATATATATATATATATATATATATAGAGAGAGAGAGAGAGAGAGAGAGAGGGAGGGGTGCAATGGGTAAATCGTCATTTTATATATTACATTCCGTGCAAACGCGTTGTTTTTTATTTTATTGATTGCAAAGTACACTATGATCAGTTAGGCACCCACCGTGAGATAAAAACAAAACAAAAAAAAAACAAAAAACAAAAAAAAAATACAACAACACCAACAACAACAACATCAAAAAAAGAAACACACCATGACGCAATTTACTCCTAAAATGGTATTCTCTACTGAAGGTACCGTCAATCATTTTCGTTAACTAAGTTTTAATTTAAATTTTTAAACATAAAAGGTTTTCTTGAAACTTTTATTTTAAAATTGAAAGCTAAATGATGAAATTTACTATTTCCATTAAGCAAAATACTCTGATATTGAGCAGAATTTATAATTTTGAGATTTAAAAACTTTTTCAATTTTTTCGGCCATTTTTGAGTGATCGATGCATTTGTAAACAAAAGTTATTTCTCGGTTTTAAAAACCTTGCCAAAATAAAATACACATCTGTGACACATTAGTTTTAGAAAATTAGCAAATTTAAAGTTAAATTAATCTGATTTACACGAGTGATACTTATTTATAACATGAGATTTAAAGTAAAACCATTTCTTAATCACGGATGTTGATCTTTTTGACCTTTTCCGTATGATTTAATATGTGATGACAGTCAGATACGAGATCAGCTAAGGGTATGGTGATCAGAATTGACACAATTGTGCCAACTGTTTTCCTGTAAGAGAAGAAATCTTTAAACACTTGACCTTTTAATGTACATTAGGAAAATACCATACAAAAAAAAAAAAAAATTCAAATACACAAAATAAACAAAAATTAAAATATTTTAAGAATACGATGGCTAAACGATTTGTATTAAACTTTTCAATTTTTGATTAGTAAATATAGTCTTCACTTAATTACTATATCCAACGCTTACAAGACTTTGAAATATTCTTCAAACTTTATAAATTGTTATAATTAAAAAAATGAAAACAATTCTTTTAAGATTTCATTATTAATAAAGAATTTTTTTTCTTCGGACTATAATGTCCTTAACATATATTATTTATTAACGCAATTAAAAGCATATCTACTCAAATAATATCATAGATTTATTGCATTTTTTTTATTTTGCATTTTTTTTATTTTACTTTTGAGAGCAGATTTTCGGAAATAAGGCCAAATGTTTGAAAACTAATTGATGATTTACAATCCCTAATGAGTCCTGCGTTTAACTAGTAAAACCAATTTTGCCTACAAAATTTAATTTCTTGAAACTTCATGAATGTACGTGGGGGTCACAGAAAAAAAAATAATTTAAAAAATAATTTAATTCATTTGTGAATAAGTCCTCAAAGTTTATTTAAAATTTGACAATTATTTGATTTTTGTAAAAATTTGCAAATTAATGCGTTTTTTACCGGACAAATAAAATGAGTTACATAATATTACATTATCCATTGTAACATTAGTAACGATTTGGTTACCCGCTAACGAAAATCAAAACAAGGTTTTTACCAAAATTTCCAACGTGTTAGAAACTTATTAAAAAAATTTTAAAAAATAGTTAAAAATACTTTGATCTTTTTTCTTAATAATAACATAAACATTTTGATGAGAAAACTTCGTTTTTATTAAGTCTAGGGCTTTTTCTTCATACTATGGTGTTTTTTTTTTTACCGATTCAGTGCAGGTACCTATTCTACAGCTTGATATTCGTGCCGAAAATTTCAATACGAAGATTTTTGAATAATTGGGTGTTAACCTGAGGACAGTGCGGAGAATCTAATCGTGAAAGCGTAGGTACGGCTTCTCGGTAAACTCATTCTGATCGTTCTGATAAAAAAAAAAGAACTCCGAATTTGTTGGTAAGGACCCCAGAATCAACACGGAGGCCTACAGCAAAGTACCTTGATAAGGGTAGCCGCTGAAAGACCTTGTGTCTGGTAACAGGATATTGCACCATACTACAAAAGCAGGAGAACCCAATCATCACCCCTTATATCTGACCAGCAGACTATGTCCCTCTTAATTATTGTGGGTGGGTCGCATTTGAGAGAGAGAGAGAGAGAGAGAGAGAGAGAGAGAGAGAGAGAGAGAGAGAGAGCAACAAAACTCTTTGTAACACCAAAGATGAACTGAAGGCAAGAATTACGGCAGTATTTACTAATCTAAACAAGGAGACCATTCAGAAGAGTTGCAGGGGATTCCGAAGTTGTCTGAGGGTGGTAGTTGAAGCGAATGGCGATTTTATTGAATAAATTTACTATTTGGAATTTCAAGACAGTTTTGTGTAATTTTAGTAAATATATCTGTTAAAATATTGTGTCAGTGTCATTTTAATTTTTGCATAATGTAAATAGTAATTTCGCCAATTATTTGAATAAAGGCATATTGCATATATATAGAGTATTTCAGCAAAATCCGACACTTGACAAAAAGAAAACGAAATAGGCAATAAAAACAAAAGTTGTATATGCAGAGTTCCGACAGTTTATTTAGCAACAGTTAGAGTTACATATTATATTATTTTTCATTATAACCGCCACCGGCGGCGACGATCATCTCAAGGCAGGCATGAAACGAGTCATACGCTTTGGCGACCATGTCCTTGTCCATAGAGGCGAATGCCTCCAGTATGGCAGCTTTCAGAGAATCGACCATGTTGTGGGCGTGCTTGTTGGTCTTGACCCCAGAAGAAATAGTCAAGGGGGTTGCAGTCGGGTGAGGAACGGGGCCATAAGTCCGGCGACCAGTGGTGAGGAACATTGTTGAGCAGCCACGCCTGGGTCGTCTTGGCCTTGTGTGAAGGAGTGGAGTCCTGCTGGAAGACGTAGGGGCATCCAGCGGTGATCTCGTCCATCCAGGGCTTCACCTGGTTCTCAGCACCTCGTGGTAGATCTTAGTGGTGACTCTCAAGCCCTTTTGTTCATACATTTATACATATCTATCTATCTATCTATCTATCTATCTATCTATCTATCTATCTATCTCAGTCTGTTTATTATCTATGTGCCTGCATGTAACTATATTGCATGTGTTCATATTTATCTTAGTCGTGATGGTTAAGAGTTTCGCTTCCAGTAATCTTGGAATTATTTCGAACTTTTGTTCTCATCTTGGTTGTTATAATAGACACAACGTTTCGACACAACGTTTCGATTATCTGATGTGGATTATCTCATTGGTTATTGCGAAACATCCTGAGAAATCAATTATTGTTTTTCCATGTTGGAATTTGGTTCGCCACTACCAAGTTCAAGGATCGAACTCATGACCACAAGATGATGCTAACACATGTATAACCAACTACTATAGCCACTATGAAGGACTTTAGTATGTGTATTTTTGGAGTCTTTTATATTCAGTGTCAGATGGATTTTGACAACTGGATTATGTTCTTGGAATCATTTCGAACTTTTGTTCTCATCTTTGTTGATATAGATGTTATAATATATATTATAAGAGATTCGATTCGAGTTTCAATTCCAGTTGAAATGTCAAAATATGGCAGTGTGATATTCAAAGTGGTCCTGATCACTGTAAATGAAATATTTATGCATAAGTAAAATCTTCCGTGTTCATCTAAGTCCGCTCATCTGCTTTTCCTGTTTTATCAATGTCATTCGTCAATTGGCAAAACAAGCACGTAGAAAACCTCTAAACAGCAAGTTCTTAGCGCCAGCCTTTGTCGCAGCCGCGTTTTTATGTTCTCTACGTTATTGCTTCAATTAACGCTTACATGAGAGCCAAAGGGAAGGAGGTGAATTATTAGTCAATAAAAAGGCTGTCTTTTGAGACACGTAGAAAAAAATGGATAGGGCCAATGATTCCTGTTCACTAATATGTGACAGCCGATGACTATCACATTTTCTTTCTTTCTTTTTATCACAGTCTTTTCATCTATCATCATCTATCTATCTATCTATCTATCTATCTATCTATCTATGTCATTTTGTTCATTATCTATCTATCTATCTATCTATCTATCTATCTATCTATCTATCTATCTATGTATTTTGTTCATTATCTATCTATCTATCTATCTATCTATCTATCTATCTATCTATCTATCTCATTTTGTTCATATCTATCTATCTATCTATCTATCTATCTATCTATCTATCTATCTATCTATCTCATTTTGTTCATTATCTATCTATCTATCTATCTATCTATCTATCTATCTATCTATCTATCTATGTCATTTTGTTCATTATCTATCTATCTATCTATCTATCTATCTATCTATCTATCTATCTATCTATCTATGTATTTTCTATCTATCTATTTTCTTATCTATCTATCTATCTATCTATCTATCTATCTATCTATGTCATTTTGTTCATTATCTATCTATCTATCTATCTATCTATCTATCTCATTTTGTTCATTATCTATCTATCTATCTATCTATCTATCTCATTTTGTTCATTATCTATCTATCTATCTATCTATCTATCTATCTATCTATCTATCTATCTCATCTCATTTTGTTCATTATCTATCTATCTATCTATCTATCTATCTATCTATCTATCTATCTATTTTCTTCATTTTATTCTATCTATCTATCTATCTATCTATCTATCTATCTATCTATCTATCTATCTATCTATCTACATTAGCGAGCATAAAGATCAGAACGATGTTAAGAAAAGGTCTAAATGTGAAATAACTTTTTATTTTAAAGCTTCATAGACCATTTTATCAAGGAAAAATAGAGAGATAAAGATAGATTATATAATTCCAAAATATAAAGCTCAATAAACTTATTTTGATAACGTTATAAGAATACTTATATAACATCGGAAAAATAGATTAGAACGATTAACAAAATCATACTATTATAATGGATACATTATATCCAAATGAAAATAGCGTTCATAATTCATTATTACTTGATGTGAAAAACCTTTACTTTCAGTAACAGCTTGACACCTTTTGCTACATGAGCGAATTAATGTCTTGCATTCATTAAGGGATATTTTCTCCCATTCTTCTTTAAATTAGTCCAGAGTCCTTCGACGTTTGTTGAATTTTTTCCTTAGCTTTTTCATTTAGTAACTTCCAAACATTCTCAATAGGATTCATGTCTGAGCTTTGAGCAGGCTTCTCCATAACTAACATCATCCTCAGAATGAAATATCTTAACAGACTTCGCTGTGTGACATGGCAAGTTATCTTGCATAAATACAGTTGGTTGATTAATTGCAGTTCTCAAATTAGTTACATGTCTCTTTAATATCTCTTTGTATACAGTTGCGTTAATTTTACCGTGTAGCCTAACAAGAGGTCCCGTACCAGCGTTTGAAATCATGCCAAACACCATCACACTTCCTTCTCCAAATTTAAGTCTGCCTTCGGTGCACTAAGGCAAATAGCGTTCCTTAGGAGTGCGTCGCACGAACCTCTTCCCGTCATAACCGAACAGGTTAAACTTTGACTCATCGCTGAAATGAACACAATCCCACCGTTCTTCTGTCCATATGACGTGTTCAGTGGCAAATTTCAACGGCTCATTTTCTTCTTTTTAGGAATGTAAAACTTCGTAGAGGCTACTCGACTGTTCAGATATATTTTATTAAGTCTTCGGGAAATAGTGTGCCTTGATATTTTAATGCCAAGATTAGCATTAGTTCTTTTTTTATTCTTTACCAATCCATCTGTTTTCCCTTGCAGTAGTTTTCCTAGGCTTGCCAGGTGGTTTATTGGCTTCACATGACTGAGTTTCCTCAAGTTTTCTTTAAATACTATGAATAACACATTTAGATTTCCCCACATTCTTTGAAATATCCCCAATCGAGAGTTTATCTACATTACGTAACTTGACTATCAGTTTTCTAAATTCCAATGACGTCCCAGATTTTTCGCCATGTTTACAATGCAAGAGCCAGTAAAGAGCCGGTGTAATTTAGTAAAATAGTCGATTTTATATTCTTACCCTAAAAAATGTTTAATAATGCAAAATAATAATTAAATTTTATGGATTTAATTAATCGTTCTGATGTTTTTGATCATCTATTTTTTTAATGTTATATAATTATTCTTATAACTTTATCAAAATAAGTTTATTGAGTTTTATATTTTGGAATTATATAATTTAAATTTATTTCCTTATTTTTCCTTGAACATTTATATCCTTTTTTTCCTTAGTAAAATGTTCTTTGAAGCTTTAAAATAAAAAGTTATTTCCTATTTAGACTTTTTCTTAACAGCGTTCTGATCTTTATGCTCGCTACTGTATATATGTGAACAATTTTAATTTAATTTTTATTTATTCCTTTTAAGTAACTTGATTTCTGGTTCCAAATTATAGACCAATTATCATGATTGTTTATTCAAACACTCGGACCATTTTGAGGATGTAAGGTTGTTTTAATTTGCAGTAAGTCTTTACTTCCTGACAGTACTTTTTCTGTTATGTGTTTAATTTTCTGTTATGTGTTTAATTTGCAGTAAGTCTTTACTTCCTGACAGTACTTTTTCTGTTATGTGTTTAATTTTCTGTTATGTGTTTAATTTGCAGTAAGTCTTTACTTCCTGACAGTACTTTTTCTGTTATGTGTTTAATTTTCTGTTATGTGTTTAATTTGCAGTAAGTCTTTACTTCCTGACAGTACTTTTTCTGTTATGTGTTTTAACGTATACATCATGAGCAAGTGAATTTTTTTATCCTCATATGGAGATTTTCTAAGCACACTTAGATGTGGCACAAGGCCGAAAGTATGGGACACCCAGTGAGGATCGAACTGACTACTTAATTGTAATGGTCCTAGCAAAACAAGATTGCTAACTATTACACCACCTCGAGGTACCCTTATGGTGATTTTCTAAGCAGTAAGTAAGTGGCACCCAGTGCGGATCTAACTCACTATCCCATTGCAATGATTCTAGCGAGACAAGCCCTTTTTTATCCTCATATGTTCTGAATTTTATATTTCAAGTTTGAATTTTTTTATCTTCACGATTTCGAGGAATTTCATCACTGCTCAAAATCTGTTTTTCCCTTCTTTTTTTCATATTTAACATATTGATTCCTATTTTGAATAATATTTTGCTTATTCTATTTTTAATACATTTTTATTGTAGTTTATTCTTTCAACGAGTCTGTTTATCGCTTTCCAGTTTTGTAAACATTTGAATCAAACCGCCATTATTAAACGAAAAAATTATACCTGGTAAGGGAGATAACTCTAGCACTGTAAAAATTAACACACATTACAGACAAAACATACAAATATACTTGGCATATTATTTTTGTTGTTATATATCTGTTTGGCGTGAGTCTGTAATATATATATATATATATATATATATATATATATATATATATATGCATAATTTATGTTGGAATTTTTGTGCATTACTATATGAACCAGAATGCTCGTCTTGTTTGTTATACTCACAACATTTCAACCATTGTACACTTCAGCCTTCTTCAGCCATTTGTCATAGCATTCTGAATCATCTCGGAATTTTGAACCATTCTTTTTTAATATTCGTTGTGGTGCAGTGTATATTGGATCGGAACGAGAAATCGGAGAGCCGATTTCGAGTTACAGTCGAATTCGTTTCATTCACTTACTCGCAAATACCCTTGGAAAAATATTAATCCATCTCCTCGCCTTCCATCTATTGGTTACATAGCAGGACAGATTGAGTTTTATAATCTTGGTTGACAACCAGTCTACCGAAGAAATTAATAGAACCTTACTATTCAAGGTCTGGTGGGGGCGCTTAAGGTAGATAGTTACAAATCAGGAGATACAGATTTTGCGGATTGTGGGTCAAACAACGTTTAATCCTATATTTGAACAGACCATGATTGAAATGATCCGGAAAATATTCTCTTGGGAATCTGTTCCACTTATTTGCGAGAGAAGAAGCTGATCGTGTGGAACTTACATCTAACATCGCTGTATTATTGATATCGCACTGGATCCTATCAGAAATTGATGTAACTGTTGTACATCTTTCGTACGTTCTTGTTTTGGCTTTAATAATGATAATAATGTTCGTCGTAGTGTTACGGATATCGGCATGCAATTGAGCGAGAGACCAACAAAACACCTTGTAGCACCAAAGATGAACTGAAGGCAAGGATTATTCCAGCATTCACCAACTTAAAACTCCAGAAGATTTGCAGGAAATTCTAAGTAGTCTGGAGGCCGTGGTTGAAGCCAGTGATGATTTTATTGAATAAATTTACTTTTTCATATTTCAAGATATTTTTTGTAATTTTGGTAAATATATCTGTTAAACTGAGACGTCAGGGTTATTTTCATTTCGTGAAATTTAGACGAGGCCTTATCCATCGTAACCTCTGCATACATGTCCCGCCATATAAATTAAGATTTCTATCACTGTAATATTGTAACACTATAATATCCCACTGGTTAACACAACTCTTGTACTGCTTTTGTATGATCTTGTGTTAGCTTTAATATAATAATAATAATAATAATAATAATAATAATAATAATAATAATAATATGCTAAGAATGATAATGAACTGGAAGGTCTTCTGCAAACTGTAAAATGCTTCAGCGAAGACATTGGAATGAAATTTAATTTGAATAAATGTGCTAAAGCTACAGTTTTACGTGGATCAATACAATAAACATCCTCAATTAGCCTAGACCCTGCTGTAACAATAAAAGAATTGAAACCAGGAGAAGCTTATAAATACCTAGGTGTAAATGAGAGCGAAAACATTCACCATAAAAAAATGAAAGAAATAGTGCGTAAAGAGTACTATAGAAGGCTACGAATGATATTAAAAACTGAATTAAATTCACAGAACAGAGTTATGGCCATTAATAGCATTGCAATCCCAGTTGTCCAATATAGCTTTAACATCTTAAACTGGACTCTAAACGACATCAGGCGAATGGATGCTAAAACAAGAAAGCTTCTTTCTAAGCATAAGATGCATCATCCAAAGCAGAACGGAAGCCAAGAGCCGACTATTGCGGCAAAGAATATGAAAATGAAAGCCAAAGATAAAGCTTTTGAACAGATGAAACAGCGCTGGCAAGACAAACATCTGCATGGCCAATATCCAGTACGTGCCAATAAATCCAATGTTGACAAAGTTAATACTCATCGATGGCTACGTGCATCTGGATTAAAGTCCGAAACTGAAGGCTTTATTCTTGCAGCACAAGACCAAAGTCTTTTCACGAGAAACTTTCAGGCAAATATTATGCATAATAATATGGATCCAAAATGCAGGTTTTGTGATAAACACCAAGAAACAATAGACCACCTAATCTCAGGCTGTTCTGTGCTTGCCCCAAATGAATATAAAAATCGCCACAATAGAGTTGGGCAATATTTACATTGGGCAATATGCAAACATTATGGAAAAGCTGTAGGCAAACACTGGTATGAACATCACCCAGCACCGGTTACAGAAATAGAAGATGTAACCATTCTATGGGATTACACCATCTACACAGACAGAAAAATTGAAGCAAACAGGCCAGACATTATTGTTAAAAACCAGAAGGAGAAAACGTGTCTATTAATTGATATGGCTTGTCCAGCGGATTGTAACATAGCAATCAAGGAATTTGAAAAACTGTCAAAATATAAAGACCTGGAAATTGAAATAGAAAAAATGTGGAAATTGAAAACAAGAGTTGTGCCAGTGATAGTAGGTGCACTTGGAATGATAAAAAATAGAACAAAACAACACATTGAAAGAATCCCTGGAAACCCCAGCTTAAGAGACATACAAAAAATTGTCTTATTAAGTACAGCCCACACACTAAGGAAAACTTTATCTATGTAATGCTGGAGATGATAGGGAAGATAGAAAAACATGAAATGGAGCCATAACAACACGCCACTACCTGCCTTAGGTCTCCCCGCAGACTTGGTTGGCAGTGAGACCAAAGCAGAAATCGAAATATGATGAAAAATGACATAATAATAATAATAATAATAATAATAATAATAATAATAATAATGAAACTTTCAGGCAAATATTATGCATAATAATATGGATCCAAAATGCAGGTTTTGTGATAAACACCAAGAAACAATAGACCACCTAATCTCAGGCTGTTCTGTGCTTGCCCCAAATGAATATAAAAATCGCCACGATAGAGTTGGGCAATATTTACATTGGATAATGTGCAAACATTGTGGAAAATATGTATGAACATCACACAGCACCGGTTACAGAAATAGAAGATGTCACCATTCTCTGGAATTACACCATCTATACAGACAGGAAAATTGAAGCAAATAGGCCGGACATAGTTATCAAAAACCAAAAAGAAAAAAATTGCCTACTAAGTGATATGGCTTGTCCAGCGGATTGTAACATCCAAGGAATTTGAAAAACTGTCAAAATATAAAGACCTGGAAATTAAAACACAAAAAAAGTGGAAATTGAAAACAAGAATAGTACCAGTAATAGCAGGTGCAGTTGGAATGATAGAAAATGGAACAAAACAACACATTGAAAGAATCTCTGGAAACTCCAGCTTAAGAGATATATAAAAAATTGTCTTGTTAAGTACAGCTCACACACTAAGAAGAACTTTGTCGATGTAACACTTGGAATGTTATGGTAGATAGAAAAAAAAACAAGAAATGTACCCATAACACACCACGATATGTCTTAGGTCTTTCTGCAGACTTGGTAGGTAGTGCGACCATAGCAAAAATCGAATTGTGATGAAAAATGAAATAATAATAATAATAATAATAATAATAATAATAATCGGGAACAAGATTGACAAAATATGAAGAAAAAGAATAGAGACGAAAGAAGAAAAAAAGAATATCAAGAGAAACAATTGAAAAATGAGAGAAGAAGAAGAAGAAGATTTACAAGATTAAAATCGGGAATAAGTGGAGATGAAAAAAGAGAAGGAAAAACCAAAAGAAAAAAAAAGAAAAGAAAGATGATGAGGAGGAACTGAAGAACATCGACATTTAGAGCTGCATGTATTTAGATAAATCTATATCCTCCGGTGGAGTATAGGCCATGGACGATTCTTACCCAATAACAATGTAACTTGTCTTTTATTTTACAGGTAAGGGCGTTGTGGTGCAGTGGATATCGACTCGGAACGACAAATCGGGGAGCCGGGTTCGAATTCCAGTTGAATTCCTCCTAATCAATTATGCACAAATACCATTGGGAAAGGTATTAATCTGTCTCTTCTCTTCAGTTATGGGTTAAATAAGAGGACAGATTGGGTTCTATAGCTTTGGCTGGCAACCAATCTACCGCAGAAAGCAATGGACCCTAGTGCGGGATAATCTTCTACCCAGTTAGTCATGTCTCGAAAGAGACATGATCGCCCAAAGCGTGTATCACGCATGGCACTTAACTGACTGAAGGGCGTTGATCACACGTAAACCCCTTCGAGCGTGGCAGACTCTAAAACCCAATCTGTCTCAGTATTTAATTCCTAGCTGGAGGGAGAAGAGATGGATTAATAGCTTTCTTAAGGGTATTTGTGTGTAAGTGAATGCAACGAATTAAAATGGAATTTGAACCCGGCTTCAAATTCCTATTTTTCTTTCCGAGCCGATATCCACTATATCATCAACCCACATCCGATGCATAGGCGTATAATCAGATGCGTATTATCAAAATTCATTATATAAAAAAATTACCCCACCCTTAAAAAAAACAACAAAAAACATAAAATAAATAGAAACCAATCGTTCGAGGAATTGAAATTGCAATTCAATCTTTCTAAAAGTGCATTTCCACGAGACGTTTACTGAGAGTTCCTCATCGCACTCCGTGTTATTTGTTTTTTTTTTCTTTCTGTTCTCTGTTGAAATAACGAAAAACAAAATCAAGATTTAGCGAATAGCAATTTGAATAATGGATTCAAATTTACAAACGAAAAAAATGAAATAAACCAGTAATTCAGACAATAAATAAAACGGAGTCAAATATCTAAACGACAAATGTAATAAAAAGAAACAAAGCAAATAATAAATGGTTTTCTGGGATTTCTTCAAAATGTCCTTCACAGAAGCACTTTAAAGATAGCAAACGGAAGTAGGTAGCGCTGAAACGAATGAAAAATTAAGGGCGACGAATGAAGTCTTTGTTTAATCAATGAAATGTCGCAGAATTTCCGTGGAAATCAAGAATAACAGTTAGATTTCCAGAAGGTTGAGATTTAAGTAGAAAATAAAATAAAATAAAATGAATTTGAATTGATTGAAGATTTGTAGTTGCAGTTCTCACAAACGAGGACACGAACAATCAATAGAATTTAATCGGTATGTATCTGGAATGGGTGAGCGTTGTATCGTAATGAGAAATCGGAAAGCCAAGTTTAAATTCCAATCTGGTTCATTACATTCACTTGCGTGTAAATAACTTTGGGAAAGGTGAATGAATCTATCTCTCCTCTCACCAGATATATTAGGTTCGACCAAATTTGGGAGTTTACACTGATGAACTCTAATTTTAACCATCTTCGACAGATTTTCAACAAAATTTAGGTTAAGCGACTGAAAGCTATGTTCGAATTCCAGTCGGGTTCATTACATTACGCTCATATACCCTTGGAAAAGGTATGAATTATCTCTTCTATTTCCAGCTATGGGTTAAATATTAGTAAAACTGGGTTCTTCGTTGTTTCTTTAATACTAATAATAGTTATCGGGAAGAAGTGACAAAAGACGAAGGGAAAGAAAAAAGACGGGGAAAAAAGTTGGTTGGCTACCAGTCTACCGAAGAAAGAACTGGCAACCTTCTTCTTCTTCGTCTATGTGCCTTGTCCTTTCAGGACGTAGACGATCATGACTCTTAGCATGTTTTCTTCTGTTACACCACGCAACCCCAGTTCTGTCATCCACCTCATCAGGGCCTTCAAATATGTTATCTGCTGCTTTCCCCTGTCTCATTTTTCCTCTATCTGCCCTGTTAGTAACAGGTTCTCCAAGCCCTCCTTCCTTATTGCATGTCCCAGGAACTTTAGTTGTCTCTTCCTGATGCTCAGTATTAATTTCCTTTTCGTTTCCATCCTTTCCAAAACCTCATCATTACTCACATCCTCCATTCGTGATGTCCGCAATATTCTTCTGTAGAACCACATTTCATTTGCTTCAAGTTTTTCCTTAATCTTTGATGATATTGTCCAGCATTCACTGCCATATTGAAGGACGGACAGCACGTAGCAATCCAGTACTCTCTTCTTTGTGTCTAGCGAAATTTTCCTTTCTCTTAATACTCTACAACGCTCTCTTCCAACATGCCTTGAGCCACCATGAAAGTGAAGACTCATAAAATTAACAAAAGAACAATATCTTCTATTGATGCACGGTCTGCAACATTGGGGAGTAAAGGTTTTTCAGAAAACAGAATAGTAGATGCGACATTGACATTGACATTCCGATATGTCATCCTCTCCAGGCGCTAAAGAGAAAAGTGATATCCCGAAAAAAAAAAAAAAAAAATTGTCCGAGCCTGCAAACCAAAGAGGGAAGGAACGGAATACCCTCGTCCTTTTCGTATTCCATGAGTAAGATATGTTCCAGTCGAAGAGCTTCTTCCCACGAACCTCTATTTTGTGGAACCAACTCCCAAGAGTATGTTTCTATGATCACTACGATATTAATATATTCACGCCTTTTTGTAAAATCATTTTACCCAAACCAATGCAATAAAGCCACTAAGACGCAAGAGCGGAGGTGTGGGAGAATATAAGAAAAAGAACAGGAATTAAGGAGAAAGACGGGGACTGACATTGCCTTTAAATTTTCGAAAGTCACAGTCGACTGGAAAGAGAAAAGTTCGAGTGAAGAAACTCTTAGTGCTTGATATATATATATATATATATATATATATATACATATATATATATATATATATAGTGATGGCTGGTAGACATGGCGAAGCGGAAACCATACTGCTTGTCAGGAAATAGGTTGTGAGATATGTGATAATAAACTATTTTAGAATAGATTAATAGCCTGGGACTCTTTACCAAAAAACAATAAGACGCTGGTAAGGTGATAATTAAAGGGGTTAGAGGGCTCTTCAGTGTTTCTAAAAACAGAAACTTCCAACAAGTAGGAAAGCGAGAAGCAGTGAAGCGATAGTTATAAAGTTTGGAGAGGGCACAATTTTAGGGCAATGACTGGATACAGTGTTATATATATATATATATACTCCCGATCAAAAATTTAAGAGCACTTAAAAATGTTTAAAAACAAATTTTCTTTTACAGATAGATTTTAAACTCCTCTCACTTAGGGTTACCAATACTACAATCTAAAAGGTTATGGAAACAAAAAGCTACATTCCAAACATTTTATTTAGAAATTTACATTTTTATAAAATGGGTCGATTTACACATGATCAAAGATATAAAACCAGAGACAAAAATTCTACGAAATTGTACAAAAAGTGTATGAAAACATTCAACAACCAAATTTAATAATGAAGTCTACCTCCACTGCTTTTGATGACTTCAAAAATTCTGTCGGGCATGCTAGAAATAAGCGTTTCCATTAAGGTGCGGGGGATGTTGCTCCAGCTTCTGAAGATGGCTTCACAAAGTTCATTTTTTGTTGAATATTGTTTGCCATTTCAATAAACATCTCTTGTCATCTATCTCCAAACATTTTCAAATGGGTTCAAGTCCGGTGAGCATGCAGGATGTCCCAACAGATGGACACCATTTTCTTGTAGAAAGGTCAAGGTCCGTCTTGCAGCGTGGATTGCAGCATTATCCTGTTGGAATAACCATCCATCCCCACACAAACGATGGCTCTCCATCATCAAAGATGCTTTTTGTAGCATGTTAACACAACCAGCCGCTCTCTGACGACCCTGCATCACCTGGAGCTCCATCGCCCCTCTGTAAGAAAAGGTACCCCATACCCTCCACCACTATGACGCGCGGAGAAAATTTCAAGAGACATGTTTTTGTTATACCAATATTGTTGGAAGCCATCAGGACCATCTAGATTGAATTTTTTCTCCTCAGAAAACAGGACTTTCTTCCACTTCTCAACGTCCCATCTTTGGTATTCACGACCAAACTTTAAGCGGTCCACCTTGTGACGTAGAAGCATCCAAGGAATTTGTTTACGATTTTTATTTACCATGCCTTTTTGTCTTAAGTGTCATCTGATGGTTACGGGACTGCAATCAGCATCTGTGACTGCCTTAATTTGACTAGAAGAAAGTCCCCCGTCTTTCATAACAACCCGTCTTATTCTCCTACTCAATGCAGGAGAAATTTTTTGTGGCCTACCAGAGGATTTTGCTTTTCCATAAATCTCACTGTTCTTTAGAAAATTGCAAATCACAGTTTTACTGCGATTTACCTTAGCTGCGATCGCCCGCTGTGACAAACCTTGCTTATGGAATTCTAGAATTCGAGAACGCTCAACTTCTGTAAGTTTGCTTACTTTAGGCATGGTAACACCTTTACGCAGTGATTGGTAATCTCTAACTGAACTAAAAACATTGGAATTACCATAGATCTAATAATTTATATCCCTGGTCTTATAATTTTGATCATGTGTAAATCAACTCATTTTATAAAAATGTAAATTACTAAATAAAATGTTTAGAATGTAGCTTTTTGTTTCCATAACCTTTTAGATTGTAGTATTGGTAACCTTAAGTGGGAGGAGTTTAAAATCTATCCGGAAAAAAAAATTGTTTTTAAAGATTTTTAAGTGGTTTTAAATTTTTGATCAGGAGTGTATACATCACTCAGTTGAGCTTCAGTTCTAGGTGGGAAGTCGGTGTGGGTATACCAGATGAGTCAAGTGTGAAGTCACAGCAAACACTCAACCTTGTTTGCTGTGACTGTGAGGGCCTAAAATATATTGAATAGTGGAGGGATCGACAGTTTGCTGTGGTTTAGCCCACTTTTGCAGAGCCTCCAGTAGCCTTTAGAGCCAACCTAGCCATGCCGTGTCATCATTATTCTGGATATCGCATCGCACTTCACTGTCGCCTCTTAAAACGCTTCTTATAGATTAGGTGCCAGTTCAAATTTTCGTAGATTAAAAGAGATTTTCGCGAAAGTCTACCGGATTCTGAGATCTATTTTTTTTGCAACTCGTATATTTGGTAATATTTTATCTGTGAGACACATGCAAAGCCGTTTTATTCCCGGAGGTAAGCCATTATCTCTAGTGTCATACATTTATACGCAATGCGCTTGAGAAAAGTAGCCCGGCAGAGAGCAGGCCAAACAACAGCCAGTGTCCTCTGATATAAAGGCTCGCCTTGGTCCCTGATATTTGGTCGTTGATTTCATCGAGGTAACTCTCAGTCAGCAGCTCTATCACGCCGTCTGGATCAGGTGCAACCCAAAATGCCAAATCCAGGTGGAGGAAACTAGAATCAAGCAAGTACAAAAATTTAAATACCTAGGAAGTGTTCTAACAGGAGATGGAAAATGCGACACAGAGATCCGAAGGCGAATTGGTATGGCAAAGTACGCGTTCCTGAAGCTGAGTAAAGTACTAACACACAGGAAAATTTCACTAGAAACAAAGAAAAGAGTGCTGGATTGCTATGTGATGTCAGTTCTTCAATACAGCAGTGAATGCTGGACAATATCATAAAAAATGAGGACAAAACTGGAAGCAGCGGAAGTGTGGTTCTACAGAAGGATGCTACGGATATCGTGGGCTGAGCATGCAATCAACGATGAGTTGTTGGAAAGAATGGCAACAAAAAGGAAATTAATACTGAGCATCAGGAAGAGACAACCGAAGTCCCTGGGACACGCAATGAGGAAGAAGAGCCTGGAGAACCTGATACTGACTGGCCAGATAGAAGGAAAGAGAAACAGAGGAAGGCAGCGGATAACATATTTGCAGGGCCTGATTAGGTGGATGACGGAACGGGGGTTGCCAGGAGCAACAGGAGCAAACATACTAAGAGCTACAAAGGATAAGGTGATGTGAAGAACCATGATCGCCTACGCCCTGAAGGGACAGGGCACATAGAAGAAGAAGAAGAAGAAGAAGAAGAAGAAGAAGAAGAAGAAGAAGAAGAAGGAGAAGAAGATCCCTCAGTCCTGATTATTGACTTTAGTCTAAGAAACCCTCCACCCAGCGTTGCCTTGTCATCATCGCTCTGGATACACAGTCAGCAGTTCAGTTTCATACCCGCCTTTAGCCTGAAGCTGATCAAAACTGGCTGTACAATCTTTCAATTGAACTTCTCACTGATTCGTGAGAACCTCGGAACCACCACACATGTTGGAATGGCTGTAATTAAATACCAAGATCTCGGAAAATTGTGAAGAATACCATATTGTGAAACATGGCAAATAATTATTCTACAATGTGTGTCAAGTATTTGAGGATAGATTTTTATAAAAAAATAAATATATAATAACATATTATAACTTTATTATTAAAAAATGATATGAACTTAAAAATACATTGTCATTTTTTATAATTTCATTCAATAAAGCCACTTTTAACTTCAATAATTGCTTCTAAAGCGTCCACTTTAAAAACGACTATATTTCATATTCGATAATACTCCAACTATGACGGCTTTCAAAGAAGATTTAGTGTTATGTGGGTCTTCTTTGATTCAGCAACGTTCCACATGTAATATTTAAATGGATTAAGATATAGGGAGTTAGGAGGCCAAATGTTAGAGATTAGGCGATCATGAAAGTTTCAGCCATAGATTCCTGCATCATTTGAGCTTTGTGTGATGGTGCAGAGTTTTGCTGAGACGCGTATAGCCTTCCATTGCGTATACAACCTATCCAGAGCATAACGACTGTTTCCAGAACCTCAATGTAGGCAGAATAGTTTGCTCTAAATCATTTTGGAACAAAATGAGGATGCATAATATGTCCTTAATTGCTGATAAGACCCAAAACCATGGCAGTTGCCGGAAATGTTGCGCGTATTGGCACCTCAAAAGTGGCTGCACATAATCATCTATCATTTTTCTTTAAAATTTCTGATGTTAGTCAATGTTTTTCTAGTCTGAGAAAAAACAAATCACATCATCTTCTCTTTTATTTTTAAGTTTCTTTAATAGTTGTTGGTTGCTTTGTTTTTATGACATATCAACCTCGACGGGTCATTTTATTTATTTATTGCTGGTAATACCTCTTTCTTTTTTTACATTTCGAGTACCAAGATTTATTGGAATTTGTTTTTAAGGGCAGAGTCTACCCTGTTATTTAACCCACGGAACGGATTAATACCTTTCTCAAGGGTACCAGTGTTTAAGTGAATGCAGGGTATTCAACTGGAATTCGAACTTGGCTAACCGATTTCTCTTTCCGAGCCGATATCCACTCCACCACAACGCACATCCGTCACTAAACACTTACAGCACCTGGTATTCCCATCTAAGTATTGACCAGGCTCAACGTTGATCGAGCGAGAACCGGTGATTTCAACGTGATATGGCCGTAAGCCTTCTTTAAAAGCCTTTTAAATCTGATTAAGCGATTTTCTTTTATTGACATGAATTGACCTTTCTCCATCACATAAGACTTTTGCCTGATGTCTTCGTGGACAACATTTCTGATTGTTCCTTCTGACACATTGAAATCTTTTGAAAGTAACTTCATGAATATTTTGGATATTGTCACCAGTGGTTGGCTGAAGTTGCTGAATAAATTCAGATGTACTGAAGATGCCAGGCCTTTTGAAATGCTTTTTACGCGTTGATATTCGTGCTACGGGTGTGCGTTGTCGTGTGTGGATGTGTGCTGTGGTGCAGTGGATATTAGCTCGAAACGAGAAATCAGAGTTCGAATTCCAGTTGAATCCGTTGCATTGATTTCAGGGCTAATAATTTTTGGAAATTTATAAATCCGTTCTTCTCTCTCTCCAGTTTTGGGATAAATACCTAGGCAGATTGGGTTTATAACCTTGGTTGGCAACCAGTCTACCGCAGAAAATAATAGCAACCTACCGAGGGAAAATCTTTTGAAACATGAACACCCGAGCGCGTATCACGTATTGCACTTAACTAACTGATTGACTGGTGATAAGTTTCAATTTTCGGTTTTAACTCCTGATGAACTTTGTCTGCGTTTAACTAATAAAACCACTTACCGCAAGAAAGTCAAATTTATTAAAATTTTATTGATTTACATTGAGGTGCGGTAACAGATGTAGACAAATATATTTTTTCAAGATTTTCAAAAATAATAATAATAATAATTTCATTCATTTGTGAATGATTACTGAAAGTTTCATTTAAATCCGACAGTTATTTGATTTTTGAGAGATTTTCCAAATTAATGTGTTTGTCAAGTGGGTGATGTAATATTACGTTTTTCATTGTAAACAGTCGTAATGCTTGGTTACCCACCAACTCAAATCTAAACAAGATTTTCTGCCAAAATTTCGAACATGTTAGAAGGGATTTAAAAATGTTAAAAAATAATTAAAAGTTACTTTGATCTTTCCTCTTAATAATAATATAAACATTTTGATGGAAAAATTCGTTTTATTAAGTTTGAGGCCTTTTTTATTCATACTATGCAAATTTTAGCGATTTGGTTGGGGTACCTAGGCAAAATCATGCACACTTATACACTTTTAGAAGACAAAGTGTATCCATTTCAAGCATATTTTTCTGTTCTCTGATTGTTTAATATAACTATATTCCTTTTAAATGGCTTTTCAACCGGCAGATGTGCCCGGAGCCATTTGTGCAGATACTCATAAAGCGTATTCAGTAATTAAAAATAAGTCTCTGTTTCAGGAAAACTAAACGCCAATTACAATAGGGCAACTAAAATTCTTGACAAAGGATTAGACATTAGCCGAAAGTGATCTGAATGAAGAATTTGGACAATTTCTACATACACATATTTAAAAAAAGAGATATCTCATATACAAACACACACACCAACTTACAAACACACTCAAAACACACACACAGAGAAAACAATAAAATAATCTTAGCTGTAAGTACATAGTAATTTCAATGAAATCGATTACAAAAGTATTTCTGTATAAACAAACACAACAATATAAACACGATATATATATATATATATATATATATATATATATATATATATATATAATATTTATTTAAAGTTATGACATAAATATTCAATGGCGTATTATATGTATATTATTTATTTAGAATTTATAATATAAATATTCAGTTCTTGAATTCATCACTTGATAAGACACGGAGAGTGTCGAAACAAAATGGCTACTTTTGTAGTGATATTATAATATATTTATATTATAAATCCTAAATAAATAAATATTATTAGCTCTACTTTGTATTGAGCCCTTTTTAAGAATAGAGTTTCTTTGGATACAGAATATTATTCCATCCATAACTACCCTATATATATATATATATATATATATATATATAAAATCGTTTTTTTTCTTTCTCACGAAGGCTTGACCTTTTGTTCAGGTATTTCGTTTGTTTCTTTTTTTTCTTCCCCTTCTTTTCCCTGCGGGTTAGTTCCCGGTGGGTTTCGAGACGATCTCAGTTGTAGTTTAATTATTGATAATCTTGACAGAATTAGTTCTGTTGTTATTGGTATTTCAACTATATTTAATATATATATATATATATAGTTATTCACTACATCTATATAATTTTTAAAAATTAAAAATATTTCACAATGAAATATATCTTCGTCAAACTCGATTCATATCCTCAGCACTTGAAATTACGTTTTACGTCAATTTTAAACGCGCGTTTTCTTGTCCAACTTGGCTATTTTGGTGTGAGTGGGATCTTATTTCTATTTTTTCTTCATGTTCTCATAGATACCACAAACTGCATCACCGTTAACAAGCCATCCATTGTACAATGGTAACAACGTTTGTAATTTATTTGGAATATTTATTGTATACACCTGCGCTGTTTACTGCAGCTGAAAGTAGCGCATAAATAAATTCTAACAAAAGCTAATGGTGATTTTTTCACGTTTTCTCTGCTTGTTGGTTGGCCATTTTGAAACAGAATGTGGAGAGCAGGAGACCAAGATTGCTTTCAGCGGGAGAAAAAAAGATGGCTGACAAAATGGAAGGAATATTCTAGCTGAATTAAGTCAATCGTACCGAAGAGAAGAGAGAAGATTGAAGAACAATGAGTCGATATGATACGAAATAGAAAAAAAAAAGAGCAGAAAAAATGAAAAGAGATAGATAGATAGATAGATAGATAGATAGATAGAGAGAGAGAGAATTGATGCGAAAAAGAAGGACTAGGAAAGGGGGTGAAATGTAAAAAAAGAAAGTTAAATATTTAAGAGAGTGTTCTACCCTAAAGATAAAAAAAACGGAAATAGTTAAGCACACACACACACACACACACACACACACACACACACACACACACACACACACACACACAACAAAGAGAGAGAGAGAGAGAGAGAGAGAGAGAGAGAGAGAGACGCCCACACAGAGAGAGAGAGAGAGAGACGCACACACGCATATATATATATATATATATATATATATATAATCAGTCGCATATACTACGTTGTTGCAGATTACGCATTGACATGAGATATTGTCTTGTTGAATTTTTGAGCCTACTCTTTTAAACTGTCTCAAGGCATGTTAGAGCGCTTGAAGATTTTCCCCCTGTTGAATGCAGTAGATAGGTTACCAACCAAAGCTATACATCCCAGTCTGTTCTCCTAAAAAAAAAAATACATTTACGTGGAATTCAAACTTGGCTCTTCAATTCCTCAATTCCTCAATTCATTACTCTAACGTATCACCCTCCATCTCTCTCTCTCTCTCTCTCTCTCTCTCTCTATATATATATATATATATATATATATATATATATATATATATATAATTAAATTTGGTTTTTATTTAAAATTAATTTAATTTACATTAAAACACTGAAATTTCTGTTTCGAGGTTTTTACCTCGTCATCACGCAATCTTGACTCATTGTTGTGAAAATTATTTACATTTGAATGTATAAAACAATACCCTTGTTATTTAAAGATTTGGTATAGATGGGGGAAGGTAGAAAAATATGTGTGTGTTTAATTTAACAATTCAGGATGAAGTTCAACATTTAAATTTGAAAATATAGGTTATATGTTTGGGGTTTTCTTCTTTCAATCTTAACTGGAATGTGTCAGTCTATTGAGCCACCGCCTAGACTGCTCACTTCCGGTGCACTGTATTCATTTGGTTACAAAATTATTTTCTTAGTTTTTTTTGTATCCCAGTATTTCTTTTAAAAAAGAAAAAACACAAAAAGTTCTTTTTAATTAAGTTTGAGGCCTTTTTTATTCATACTATGCAAATTTTAGCGATTTGGTTGGGGTACCTAGGCAAAATCATGCACACTTATACACTTTTAGAATACAAAGTGTATCAATTTCAAGCATATTTTTCTGTTCTCTGATTGTTTAATATACCTATATTCCTTTTAAATGGCTTTTCAATACATTCATTAAATTTAACACAATTTTTGATCTGACTTCAAGGGGCCTTGAGTATGATCGTACAATTTTTATTTCGGTTCAGAGTTCATACTTTTCCCAATGTTTTTTCATAAACACTTAATTTGTAAAAGATTCAATATTTATTTAATAAATATTATATTATAATACAAAACAAATTATCGGATATATCTAAGTTATTCTTTTGTGAAAATTTTTTTTAACCATATTCTAAGGTGAACATTTTACAATGATTGCATATAACATTTATTTCATTACGTTTATTTAATAGATATGGAACTAATGTTGAAACAAGTATTTTACCATCTTACCATTTTACCATCAACAATTGTCCAGTGGAAAGTAAAAGTAGGTCTATTGAAGTTATTTGTCCATCTAACATCTCTCCCATAAAAAAACAGAAATAATTATCAAGTTTACATTGGAATTTAGGCGGGAGAATTTAAATAACGTTACTACTCTCATAAACACTTTTTTTTCCAACCCCAATCTAAAATTACAGACTTCTCTTTCCCGAAGATTTTGGGAAATGAAAGAGAAGGAACTCAATCTAATAGTGAGTTGAAGACTAACAGAGTCGGTTCACACACCCAATAACATTTACGAAAGATGCAATCTATGTTTAGTTGAAATAATTAAAATAATAAATTATCCTAAGCAAAATGTGCTTTTAAAGAATTCATGAGCAAATGTCGTCATTAAAAACTTTTAGATTTCAAATTTTAAATTTATGTATAAACCCTCTGAATATTAATCAAAATTTAAATTTCCGTTAAATAGTTGTTTCCTTTTCCTTCTTCTTATTAACAGTATAAATAATTATGTTAATAGTATATCTTATCATTTTTTAACTGTGTGTTAAATTTAATAAACGTATATTTATTTTTCCTTTGGATTCTTTGGAAGCAGGGAATGCAATCACTTGTGTTCTTCCACTGGTTAGCTTGAGTGGCTGTTCTTAGTAAATCACAATTTGTTTTTTTAATATTGGATGACTTATTTTGTCTATTTCTGTTTTTGTTGGGATTTATAAGTCGGTATGAGGAGTTATTGGGAAAATCTTTTTAATCCTTAATTGCTAAGAAAGCTTGCCTGCCGGTTAAAATTTGTATTTTTTGGTTTAAATTCAATTTATCTGTAATAATTTTAGCTTCCTTGTTAATATTTTCAATATAGGAAACCAGAACTTTTTTTTATAAGCTTTTGTGATTTCTTCATTTACCTTTTTTTTTTCGTATTCCTTGGGTTTATTTCAGAAATGTTTTCGGATTTGTCTCCTTGAAAACAAAATCAACAACATTTTCCAAAAATTATTTAATCACTGAAATAAAAAAAAGCAAAAAAAAACAAAAAAAAAACACAAAATATCCCTATTTAAGGAGACAACTGTAACAACATTTATGATATAAACCCTAGGTCGCATAATAACTCGTTTACAAATTATATATATATATATATATATATATATATATAAACACACGCACACACACTAATACACACACACATACACACACACACACATATATATACATATATATATATATATATATATATATATATATATATATATATATATATTTGTATATTTGGGCCGTAATCTATACATTATACAAGTTTCATTTTTTGTGTTCGTATAATCTATTTCTTTTCTAGATATGAAGTATGCAACAATTATCCGAATGTTTTGTATGTCCGAGTGCTTTCAGCTATCCTTTTAGACATTATCAAGGATAATTTTATTTTTGTTTTCACTGAATGTGTGGATTTTTATGAATGTATATAGAGTTATCGATATCCCGTCTAAAATGATGGCAGCATAAATATGGATATACCTATTATTGAGTATCTTACATTAAGACATAAAACACGAAAAATCCAAACCGCTGAGCGTAACAGGAGGGAAATCTATCTATCTATCTATCTATCTATCTATCTATCTATCTATCTATCTATCTATCTATCTATCTATCTATCCCATTTAGTTAATATCTATCTATCTATCTATCTATCTATCTATCTATCTATCTATCTATCTATCGTCAACGACATAAGTATTGCAAAAGAATAAAATAAGATACTGTTAATAGCGAACACCCGGGAAAAGCTTTCATAGTCGGTAGTAAAATTTAATAACTGGTAGTATGCCTCGCATTTGTTTCTCTAATCAACTGAGCCGATGCTGTTTGTGTCTCCATGCTCATAAGAGGATATATATATATATATATATATATATATATATATATATATAAGTACACAACAGTCATTATTATAAATATATATATATATATAGAGAGAGATATAGAGAGACAGAGATAGAGAGGTGGAAGAGAGAAAAAGAGAATTATTGTTTTTACCGTTTATCAACCTTTGCAAATTATTTAGCGACAGAAAATAGTTTTAGATTATATGAATTATGTTTGGTGTGGAGCAGTGAAGTACATCTAGTTAATCAGTAGGTAAGCGGAAAAAGGTGGATTCATACGATATATATATATATATATATATATATATAAAAGAGATAGAGATAGAAATAGAGAGATAAAGGGAAGGGATAGGGAAGAAGGAAGAAAACTCTAGAAAGAAAAGAAACAAGAAAGAAAAAAAAGGAAGGAGGAAAGAAAATAAAAGAAAGAAAGAAGGAAAGAAAAGAAGGAAAGAACAGAAGGAAAGAAGGAAAGAAAAAGAAGAATAAAGGAGGAGAATAACAGTAGAGAAAGAATCACCTTAAGACCGAGAGGGGGAAGTGTATTTACTTTATAATCAATGACAATGTCAATGCTTTGAATGGAAAACATACGGGTAACATGTTTGCAGAACCTCGATAACAAATGATAATACCCTATTTTCTTAGCATGACAGAGTTTTATTCCGTCACATTCAATAGCTGAAATATTCAGCAGAACAACACACGTATTCTCTAAGTCTGGCCTCAAAGAATTATACAAAAAATAGCCCTATTTCGTCAGTCACATTATTCCGTCCCGACCAGTCTAATATATCTAATCGTTCAAGCGAATTGAAATTTGACTAGTTAGTGAATAAATCCATCTGTGATACCGACAAATGCATAAACAGCTAGTGTAATACAAATATTTGATAAGCTTAGCTTAGTGTGGCACAAGAGCACAAGAGCATCTTTTGATAAATTAAATTATTACTTATGTAACTTTAGTACAAGGGCAATTCGTAACAGCATATCCTTTGTACCTCTAAAAATTATTTGTCTTTAATGTGCTGTGTCTCTTCAGAGATCAAAGTTCTCCACAACTTCCTTATCCTGTGTATAAAATACATTTATCTCCTTATCCAATTCCGTGTTCTGCCATCTATTTACACAAGTTCATTAAGTAAGTTAATCATGGCTTTCCACAACTTCCTATCCTTTGCAGCTCTAAGCAGTATTTGTCTAAGATGGGCTGTGTCTTCACTGGTCATGGCTATCCACAACATTTTCCATATTTTTATGGTTTTGTGCAACAGGCTCTACGCATAACTTCAGGTTGAAAACAATTCTAAAGAAATATATATTTATATATATTAGCCAATCAGAAGACAGAAACTATTTTTTCTCTTTTCTGATTGGTTAATATATATATATACATTTCTTTAGGATTGTCTTCAGTCGGAAGTTATGCGCTGAGCCTGTTGCGCAAAACCTAAAATATATCATTCTGTTTAAAGTTGTTAAGGAGGTAAGTTTCTGTTCACTACATATTTACCGTTTCCATTTAACACTCTTTACCATCAAAATGTTCTTTGTGTGTCAAATTCTTCAACCCGTTTTTCTTCATTATTCGTCTCAGGAATTTATTTTTCTCTTCTTAAGCGTCCTTTTCTTTTCCATTTTCATGAAAACTTCCTTGTTGATCACATTCTCTGTTCATGGTATTCTCAGCATCCTTCTGGAGAATTATGTTGCTTTAAATTGATTGATTCGTTTTTTACGGCTTTCCTGGTCATTTAAAACCAGAAAATATTTTAGATAGTGAGATTTAAAAAAAAATGATAATAGTTTAGTAATAGAAGTCTTAATTATTAACTCATAGTTGGAGAAGAAGAGAAGGATTCAAACATTTCTCAAGGTTATTTATGTATATGTGAATATCTATTAGTTTCCATACGTGATACTCGGATAGGTGATCATGTCTCAAAAAAGACATGACTGACTAGACAGAAGATTTTTTCGCAGTAGGTTGTCATTTCTTTCTGCGGTAGACTGGTTGTCGACCAAGGTTATAGAACCCAATCTGTCCTGTTATTCAGCCGATGCCTTGAGGAAGGTATGGGTTGTAAAGTGTATTTGTGCGTTAGTGAACTTCTAGTTCCGAGTGGATATACATTGCACCACAACGCACAAAGAACTCAACTGGAATTGGAACTCGGCTATCCGATTAACAATTCCAAGCCAGAATCCGTTACACCACCGACACATTCAAGTTTACAGTACATGGAATTTCCAAACCGTCACGTACCTACGTACTGACCATCTTCGACGTTTCTTAACATTAGTGATCTTACGGGAACCGGTGTTTCAACCGGATGTGGCCGTAAACCTTGCTTTAAGTTTCTTCATCTGTGAGAATATTAACCGACGCTTTCTGTTGTGTAGGAGGATTGATATTATATAGCAGTTAAAAGCTAAAGACATTTTCCTGATTCTTAATACTCTGTTTTATTTTTGAAAGGCGTCATTGCTAATATTATGTACTTCGGATTTTCGGTGAAATTATTTCCTTCGTTTATTAAAACATTTTCCAGATATTTAAATTTTTGTACTTTCTTGAGTTTGAGTTTTGTTTAATGGCATATCAACACCTCTGTGTTTATTTTAATGGCATATCAACACCTCTGTGTTTATTTTAGAAAACTGAAAATGTCTTCTAGTTTTGTATTAAAAATGTTTTACTGAGAATAATTTTTTCCTTCAAAAATGTGTTATGGTAATAATTTTTTCTTCAAAAATGTATTGACAGTAATATTTTTCCTTCAAAAATCTATATTTTTCTATTTAAGTCTAATTTTATGTATATATTTCTATAAAAGTGTATTTTTATACTTTCATAGTGTTTTGACCCCAGTTTGGGGGTTAACTATTTACCCATAGCTGGGACCCTAATAGATGCTACCACTGCGAGTGGTGGACCTGAGAACAACAGCAATTAAAAGGTGGTTTCATGCTCCTCATAACCTCCCAATCAGAGGCCTTGCTGCCAGATGCAGTTTACCGTCATACTCAGGACCGTGCTTTCTTCAATTCGATGATTCCAATTTTTACCTTATAGTACTTGTAGCGCAATGGTTAGCACGCTGGTTCAGCTGTAAGTATCTGAAACATGTTTTTGCTATCGTTTGACAAGGAGATGTTTACTAATTTTAGGTTAATATGTTATTAAACCAGAAGAAAACAGAATGCATAGTTGTTAGCAAAATGAACAGCTCAATATACAAATTACAGATTGGAGATGCCAAAATCAAACAGCTGCAATTATATTGATATCTGAGAAGCGCATTAATAGAAGACGGAAAGTGCGTTACGAAAATCCGAAGGCGCATTAGGATAGCGAGAGAAGCCTTACGAAAACCGAGCAAAGTATTAAAAAACAGATAAAGTTGTTAGAAACAAGTACTGAACCGTTATGGTCTTCCTCTATAGCTGGGAATGCGGAACAATCTACTAATAGATGAAGAAGCAACTTGAAGCAATCGAAATGTAGTTCTACAGAGGTGTGCTGAGAATGTTATGGACCGAACATGTACGGAATTATGAAGTTCTAGAGATAATGTAAAACAAAGAGGACACTTATGCTTAACAGAATGGACAGTTGAAATTTCTGGGGAACATAATAAAAGGAAAAAGGGCTTGGAAAATTTGATACTCACTGGACAGATTGAAATTATGGATATATCTAGCCATTTCAACTGGAAAATGATAAGACGTTGACACTAATCTAGTAAAGTCTTAGGTGCTAAAGAGCAAAATTATTAAGAACAATTACCATGAAAGAATGTATAAAAAAGGGGCAGGGGAATCCATATTAAGGTTGTAGGAAAGTGACTGAAGCCGAGATACCAGGTCAAGACCAATAACAATGTAAGAAAATAGCAGAAAGTTAGTTGTAAAAACTAATAACAGTTCATTAAATATTATGATACGCTAGAAAATTCAAATGATCCATGAAAAAATATTTTAATCACAAAATTTGATTTACAAAGAAGGAAGTGTGGTTAAATTGGAGATTGATTTGGTAAAAATAAATTTCAAGCTGATCTTTCATTTCCGGCTAGTTCTCTACATTTTCGGTTTTTACAGTCAGTTAAGTGCCATACGTGATACACGCTTGGGCGATCATGTCTCAAAAGAGACATGACTGACTGGTCAGAAGATTATCCCGCAGTAGGTTGCCATTGCTTTCTGCGGTAGACTAGTTGCCGACCAAAGCTATAGAACCCAATCTGTCCTGCTATTTAACCCATAACTGGAAGGAATAGACGGATTAATACCTTTCCCAAGGGTATTTGCGCGTAAGTGAATACAATGGATTCAACTGGAATTCGAACTCGGCTCCCCGGATTCTCGTTCCGAGCTGATATCCACTGTACCACAACGCACATCCTGTTTTTAATAGTACAGTTCACTAAATACAAGACCCGAGAGTCACTTAAGGTAGGGATTTCTGAATGTTTTTTTATTTATGGATGCAAGAATTGTATCTTATGAGTATATGAGTGATAGATAACGACTGAACCCTGGAATAAGTGATTAAGATTGTAATGATCGGGAAAAATCTCCTTGGGAGTATGTTATACAAAGCTGGGCTCTTGGGAAAGCTGTGCGAAAGGTATTTCCATCTGATGGGATACGAAGAGAATTAGGATAGAATGACCCTGTGTATATGACATGTCAGGGTTTAGTTGTAAAGGTTTGAACTGGGGGGGCGGGAATAGCTACCATGGAAATAGGGATTGCGGTTTCTGTTTAGCGGAAAAGGGATGTATGGTTGAAAATAATTAATTGCCTACAAAGCTACGTAGATGCTGTTTAAATTTGCCAAGGATGAAAAGAGAGAGAGGTGTGCTGCTCCAGTAGAGAGGATGAAATAAGTCTGTGAGATCACTTTCTCACTGAGGTTCCCTCTGTCTTTTCTACAAGTATTTTCATGGTAACTGCGCTGACGAGCTTTTTTCCTTGGTTTCTTGACCATGTGTATGCTTGCTACTAGATTGGAATCAAGGTCCCACCCTTTACCCTAGAAATAGTTAAATGTAACCGTCTCTTCTACTATAACAGTTTCTTTTCTCGCACTTCCCGTTTATGGAACTCCCATTCGTTTGTTCGCTTTCCCGAGAGCTACAATCTTCAAAAATTTAAATGCAACGTCAGTCGCTGTTGTGGATTCTGGTTGAGAAACCACACAAAATAATAAATAACAAAATCAGATATGGAGATAGAAAATGTAAGTTATATTGAACAAAAATGTAGAAATTGGAACACGGATTAGTCAGTTCAGGAATACTAGGAATACTATTAGTAGAATCAATATATATAGTCTTGTAGTGAAAAAGTATGTCCGGGTAATGAGTCTATATCTAAACTCCTCCAAATTACTATGCACCAATTACTGACGAACTAAGAGACTCTACAACTCTACCTTTTATAACTAGTACTACTACTGCTGTCGTTCTCTGTATAGGCAGGATTATATGTACACATCAGGCGTGTCCATTCTTATGTGCACAAAGGGGTGATCCCCAACAGTTGCCATTTTGTATCCCCTTGATTTCCATCCTTTTCTTATCCTTTCTTCGACATCTTCTGTATCTTGTTTGTTTTTTCTCTCATTGTAACTTCTTGCTTACTAATGACGGTTCTGCCTTGCTTCGGGTGAAATGATTTATAAAAAAAGAAGATATTCCTGTAGGCTATCAATATTTGATTCATATGCAAGATTATGTTTGAGAAAAGTTGACATCCATCATCCTTCGTGTGAAGTTGATGCGATTTAGCGGTGAAATTCTTACTGGAATAAAAAAATTGACTTTAGAAATTATTTCAATTTATTGTGATGTTGATTATTTTAATTTATTGTCATGTTGAGAACAGTAATGGCGAATTAAGATTAACATTCGGCTTTCGAGCTACGCTTGGATTCTGAAGAAGATTTCGCATTCTGCAGAAGCCTTGGTCCACCTAAGAAAAAGAACATGTAAAGCTGTTTTTGCCAGAAAGTATAATTTCGATACTTGTAAAATTCTTTTGTCCCTATCTTTTCGCCTTTTTCTTCTCCGAAATTAGAACGGTATTCTCTTCAAAGTTCTGTTAACAGTTCTCAGTAAACACATTCTAGCTGTTATCTCCTTATATAACAACGAACTTAATATAGTCTAAGTAACGTTTTATGTTTCCGTCCACAGACATGAAGAAACAAGAGCTACAAGCGGTAAGAAGTGTCTGAAATCTGCGAGAGGGCAGAGGAAAAGTGCCAAGTAATAGTAAAGAAAGAAAGAAGAAAAAAGAACAACCAGAAAAAAGTAGTTAATCGAAGAAGAAAAATTTTGAAAATCGAAGAAAAAATAGAAAATCGAAAAAGAAAAAAGTAAAAAACTGAAAAAGAAAAAGTAGAAAATTAAAGGAAAAGAAGAAAAAGTAGAAAATCGAAGAAGAAAAAAAGTAGAAAATCGAAGAAGAAAAAGAAAAGGAAAAAGTGGGAAATCGAAAAAGAAGATCAAAAAATGAATAGAAAATCGAAAAAGAAGAAAAATTTTGAAAATTGAAGAATAAAAAGTAGAAAATCAAAGAAGAAAAATTAGTAAATAAAATGGTAAAAACTTCTTGTCAAAGAAGAAGATAAAAAAAAGTAAAAATTAGTAAATAGAAGAAGAAAAACTAGAAGATCAGTAGAGAAGAAGAAGAAAATCGCTGTAAATCGAAGAAGAATAAAAACGTAGTAAATGGAAGAAAAAAAAGATCAAAGACAAAAGTAGAAGTCGAAGAAAAAGAAAGAGTAGAGAAGGAAAAAAGTAGATAATCGAAAAAAAATATTAAAGTAGAAAATAGAATAAAAAGAAAAAAGTAGAAAAATAAAGAAAGTGTAGAAAATGTAAGACGAAGAAAAAAGTATAAAATAGAAAATGAAGAAGAAAACATTAGAAAATAGATAAAGAAAAAAGTAGAAACTTGAAGAAGAAAAAAGAGTAGAAAATAGAAGAAAAACGTAGAAAATAGAAGAAAAAGTAAAAATAATTGGAAGACGAAAAATAAGTAAAAGAAGAAGCAGAATAATAATAATAATAATAATAATAATAATAATAATAATAATAATAATAATAATAAGAAGAAGAAGAAGAAGAAGAAGAAGAAGAAAAAAGTAGACAATCGAGAAAGAAGAATGAGAATAAAAATAATAAGTGAACGAGGCTGGGTTTTTATGAAAGCAATGATAATGGTTCAAGCGGAGGAAAAGAGAATCGGCAGCTGTCATTTTAACGATACAGAAATCCTGAATAGTACACGCATGCGTAAAAGAAGAAGAACACACCGCTGATTGAGAGGCCAACCACAATAGAGTTATAGACAGAGCAGGGCGAATCAAAGAACACTGTAAAATACCAGTAACAATCACAAAATGAACAATGATGAATTAAAAGACAAAGTTAGCCGCTTCTTTTTTCCTCATCTGCCTAGGGCAAGCTATCAGTATTCGATGACGGTGTTACTTGCTACGTCAATATCGCAGAATACCTTATGGTTGAAGCAGTTACATATTTTCTTTTGGTAGTTACTTATTTTTTTCTTCTGTTCAGTATTGAGCTAAGTAAAATGAACTGGGTTTAAATGTTGATCTTTCAAGGTAGGCAAACCTTAGAAAGACGCGTGTGATAGTCTAACTTGTTCTATTTTGGTTTTGAGCAAAACTAAAGTTAGCCATTTTTTATCATCTGCCTAGTGCAAACTATCCTTATTTGATGACAGTGTTATCGCTACGTTAATATCGTAAACTGCCATGTGGTTCAAGTAGTTAAGTATTTTCTAGTGATAGTTATCTATTTTTTTAGTGGTGAGTGTTTAAGCCAGATAAAAAGAAATGATTTTAAATGTTGATTTTTAAAGTAGTCAGACCGTGAAAAGACGCGTGCAACAGTCTACCTAGTCGGTCTAAGTCACACTTGAGCCATCCCTGAGCTACATTTGAGTAAAACTAATTAAAATGATACAACTCCTAAGAATCATTTTATTTATGTTTGCGAAAATTGCCAATTGCCAAAGATTATTAAATTAAATTAAACTAATAACATGGTACTCTAGCGGACAGACAACTGCCTACCCGGCCCCGGAAGAAGAGGATGATTGTGTAGTATTATATTCTTCAACAGCAGCAGCCACCGCCACCACCACCACCGCCGCCGCTGAAACCAAGCCCTGACTCAGATATCATCATCTGCAGCAGCAGGCGAAACCAGCCCTCGACACAGCCATCAGCTGCAATTTCGACAAGAACAGTCGATATCTAGCCATCATAATCTTCCGTCCTTGTTACTCGAGCTAGCCCCAACAGACTACCCTCGACTTCATCTTCGTCAGGATCAAGTCTTTTTCCGTTGCACTTATATACTGTCTGTTTTAGGGCAAAATTATTGACCTCCAGCACGACCAAACAGGGTATTTTAAACATCAAACTTGTTTTTTGTCATTTTTTTCTTGTTACTTTAATTTTGCCATTTATAAATTGGGCATAATCTAATCGTCTTGTTCACCTTATCCTTGGCTTTGCCGTCTCATTGTTTCATTTTTATGGTTTGCAGGGGGTCGTCTACTGTAGATTTATGCTCTCCTTGCAACATTTGCAATATGACAGTGTTCCAATCAATCAGACACAAGAAATGTGGACATGTTCTCACAAAGTGACGATAAGATCCACAACCATGTCATCTCAATGGACTGCTATCACGTTCATTTGGGTTGATGGGCTTCTTATGTCAATTTTTCTTCATGGATCTGTCTGTTTTTTAGATGTTTTATTAATGGCTATCCTGAATTCTCGTCCACGCGGTCCGACATGCCTTCTTGAATACCAAATGTTGTTTTTGACCCTGGTTTCCTCAGATATAAGAAATGCTGGTTCTAATTTTATCGTTGCAGTGACAAAAGGCATACTACTTGAAGCAAAAGTCTCCTTTGGATTTTTTTTCAAAGATTTCTATGCTTGGTCAAATAAACTCATTTTTTAAAAGAATATTCCTGATGAAATCAACATTTTTTTCTGGTTCCTAGTGTTGGCATTGTTCCAAAGTACATAACAAAGGATCTCTTCTGGAAACTTTATTCCTTTCTATAGAATCCTGTTGTATTTTTCTTCAAAATGATTTCAGAACCAGTGCATTGGCATTACGAGTTGGCCAGCACGTTCTCCTGGGTTTCAATTCAGTTGAAAACCTATTTGGTATCCTTTCTTTCAAGGTATATGAAGGTCACTGGCAGTTCCATTCAACTCAGGAATTGAAAAAAAAGCTATATAGAATACACTAACGTCAATATATAAGGAGACATTCTATAGACTGGTTGAAACCTTGTCAGAATACATTTTTCAAGTTTACAAGTACTAAAAACAGGAAGATTTCTTTAACGTTCTATTATTGGCCTTATAATTTCGCAATTGCCGTTTGTGATCTTTTTAAAAACGATAAACGAGAAAGACTTTTTCGAAACGTTTTCTCATAACATAAATATGGTAACTTCCCGACCCCGAAAAAATTAAAACTCAAGATACAGTTCTAAATCAATGTTCATAAGTTAGCTGGTCATATAAAAATGTTTTGTCTTTTTGTTCATTCAGTACAAGGCCCCAGAGCCACTCAAGCTAGGTGGTTACCGTGTGACATTGTATGAGTATAAGAAACTGCAAGAAGTGAATTTCTTCAAGGACTATACAGAAAAAATGGCTAGTTCGAGACTTTAAGCGGTCAAAGTTAATTAGTGACTGACATTTCAGGGATCAGTTGGAGATGTAGAAGTATAGTGCGGAAGTAGACTTTAGAAGAAGGTTGATAAACCGTAAAAAGAAATAAATCGATCAAAAACATGCACAATGGGATAATAAGATAATTTGTTGGCGTTGAAAAATTAAAAATAATGTTTTCTATTTAATTACCTGTTATGATGCTCTATCTATAGAAATAAACTATTCCTCCGTCAATAAATAATAGTCTGAGTGACTCCCGGGCAGGCAGCTGTGACGCAGCTGTGAGACAATCAAAAGAGAGTCTACAGATAGTTGTGACGCAGCGTAACTATACCGTTTGAACTTACACTTCTATTTTGTTGATTACTAACACTTTACTTTGTATATATGTTATTGTTATTCTAATACACTGTTTGAACCTAACTTCCTGTTTCCTTGTCTTACTTCCGGGCCAAAACAGGCCACAACAATAACAACAACTTGGCGACGAAGTTTCGCCACTACCCTACCTAATACCTTGTAGATTAGGAGATACATTTTTAAAATCAAAATCTAAAATAAAGCATCTATTGTTCGCTCTAAAATATACACGGTTCTATGGAACAAGAAATTTGGTACCGCTTGGCTTTCGCATCGTAAAAACAATAGACATGACTCCATATAAGCCAATTATATTATGTACGTGCGTGTCTGTTGGGGTCGAAAGGCAATTTTCTTTTATACTTGATTGAAGCACAGAATATTACATCCTGGGCAACACTGAGTCTCCCGTCCAGTATCTATATAAATTCTATATTGAATATACCATTTACTGTAGACCACTCCTATCCCGTCTTTCATAGGCTCGAGCAGGCAGAGCAGCTGCCCGTTTAATTAATACACATTGTTCACTGTACCACGATAGTGGACATTTGAAATTAATAATTAAAATTGTCAATTTCACTAGCATGGAAAGCAGTCAGTGGTTCTTTGAATTTTCAGATTAAATATGTATCCTTGATAGAATCTCGTACCTAAGATGTCGTCTTTATGGCATACCAAAAGCCGAGAAGAATCAATATAGTATGATGAAGCAAGTTTGGGATACTGATTATTATCATACCAGTGACTTGGGGTGAATTTAGTCTGCCGTAGACTTGCAGTAAAAGGCTTCACATTTATATTGGATACATTAACACTGATAAAATGGTCATGGGCTGCTAATTAACCCTCTAGGGCCATTCGTATCATATTTGATACAGTATGAAAACAAGCCTTGAAAGAAATATTTTCCTGAAAAATTTTTAAAGAGAAATATTTTATAAATTTCAAATGAAAGCAGTACTGACTGCTCAGTCAATGAATACCAAATGTTTCCTTATAGGGAAATACCAAATGTTTCCTTATAGGGAAATACTGTATCAAATATGATACGAATAGCCCTAGGGGGTTAAGTATTTTTAAGTAGATGATCATAGGTAATATATGGGCGAAATACATAGCATGAACGCTAAAATAAGTTTAATGGTGTGTAGTAACTGAATGAGAGACAAATGGAAAGAAACATTTATGTAAAACGACTTGGAAAGAGTTGGATGAGTCTCTTGGTGATGACGAAGATGTTTAGAGTTATCACTAGTGATGGTGACATTATACCTCCATTCATCTTTCTACAGGGTCTTATACTCAACACAGAAGCCTACATCAAGTGCTCTGAGGAGGTATTGCTGCCTATGAATTATTCTTGTTGGAGATTCCGGCACGAATGCCAAGTAGTACATTTTGGCGTTTCAAAATTTCTGGCGGAGTGAATTGTGTCACGGTGCTCTTTTTGTGAGATGAAATTTTATCGTCGTATTTACGACGTTTCGGTCGTTGTACGTTCCGGCCTTCTTCTTCGGGTGATACACGCTGGAACTTCGGACTGTAATTCAACCCTGTAAGTTTTTTGCTTCCCTCTGCTGTGGCCAGGTATTGAACTCACAACACTTTGAGTCCGAATATCGTAAACAGTTACAATACCCCATCTCAGATATAGAGACAAACATGAATAAATCTTAATTTACTTAACAGTAAGCCTGCTTAGTTTCTTAAAAGTTACTTAGATATTTACATCTCAGATCAGGTCAAAGTTTTTCAAGCATCCTGTATATATGATTTCTTCAACAATAATTTGGCGGATCTCAAGAAAACACTTGTGAATGATACCCTACAGGCTGCACTCGTTCTGGATCTTTTTTCTCTAGGGTGATGTGAAGAGACTGGTCTATATCCCAGCTCGCTGCTCTTTCTACGAAACCAGAAGAACTCAGGTAAAGAACCACTGCCGCGTTGGAAAGCCTGTTAACAAAGCTACGCTGCATCGTGTTTGGTAGGCGCTGGTTTAACGACTTGACATGTGCGGAGTCAAAGACGTTCCGCATGTTGAAAGCTTGTGAAATCGTTCATGAAATAGTTACTCATTGTGCCTGCAGACCAAGCCGAAAGTGTATCGTGTCGTCGTGTTTCCTTTCTTCCCTACTGTACTTCAGCGAAACGCGGGCTGTCTACAGTCACCATGCCAGGCAGCTGAACGCTTTCCACATGCCTGGGAACGTTGGCAGGAAAAAATTCCAGAAACAAGCGAGCCTAGATGCAGTGTATACACGCTTTATTCATACACTCCAAGCTTCGATTGGCCGGCTATGTATACCGCATGGAAGACAACCGCTCAAGGAAAGGAAGTGATCTCATGGTGAACAGAGGAAGCAATTCAAAGCTTGGCTCGGAACGAGAAATTGGGGAGCAGAGTTTAAATTCCAGTTGAATTCCTTGCATTCACTTACGCGCAAATACCTTGTGAACGTGTCTTCCCTTCAGTTATGGGTTAAATAACAGGACAGATTGGGTTCTCTAGCCAGTCTACCGCAGAAAGTAATGATAACTTAGTGCGGAATAATCTTCTACCCAGTCAGTCATGTCTCTTTCGAGACATGATCGCCTAAGCCTATATCACATATGGCACTTAACTGACTGACCTTATATCCAAACTCATCCTCACATTTGAACTACTTTGAAATTCGGATTTGAGGACTTCTACTGTATTGCATTTGGCGGGGAAGGTAACTCCCAGTTGTCAACTTTTTATTTGAAACTTTGTAAATACTTTAAAGATTTGTTTTACCAAAGGGAAATTTAATAGAAAAGATTTCTGAAAAACAAAGCAGGCGTTATCATTGACTGTTTTTTTTTTTTTTATTAAGGCTTAACTTTTTTCAAATTATTTAAACTCAAAAATATATTCAGTCTGTGAGAATCTCTTGAAAATAATACTAATACTAATACTAATACTACTAATACTACTAATAATACTAATAATACTAATACTACTAATACTACTAATAATACTAATAATAATACTACTAATAATACTAATAATAATACTAATAATAATACTACTAATAATACTAATAATAATACTACTAATAATACTACTAATAATAATACTAATAATAATACTACTAATAATACTAATAATAATACTAATAATAATACTAACTAATAATACTAATAATAATACTAACTAATAACTAATAATAATACTACTAATAATACTAATAATAATACTAATACAACTCCTACTAATTAACCCATATCTGAGGGAGAAGAAGTGGATTTGCAAAGGATATTTGTCAGCAAATACATTTAACGAAGTCTGTTAGACTTCGGCGCACCGATTAAAAATTCCGAGTCATTATCCATTGCACCACCCACACATCTATGCTTACAGCACCTGATATTCCTATGCAGTACTGACCAGGTTCGACGTTGCTTAACTTCTACATATAAATTTCTGTGATTTCTAATAGTTCGTCCGTCCGGGTATTTTTGCGTAAGTAAATATAACGAACATGATTAGAATTGGAACACCGCTCTCCATTTCCGATTCATTATGCAATAAACACATCCAAGATTACAGAACCTGGTATTTTCAAGCGCTTATCCATCAAGGTATTGACTAGAAACTATGTTGCCTTACTTACATGATTGTACGAGTTTGAGTTTGAGTTTTGTTTAACGGCATATCAACACCTCTGTGGGTTATTTAATCCAAAAAGGTGGGCTTTTAAAGTATTTTTTAAATGTTCACTTATAGTGAGAAGGTTGATTTAGTCAGATTTTGATAAGACTTTTAAATTTTTTTTATTTTAGGAAACTGAAGATGTCTTCTAGTTTTGTATTCAAAAATGATTTGCTAGTAATTTTTTTTCCTTCAAAAATGGGTTATAGTAATTTTTTTTCTTTAAAAATTGTATTAACAATGTTTTTCCTTCAAAAATGTATATTTTTCTATAAAAGTCTATTTGTATACTTTCCTAGTGCTTTGACCTCAGTTTGGGGGTTAATTATTTGCCCATAGCTAGGACCCTAACAGGTGCTACCACTCTGTGTCAGGGTGGACCTGGGAACAACATCAATTAAGAGGTGGTTCCTTGGTAATCACAACCTCCCAGTCAAAGGCCTTGCTGCCGGATGCAGTTTACTGTCATGCCCAGGACCAATGATCGTACGAGAACCAGTATTTTAACTTGATATGGTCGCAAGTATGCGATGCTGATAGTTACGGCATTGAAGTACGTTGAAGTACGTTGTCTCCAAGAAACCAAAATAAAATAAAATTGATATTAATTTCAAGTTTTCTTGGAGTCAGGAGGTATGTTACATTTGGAAACAGGAAATATTATGAAAATGGTTTTCTCGTCATTAGCATCGAGGTACTTGTGTACATTGGTGTGTTGTAATGGTTAGCAAGCTTGTCTCACTAGAACAATCGTGACTGAATAGTGTGTTCGATCCTCACTAAGTGCCCTATTCTTTCGGCTGCATTTTAAGCTACACTTAGAAAATTACTATTTAAACATGAATATTCCATTTGTGTTTCCCATGCGCAACTCGATTCTGTTCAAAATCTTTAACAATTATGCACTGCTTTACAACTATCAAGAGCTGTGGATCGCAAAGTGAAGCTTAGGCCTCACGGGGGTAATTTACTTTTTACGGGGGTAATTTACTTTTTAAGGGAGGCAATCTAAGAACGAATTATTAACTGATTTTTTTCTAGTGAGTCTGCGAGACTATGAGTCTTGGTGCGAGTATATATATAAATAAATATATATATATATATATAGTATGCACACATATAGAAATACGTAGGTACCTTTAAAGATTTTCAATAAAAAAGAGCATACCATAATAAAAAAAAGTCCCAAACTTGATAAAAATAAATATTTATTGTCAAAATATTTATTATTAAGAGAAAATAACGAAGTATTTTTTATTATTTTAAAAAATTTGTTAATCCTTTCTAGCACGTTTGAAACTTTTGTTAAAATCTTGTTATTATTATTATTATTATTATTATTATTATTATTATTATTGTTATTATTATCTTAAAATCTTGTTATTATTACTGAGCGACTGGACCAAAGATTGTTATCAGAAATCTAGCGTCTTTTTTGCGGTAAAAAACACATTTTTAAAAATTCTTGTAACAATCAAATATGTAATTATCGGATTCTAATGAAAATTTTAAACTTTATTCACAAATGAATGAAATAATTTTTGACATTGACGCTTTAAAAAAATCTTTGAAGTTTATTTTTACATCTGTTACCCACACTTATATTATTTACTTAATATTGACATTTCGATAAATGAAAATTTCAAGGTCTTTGTCTTTGTTTTAGTTAAAAGTAGGACTGTTTGGTGAATTTAAATCATCAATTTGTTTTGTCAAACAGAAACAGCATTTATTGAAAATCTGCTCTGAATGGTAAAATAAACAAGAAATAAAACTGACATGATTCAATTAGAAATGATTTTCATTGCTACCATAAAAAAGATATATTAAAAATACTATTGTAAAAAAATCGATTAATATTGAATTTTTACAAGATATGTTTTAATTTTTGAAATATTTTAGTTAGAAAAAAATAAAGTTTTACATCTTTTAAAATTCTGTATTAATTTCAGCCTTTTTGATGATATTGTTAAGTGAAAACTATATTTACATTTTTACACTATTCAAACTACTGTCCTCATCTTTTTTACCATGTTTACGATGTTTCGGTCTTTGTACGCCCCGACCTTCTTCACTTATTAGGAATTTTAAAACGAAGCTATTATTTCGATCACCAGGATATATCATCCTCATTCCATGTGCAATGCCACTTCCGAATTGAATGTAGTTATCTCCCTTTAACTCAGCTCTTTTAAAGACACATGGTGCAGTGGATATAGGCTTTGGTTAGTTCCAGTGACATGACCCAAAGAGTTGTGAGTTCAATACCTGGCTACAGCCATGGTGAACAAATAACTCAGAGAGTTGAGTTAAAGAGAGATAATTACATGGCCTTCAGAGTAGCCATCGCACATGGAAAGAGAATCATACACCCAGAGAGGGCATCAGGACATTTAAGCTTCTTTAGAATCTTCCATAAGGTATTTCTATTCGCATTATCAAAAGCTTTGTTAGATCAGCGAAGACTATCAATACATTTTTTCTGCTTTGCTCAAAAGATAATGTTTGCCGCCTTCTGACATATTTTAACCAACGTTGTGATTCAGGAAGATATTCATTAAAAAATGTTGAAAAATCTGTCTATTAATTAAGAGCCTAAATAACACTTTGCTAACAACAGAGAGAAGGGATATTCTGCGGTAACTGTCGCAGTCATCGCGGTGTAGGCAATGTTGGAAATCATCGGTTCCCTTACAGAAAGCAACCATTACTTTCCAATGACCTGGCATACTCCCCTCTCGCTGAAATGTTTGCATTGTTAGAAGTTGAACTAAAATTTAACTTTTACATCTACCTTAGCAAAGATTATTATCAACGGGATGTGGCCGTCCCTTTGTCTCTTCTATAAATATTTTCATGGCTTCTACTCTGACGAACTTAAGTCACTGGTGACCCCTCCACAAGAATTTACTCGAGCAACCAGACTGGCAACAAGTTAGATCAACCAAATGCAGCCGTAAATTTTACTCCAGCAGCTTCTTTTCTTGCGTTTCCCGCCTGTGGAACTCCTTTCCATATACTTGCTTTCCTGACGACTACAACTTCCACAAATTTAAATGCAAAGTCAATTCCCAGCTCTTATCTCTTTGACTCCAGTCCTTTCTACATCACCCCGTGTATCTTGTTCTTTTCCTTTCTCTCTATCTTTCTCTTCACTCCTGTGTTCGCATCCTTCTTTTGCCCCTTCTCTTCGAACCCCTGCAGCTGGTTCGTCTTTCTTTTCAATCTCCTTCTGCCTAAAACTTTAACTCTCTTATGTAGCCCCCTGCATATTAGTGGCGGTACCGCGTTGCTTGGGGTGAAATAATTTTAAAAAGTCCATACCAGTAGATCTACTACTGTTCATCGTTTTTTTAAGTTGTTTCTACCACATGATCTTTGATATGGGCGAGTGTTCACAAACTAATCATTAATTTGAGAAAGCCTTTTAAAAGTACGTTAAAATGTTCTAATCATCCGACAAGAATAACATTTGTGCTCTGGATCACTCTTTTTTATCCAGTTTCAAAAGGAACTATCGGATTAGAAGAAGGTCCGTAAACTCCCCTTAAGAAGTTATACAGAAAAAAATCTCTCCTGTTTTATTGTCTTGTATGAAATGAGGTTATGCTGCATGTTACATTACACGTAATTTCATTCTTAATTAACTTTTTTAACCCTTCCCACTTCACGAACTCTCATTTGTGTTATAACCTTTTCTTTTAATTTCTTTTTATTTCATTTGGTCGAGCTAGCTTGGACGTTTATAAGTCTATCGCCAACTCTCCCGCTTCTACATCAAGGTCGGAATGTCTTTAGGGTGGTATTCTGTGTCATAACATAGCTGGTCAATGTAGATAATTGCTGGGCGACCAATTCGTTTTGCGCCATGGCTAAGTGTCTAGATCAATAGATCACTCGCAAGTGCTTGTTTCGCTCGCCAGTAGTGTCCCGCAAAGCGCTTTCTGAGTTCACGTAAGACAGTAGAAATATCAGAAATGAGTTCATAGAGCTGTGCTTTAGTTGTTTATTGTTCGTGAGTGATCTGTGTATAAGTTCCATCAAGTTTCGACACTCTTTAGATTTTAGTTAATGTCTAGCCAGTGGCATCTACTTCTACAGTAGCTCGAAAGAATATCCGCTTGAGGTTGTCTGGTAGATAAGATTTCCAGATTATTTTTTATTCAAGCCGGCCCAGGGTTTAGCTATGCAAATTTTGCACCATTTTAGTAGAATTAAGCTTGCTTCCTAGGTATGTGAAATATTCGATAGATTTTATTGGTTCACCTGAGTCAGTTTATAATGAACCTTGCTTGTTGAAGTCTATGAATTCAGTTTTAGAGACACTGAGTCTACCATCATTGATAGCATTTTCTGGATAATGTAGGAGAATTGCGGAATTGGTAATGGTATCTGTAGTGATAGCTAGGTCATATGCAGAGACAATATCTACCATTTTTTTAATACCTTTTAAGAAATATATCTAATTTTCTGGAGTTTACTTATCTAAAAGCGTCATGATTCTCTTATTTGCAGTTATATTTTTGATAACAAAGTTGTTATGTTAACTATCTTTTTGCTTTTTAGAATAATTAAAAGTTGATTCGCAATTAGCAACTCTAAAGAAAATATGGTAACTTTAAAAAATTACCAAAAGTACGCAATTATCCAGAGATACATTTGTCTACGGATGCAAATGTCTTGGAACGCAATTGTCTGGTACGCAATTGTCCGGGACGTAAATGTCCAATACGCAACTGTCCATCCACCATTAGACAAGCAGTGAACGCTATATTTGCAAATTGTTCTACCTGGGATTTTTTTTGTGAAATTTCTGAACATTCTTTGTCAGATTTTTGAATACATCTCTTTCATCGTCATGTATGCACAGAAATGTTCATTGATTCTGTGCTGGACAAGATCTTCATTTTCTACCTCGATCGATATCAAAAGATTATGCGCGATTTTCTGTGTGGCGTATCCCTTTCCACTTTTCAAATTATTTCCCGCTGAAGACGCGTTAATAACCTGCCTCTCTCCACACTATCGCCATTTTCATTACTGGCGTTCGGGCAAAACTACATTCCTGGGTGGGCACCCCGACGTGGTGTAATGGTTAGCAAGCTTGTATTGCTCGCACCTACTACAAGTGAGTTCGATCCCCACTGGGTATCCTATACTTTCGGCCTTGTGCCACATCTAAGCAGTGCTAAGAAAATCAACTGTATGCGTTCACTTCATACATACATGGCACATTTTGTGTCGGGTAGGAACCCAAAATCATCTCTCAGTTGCGTCTCTGTCTTCGAAAACAGAGTTCGGCTCAGTTGTAACTTTATCCGCGAGGACAGAGGTGCTTCTGAGAAAAATCACACTGAGTAGATGCCCGATCACTGGGAACAGTGTCCCGTGTCCGTGACACCTCATTGCACCAGATGGGTGGACCAGGTGCTTGTCATCGGGGCCATCTCAACCGGCAGTTGAGGGGACTGGGGAATTTTTGTTCCTTCGCCCGGTTGTACGAATTCGGGCACCCCACGTTAAAAAGACCTAGTGTCACATCTCGCTCCAGCGGAGGAGTAAGGAGTAAGGTAAATATAAATTACATTCCTGTGTTTCGTCAGTTCAGACGTTCACAGCTATTTTCTGTGAGTTCAGACATTCACAAGCAGTTCAGATCTTCACAACTAGGTTTCACTAGTTCAGACCTTCACAGGTATGCTTTATCTGTTTAGATATTTATAGCTATGTTTCACCTGTTCAAAACTTCACAGTTAGGTTCCGCCAGTTCAGACATTCACAATATTCGCCCTGTTCAGATTGTTGCAGCTATATTCTACCAGTTCGCACTTATCTTTCACCTTTTCAGGCCTTCACAGGTATGTTCATCGGTTCAGACCTTCCCAATTAAGTTCCCCAATTCGGAGGTTCACAGCTATTTTCCCCCAGCTCTGATTTTCACAGCTAGATTTCGCCAGTTCAGGCCTTCACAGATCTACCCCACCAGTTCGGACCTACACAGGTATGTTCTGCAATTTCAAACCTTCGCAGCTAAGTTCGGCCAGTTCAGACATTTACAGCTAAGCACCGCTAGTTCAGACGTTCACAGTTATTTTGCCCCAGATCAGATATTCGCAGCTATATTCCATCAGTTCGGATTTTCACAGCTATGTCCGACCTCTTGAAATCTGCCAAGTTATTTTCTGCCAGTTCAGACATTCACAGCTATATTCCACCATGCCACGTACACTGAGTCGATTTTTCCTCATTTAATTTATATTCCACTGGTTATGAAAAAGTTCCGCTTTTAAAGCTCTTTCCCTCAGAACTCTTGCAATGTAAACGTACTTCGGAGATAATGCTTTTTGAAACAATAACCTTTTCTAGTCGTGTGTCAACCGTTTTCTATCCGACATAGCCTCGTAATATTGATTGAAACTTAGGCGTGAAGTAATTGAACAATTCGTCAGGATACATAATAGTTTTATCTTCAGTCATATACCGTGAGTTTCCTAAATTTTAAAGAAAATATAGACTTTACAGAGTCTGAAGTGATCTTGCTAGATCTTGATCACCGTTTTATTTCAAATAATGTCTCCTAATGTAAACAAAAATCTTTTGACATTGCAGAGTATCTTTTAGGGATCACTTCGCTGAAAAACAGAAAAGCGTCAAATTCACAAGTGCTTTTTAAAAATAATGATTTTATCACGAAAAATGAACTTTTTTTCTTGAAAGATATCAGTTCCTTGAAAGATATGTTCTTGAAAGATATCAGCCTTGGTGAGCGCATGGGGTGAGTGTCAGGAAACGAGAACTGATGAAATAGTGGCTAGCGTTTTTAATCTGTAATCTTACCCAACTTGTGATAATAAACACAGGTTAATTGAAGGATCTGTGTTTGATTCTCATTCACTCCCTATATAAAAAGGGGAAACTTTAGATGTGCGTTGTGGGCCAGTGGAACGAGAAATCAGAAGAGCCGATTTCGAATTCTAGTCAAATTCGGTGCATTCACTAACTCACAAATACTTTTGGGAAAGGTATTAACCCCAATTTTCCCTCCAGCTATGGGTAAAATAACAGGACAGAATGGGTTGGTTGGCAACCAGTCTACCGCAGAAAGTAATGGCAGCCTATAGCGGGAAAATCTTCTGCCCAATCAGTCATGTCTCGAAAGAGACATGATCGCTCCAGCGTGTATCACGTATGGCACTTAACTGACTGATCAGTTCCACGCAATCAAAGTGATGATCCTACTAAGTCCCAAGAGATAAAAAATTACACTCTTTTCCATGAACCAGGAAAAAAGTGTGAACCGGACGACAAGCAAACGTATTTTAAGAATTTTCACTAAGCAGAAAAGTTTTCGGTACTCATTAATTTTTCTTTTGTCAGTTAGTTAAGGGTCATACCTGACACACGTTTTGGCGATCATGTCTCTTTCTAGATATAACTGAATGGGCAGAATGTTTTCCCGCAGTAGGTTGCCATTACTTTTTGCGGTTGACTGATTGCCAACCACGGTGACAAAACCCAATCTGTCGCGCTATGCAATTCATAGCTGAAAAGAGAAGCGGCGCATTATTAGCTTTCCCATGTGTATTTGCATGTAAGGAAATTCAACTGAAATTCGAACTCGGCTCTCCGATTTCTCGTTCTGAGCCGATATCCACTGCACCGCAACGCACATTGCTTTTGCTTCATTGCCAAAATTTTATTCTGTGTGATTGAAATCTAAAGAAAAGATATCTTTTATATACGAAACCAAAGTATATCTGCAGTCCTCTTGCATGTGAATTATAATATTTCGAGGATGAAACACACAATTCGATAAGAGAACCGTTATTTTTACAGCGTTCTTGGAATTTCTGGATGGGTTGCACAGATAACTATTTCCGCGGAGGTCATTTAAAGACAGAAAAAAACTCACGAAGTTTAATTAATGCACTTTAAATAGATAAACGGTAATTTAAAAATTGTCAATTTGATTTTTTTCTTTTAAATTAAGTTTAAAATATTTCCGAAAGTTTTGGAATTGAGGAAATCAATTTTATTTCATCAAAATGTCAAGGAACCAGAGTTAAAGTGAGGGGTTGCATCTTGTGAGGTTTTGAAGTTTCACAATGTTTGTGATGTGAAGAACTCGGCCTGAATTGGAATTTCGACTCAAATCTGACTTTCGCATCAAATTGTTTTTTTGGGCGGAATTAAGCTTATGGTGAGAATCAGAGTTTGAGGTGCCATGGAGAGTGATTTGAGAAATTCCAAGTTATTTCTTGAAAATTATCATTGCTGTTTTCTAAGGTGAACCATTTCATTTTAATTAAAGGGGTCCAATCAGCCCTTGTTGAAAAGATCGCCTCCAGTCATTCAGATCACCAACGTTATGAGATTCACCCTTAGAAAAAGGAACCGTAAACCCCATCCTAAAAAGGAAAAAAGAGATAAATCTTTACTTCTGTTCAAAAAATGGGGGAGGAATATAAACAGGGGGATAGTCTGGCCTAACTATTAATATTGAATAAAACAAACAACAGAAAAGAAAAGCCACTAAGCATTGTTGTTATTATGGCGTTCGATTTGTTGTACTCAATCGTCTTGTACACTCCAATCATCTTTAGACTACTTGTCGTTCGGAGTAATGTCCAAGTAGTTTAAACCTGCCACCATTTATTCAGTCTACGGTGGTAGGCTATTCTCGTTTCGTTGTCCACGTCAAAGAATATCTGGTCTTATTCTTATTAAATATTGTTTCATTTGTTTCTCGTCTTGTTTCTTTCTCTTAGTGCAGGTTTACGTGATGACAGCTGATAAGAAAGTTTCTCCACTTTTAGTAAAGTTGCCGAAAATGACAACTATGCTCAAAAAGTGTACACCTGCCATAAAAAATGACGGCAAAATATTTGAGAGGATTATTAGCTGTTTCCTCACAGATTATGCCACCTGATCGTGGCAGGAGAGAATACGCACACACACACACACACACACACACACACACACACACACATATATATATATATATATATAGTGTATCAAGGCAGCAGATAATTTTCTAAACAATGTTTTATGTCAACGCAAGATAAAATAATCTTTGATGGTGTATGTCTTTAGGTTACCCACCCTGTAACCTCTCTGAAGATGGCTCATGTAAGCCAGAAGCTTAGAACCAGCATAATAAAAAATAGCCAAATGTGGAACATTTTTTTGTCTTTATTTTCACCTGAAATTAAAGCCAAAATACGATGTTTAGAACGGCCCATGATTGAACCTAATAGACATTCATTGTCTATTATATTTAACAATATATGTTAAGAATATATATATATATATATATATATATATATATATAGATAGTTAAATTTGTTTTTTATTTAAAATTAATACAGTTTACATTGCGACACGGAAATTTCTATGTTTCGAGATTTTTACCTCGTCATAAATGTTAGCTCAATGTTGTGAAAATGATTTTTATTTGAATATAAGAAACAATACGTTTATTATTTGTGGATGTGAGAAGACAGAAAAATTTGGATGTGTGTTTAATTTAACTAATCAGAATGGAAATTCACTTTAAATTTGAAAAAAATTTATATTTTTGGGGAACACATGATTTTTTCGTTCTATCTTAACGGCAAAAGTCTCAGTCTGTCTCGACTCCATTTCCGTTGATGTATCCATTATTGTTAGAAAATTATTCTCTTAGTTTTCTCTGTATACCATTATTTTCTAAAACAAAAAAGAAAAAAGAAAAGAAAGAAAACATTTTTATATTTTTGATCTAACTTAAAGGGACCTTTAAGTGTAATTATCTTATTTTTATTTCGATTCAGAATGCATTTTATTCTAATTTTTCCTAAAACTCTTTGATTTATAAAGAAAATTTTTTAATATTTATTTATTTGTAAAAAAATTTTAAATTAATTTTATTATTTTTATATAATATATTTTATATTTATATATGTTATATTTATTATTTTTTATTTTTATATTTTATATTTATTATTTTTATATAATATATTATTATTATATTATGATATAAGGCTTAATGTCATAATACATTTTTTAAATATCTATTTAATTATTAAAAATTTAAATATTAATTTAATTATTTTAATATGTATTTAATATATATATATATATATATATATATATATATATATAACAATGTTTATAATAATAGAGAAGATATGTATATATATTCTTCACTACTCGACGACATAATTATTGCAATATCAATTAATTATTTTAATATCTATTTAATATATATATATATATAACAATGTTTATAATAATAGAGAAGATATGTATATATATTCTTCACTACTCGAGGACATAATTATTGCAATATCAATTAATTATTTTAATATCTATTTAATATATATATATATATATATATATATATATATATATATATAACAATATTTATAATAATAGAGAAGATATGTATATATATTCTTCACTACTCGACGACATAATTATTGCAAAAAAAGAATATTAAGGCACTGTTAAAAAGCAAAAACGCGGAAAGAACATTATAACTGGTAGTAACTTTTAATAACTGGCAGTAAATCAAATGAACTGAGCCGACGTCGGTTCGTTATTGTTCAATAAATGTGTGAGCGGTCAAAACGTGAGCGTGACAGAGGGGGGTATATATTCTTCTTTTTCATGTGCTGTGTCCCTTCAAAACGTAGCCGATCAGAGACTTCTTTCTCTTGTTATCTCTCCCAAACCCTGCTTTCCCATCTATTTGCTCAGGTCTATCAATAGGTCTCGCGCTGCTTGTCTCTGTCTCTCTTTTTCTCTGTCTGTCCTGTGAGTATTAAATTTTCCAGGCCCTCTTTCCTACAGAAACCTTATCTGTCTCTGTTCTGAATGGGCGTGCCTCTTCGTCCTACAGCACGAATGCTGGTGTCCCACAAGGCTCTATCCTGGGCCCAACGCTCTTCCTTATTTTCATCAACGACCTCCCAGATGAGATCAGGTCCCAAGTAGGCATCTACGCAGATGACACTACAATATACTTCCGCTCCAGTAAGAAACCTGTCGTGGCGGACAGACATAATCTCGCTGCTGACCTTGAGCGGGATCTACACTCTGTGGTGAACTGGGGCAAGAAGTGGCTTGTCAACTTCAATTCCTCTAAGACCAAGCTGTTGTCTGTCAACCATTACAGGCAACCTCTTCTGCCTCCCATAAGCATGGACCAGATGATTCTCCCGGAGAGTAATACACTACGCCTCCTCGGACTTACCCTGTCCTCAGACCTCAAATGGAAGCACTATATTGAATCCATAGCAAAATCTACTGCTAAGAAGATTGGGTCACTATGTCGATCCAGGATGTTTTTTCCACCTGAATCCATCCTGCATATATACAAGTCAACCATCCGTCCGTGCATGGAGTACTGCTGCCATTTATGGTCAGGTGCCCCTGCCGTTCTCCTCAGTGTTCTTGACAAGCTCCAAAGGAGAGTCTGTAATGTGATAGGTACTGATCTGGCGACTCGTCTGCAGCCACTTTCCCATCGTCGAAATGTGGCCTCCCTCTGTCTCTTCTATAAATACTTTCATGGCTTCTGCTCGGATGAGCTTAAGTCACTGATGCCTCCTCAACAGGTGTTTACCCGTTCAACCAGACTGGCAACTGGGTCCCACCCATTCACAGTCAGGTTAGCCAAACGCAGACGACAATTCTACTCCTGCAGCTTCCTCTCTCGCACTTCCCGCCTGTGGAACTCACTCCCGTATTCTTGCTTTCCTGACGGCTACGACCTCCAGAAATTTAAAAGCAAAGTTAATACTCACCTACTAACCACTGGCCTCTAGCTCTCTCCCCTCCCCTGTATAACCTTCCCTTTCTCTCCGCCCATGTACCTGTCATTGCACCTGCTTTCTCAGTTTTCTATTGTTCCTTTCTAACTAGCTTGTACTCCTCACTCTTTTCTAATTAATCTTTCTACACTTATGTAACCCCCTGCACATCAGTGGCGTTTCTGCCTTGCTCGGGGTGAAATGATTTAAAAAAAAAAAAATATTAAATATACATAATATCCTACGTCTATGGCACGACTCGGTGTTTCATGCTTTATGCAATCATCAGGTGCGTATTTCCAACTGACGGTTTAACAGATTAAAGTTCACTCGATGTTCATGGGAATTAAATCTTATAACGTTAAGTAACAAGTGAATCAGTGGTACCTATGTTTATAGGATAGATTCTTAAAAAAAAATTGCCAAGGATGTTTAAGTCTTAATATGTGCGTTGTGGTACAGTGGATATCGACTCGGAACGAGAAACCGGGGAGCCGAGTTCATAATTCCAGTTGAAATCCATTGCATTCACTTACGCACAAATACCCTTGGGAAAGGTATTAATCCATCTCTTCCCTCCAGTTATGGGTTAAATAGCAGGACAGATTGGGTTCTATAGCCTTAGTCGGTAACCAGTCTACCGCAGAAAGCAATAGCAACCTACTACGGGATAATCTTCTGCCCAGTCAGTCATGTCTCGAAAAAGACATGATCACCCAAGCTTGTTTCAAATAAAGCGTCAGCGTGGCTGAGAAGTAAATCATTTAATTTTTTTATCAGTGTAGCTTTATCATGCAATAAATTCTATTTTGATTGTGTCCGTACACGTTTCAACCACTTCGATTATAATTCTTAAAATAGATCCCTAAACCGGTTCATATTCCGACATGCCATTAAGGGAGAATTCATTAGGAGTATCCGCACTCAGTAATTTTTTTTCTTTTTCTATTCATATTTGTTAATACGAACGCGGTATCTTTTTCTTTCTTTTCTTTTCTACTACACAAATAATAAAAGCATTAGATCAATCATCAACAAAAAGTAATGTTTGTGTTTTTTCCCATGTTTTTTTCCCTCTACCTTTGTGTGTCGCATTTTCAATCGGCTTTGTCGTGGCCGAGGTTTGCCAACAGAATGTGGCAGAACTAAAAGTTGACTTGCTGAAACGACATCTTCAGGCCGAACAGAGCGAATACACTGAAATCTCCAGAGACACAAGACTTTTTACTTGGCGCTCATTTTTGGCCTTTGTGAGCTTATTTGTGGTTTAAACACTTTTGAAAACATCAAAGCCAGGATAAAAGAAAAAAAATCCTCTAAGGACGTAAAGGGGAGGCAACAAGGTAAGCCAAAGTTGGCATTATTTTCTAACAGAAAATGAAAAAAAGAGGACCTGTCATCTCACACAACACTAATATTATTTACTGAAACTTCATTACTTTTATTTATTGTAATTTTATTTTGCATTTACTTTAGTACGATCTTTTCATTGATGCTTATTCAAGTGCCGAAAGAAGGCAACGTCATTAATATATACGTTTCGTTTGCTTAATTACTGAGGTTAACTGATAATTTAGATGTGCATAGTTCGTTTGTAAAATTCAATCAATCCTTGTGCCTTTCTGGCAATTTAACAGCTGTGATTAGTTCAGATACAGGGCACCATAGATATATAATTTCTATCTATCTATCTATCTATCTATCTATCTATCTATCTATCTATCTATCTATCTATCACCGAAAACTATTTCGAAAGAGGAATTACTAGACAACTAAAACTAAAAAATTTTTAAAAATTCAATACAACATTTCCACTATTAAATAATGCAAATTTGATATAGGAGAAAAATGTTTCATATATATAGTGCATATCTAATAATGAGATGTTTTTGATATTGTGATTTATATAGCATTTTTGTGTTTTCGATTAAAATTTTCTTTAAATATACTTGTAAATTATAGTTAAATAGATGTTTTTTTTATGGAACTTTGGTTTGATAAGTGACATGTAAGACGTCTTCTCCAGAAGTTGGTTGTGTATCCAAATTAGGTAATTGAATTGTGACAAGTAACACAATCTTGAACACAATCATTGATATGTGTTTGCCCACGTGTGTGTGTGTGAATAAAAAGACTAGAAGAAAAACTAATCTTAGCTAAATCGAATTAATTTGACGATACTTTTGATAAAAAAAATGAAGTAATTTACTCAAAAGAAAAATTTCGAGAGTGTCGCTATCGAATCTTATCAAAATATAAAAAATTAAAAAAAATCTACGCAAGGTTTTTTTTCCGGACCTCACCTTTCCTGAAAGGATTACTAAAGCCAACATACATGACCACAAATGTGTTGACAGTTCAAAAATAGTTCAATCCATAACCTCATGTCTTTGAAGATGTACAGAACATGCTCATCTTATACTATAACAATCTAATCTCAATCTAAACAATGTTCATTTAAGAAAGGATTTTTGAAAACAACATGCTTAGACCTTGAATTATGGCACTTTGTGACCTTCACGCACTTTGACTTACCGTTCATGTATATGATGAATGGTAATGAACATTATCAAATTCAAAAGCCCTGATTAACAAATGAAATCTTCACTTTTGTAAATAAACACGCATAACTAAATAAATCCTCTATTTATTTGTTTTGATACTTTCCCCCAGAGAACGAAACACGTGGTGAAGAATAGATTTCCCCTTGTCTATTTTTATTCATTTTGTTCCACTACAAATACACTGTAACCGAAAATATTTACACCCCCCCCATATATATATGAATAACCCCCATATATATATATATATATATATATGAATATATATATGAAAAACCCCCATATATATATATATATATATATATATATATATATATATATATATAAAGAGAGAGATAGGATATAATGTCTAGGGAATTAATGGTTTTTACTTATGATCGGACATTATACACGAATTTGGATATCGAATTCACACACATATATCCACTTAATATACCAATTAAAATAATAAGTAAAAACTCCTTAGAATTTACCGTGTTTATATTTCGGAATTCGATAATAAAGTAAGCGTATTTGAGCTTTGAAAGATCTAATCGAGTGACTTGTTTTCCTTCATGAAAGCAATTATCTTATATACTTGTGTGTAATCCTACTTCATGTATTATGCCTCCTCTGTCTAGGGAATAATGCTCGTTAGAGCAGAAACCGGGAAAATAGTTGTACAAAAAGCTGAGGAAAGCCACGTTCCATCGGTGAGGGTTAGGGTTAGCTAATGGCTGAAGGCAGGGTTAGGGTTAGGGAACCGATTATATTGCAGATTCTCCATTAGGTTTTGACGAGAACCTCGAGATGAACAGCAAGAGCACCCGACCAGATATGGCAACAGTATTCAATGCACGGACGAAAGGTAGATTTATAAATGTGCAAGATGGATTTTGACGAGAACTTCAAGATGAATATAAGGAGCACCCGACCAGATATGGCAACAGTATTCAATGCACGGACGAATGGTAGATTTATAAATGTGCAAGATGGATTTTGACGAGAACCTCAAGATGAATATAAGGAGCACCCGACCAGATATGGCAACAGTATTCAATGCACGGACGAAAGGTAGATTTATAAATGTGCAAGATGGATTTTGACGAGAACCTCAAGATGAATATAAGGAGCACCCGACCAGATATGGCAACAGTATTCAATGCACGGACGAAAGGTAGATTTATAAATGTGAAAAATGGATTTTGACGAAAACCTCAAGATGAATAGCAAGAGTATCCGAAGAGATATGGCAACAGTATTCAATACACGGACGAATGGTAGATTTATAAATGTGGAAGATGGATTTTGACGAGAACCTTAAGATGAATATCAGGAGCACCCGACCAGATATGGCAACAGTGTTCAATGCATGTATGAATGGTAGATTTATAAATGTGCAAGATGGATTTTGACGAGAACGTCAAGATGAATATAAGGAGCACCCGACCAGATATGGCAACAGTATTCAATGCACGGACGAAAGGTAGATTTATAAATGTGCAAGATGGATTTTGACGAGAACCTCAAGATGAATATAAGGAGCACCCGACCAGATATGGCAACAGTATTCAATGCACGGACGAAAGGTAGATTTATAAATGTGCAAGATGGATTTTGACGAGAACCTCAAGATGAATATAAGGAGCACCCGACCAGATATGGCAACAGTATTCAATGCACGGACGAATGGTAGATTTATAAATGTGCAAGATGGATTTTGACGAGAACCTCAAGATGAATATAAGGAGCACCCGACCAGATATGGCAACAGTATTCAATGCACGGACGAAAGGTAGATTTATAAATGTGCAAGATGGATTTTGACGAGAACCTCAAGATGAATATAAGGAGCACCCGACCAGATATGGCAACAGTATTCAATGCACGGACGAAAGGTAGATTTATAAATGTGAAAAATGGATTTTGACGAAAACCTCAAGATGAATAGCAAGAGTATCCGAAGAGATATGGCAACAGTATTCAATACACGGACGAATGGTAGATTTATAAATGTGGAAGATGGATTTTGACGAGAACCTTAAGATGAATATCAGGAGCACCCGACCAGATATGGCAACAGTGTTCAATGCATGTATGAATGGTAGATTTATAAATGTGCAAGATGGATTTTGACGAGAACGTCAAGATGAATATAAGGAGCACCCGACCAGATATGGCAACAGTATTCAATGCACGGACGAAAGGTAGATTTATAAATGTGCAAGATGGATTTTGACGAGAACCTCAAGATGAATATAAGGAGCACCCGACCAGATATGGCAACAGTATTCAATGCACGGACGAAAGGTAGATTTATAAATGTGCAAGATGGATTTTGACGAGAACCTCAAGATGAATATAAGGAGCACCCGACCAGATATGGCAACAGTATTCAATGCACGGACGAAAGGTAGATTTATAAATGTGCAAGATGGATTTTGACGAGAACTTCAAGATGAATATAAGGAGCACCCGACCAGATATGGCAACAGTATTCAATGCACGGACGAATGGTAGATTTATAAATGTGCAAGATGGATTTTGACGAGAACCTCAAGATGAATATAAGGAGCACCCGACCAGATATGGCAACAGTATTCAATGCACGGACGAAAGGTAGATTTATAAATGTGCAAGATGGATTTTGACGAGAACCTCAAGATGAATATAAGGAGCACCCGACCAGATATGGCAACAGTATTCAATGCACGGACGAAAGGTAGATTTATAAATGTGCAAGATGGATTTTGACGAGAACCTCAAGATGAATATAAGGAGCACCCGACCAGATATGGCAATAGTATTCAATGCATGTATGGATGGTAGATTTATAAATGTGCAAGATGGATTTTGACGAGAACGTTAAGATGAATTGCAGGACCACCCGACCAGATATGGCAACAGTATTCAATGCACGGACGATAGGTAGATTTATAAATGTGCAAGATGGATTTTGACGAGAACCTCAAGATGAATATCAGGAGCACCCGACCAGATATGGCAACAGTATTCAATGCATGTATGGATGGTAGATTTATAAATGTGCAAGATGGATTCTGATGAGAAAATACATGCTGCCTCGAAACAGGGAACCAACCTTCCTTGTAGCAGATATAACTATTGATTCAATGTATTTATTTCATTTGAGATCGGCTGAGAGAGTGAAGCAGAGGAGGCGCAGTATATTGCTTTCGGGGAGACTAGTGTGATCCATATTAATGGAAGGTAGGAAAGCTTCGCTATGGTGTTTAAAGGAGAGCAACTTCGATTTGGAAGAATTAAAAGATACGGGTCATTTCTTATCCCAATCCATCACAGACAGGATGTCCATTCCAAAAGCAGATCTAGAGATCTACTTTGGGCGAGATCTACTTTGTCAGCTCTGGCAGATTTAATATTGAGATGGGAGTAGACCGTGGTATCACCTGCATAGATGCCAAATTGTTAATTGTCTACACCAGGAAGATATCATTGATGAATATCAAGAAAAGCGTAGGACCTAGGATAGAGCTTTGGAGGACAGCCGCGTTCACAAAGGAATTGGAATTTAGTATATCGAGGCAGCAAGTAATTTTCTAGACATATGCTATTAAATATAAGAGACAATGAATGTCTATTATGTTTAATCATGAGCCGTTCTAAACGTCGTATTTTTGCTTTAATTTCAGTTGAAAATAAAGACAAAAATTCTCCAACATTTGGATAATTATTTATTGGTTTTCTTCTTAAGTTTGCGATGCGGTTTTATGACGTCACACCGCGGGATAGCGCGAAATGACAACAAAACCATCTAGTCAAATGCAATATAATATGTTATTTCCTGTTTTAAAGTTGATTTTATTGAGTGTTGGTTGTTTTGATTTGATGTACATGGCCTCCAATATATGCATGTTCCTCTTACTGTGTGTATGAGTAAGGATCACCGTATTGTTGACCAAAATCTGTCTGATATTACCTACATGTTTATGTTTTTCAGAGAAATGTTGTTTAATAGTACTTTGATCAGAAAGATGACATGTAAGTCTACGGGAGAGCGTGGTTGTGGTAAAACCAATATATCTACTAGGTTTTTGAGTAGTATCAGAGATGCAATCTCTGAATGGGCATGTAAATTGGTACACTACATTGGTTTTATGCAAAGAATTTAGTTTAGTGCCTGTTGGGTTATTATAGACTATGAGGTCAATTGTTTTAAACTTTTTATAATATATAATGAGTTTAATTTGATTTACTTTCGACTGGTTTAATATTTCTACGTATTATGTTTTTGAGAGTTTTTTCATCTTGTTTATAATTATTATGTATTTGGTTGCAATAGTATAAGTTAATAGTGTTATGTTTATTTTGATGTAAACATAACACTATTAACTTAAGAACTGCGTTTATTATTTTTGGTAACTATTGCCGTTGCCAAGCGGAGTTTTATGTCAACACAAAATAAAATCGTCGGTGATGGTGGATTTTATAATATTTCAGTTTAAACTACCTCTCTGAAGATGGCTCATGTGAGCCGAAAGCTTAGAAGAAAACCAATAAATAATTATCCAAATGTTGGAGAATTTTTGTCTTTATTTTCAACTGAAATTAAAGCAAAAATACGACGTTTAGAACGGCTCATGATTAAACATAATAGACATTCATTGTCTCTTATATTTAATAGCATATATATATATATATATATATATATATATATCCCTCCTGTCACATTTATGGAAAGAGAGAGAGAGAGAGAGAGAGAGAGAGAGAGAGAGAGAGAGAATAGCAAGGTAACGTCGGCCCAGTTTATTAGAAAGTTAATAGCGAGGGAGCATTGACTAAGTTCATTCTCTTTACAGCCAGTTATTAAACTTTACTACGAGTTATGTAAACTCTTGCCGCGCGTTCGCTCTTTAACAGTGCCTTTTTATTTTATTTTTTTGCAAATTTATGTCGTCAAGTAGTGAAGTTTATATATATTATATGCTTCCTGCTTTCCTGCCTGTTGGAAAGCTTCCTCTGTAGTTCCTATATTTAAAAACACTGGAGAACCCTCGGACCCCGCAAATTACCGATCGATCAGCCTTCTTCCGATCTTTGGCAAAGTGTTCGAAGCCATTATCAACGCCGAGGTGGTTCAGCATCTCACAGCACACAGGCTTCTTTCGGACAAGCAGTATGGTTTTCGCTTCACCAGGTCTACTGCTGATATCCTAACAACCATCACCGAGTACATATATGAGACACTCGACAGAAATAGTGAAGTCCGAACCGTTGCCTTGGATATCTCTAAAGCGTTCGACAGAGTTTGGCATGCTAGCCTTCTATGCAAACTGCGGAGCTATGGTATAACTGGACATTTGTTTGAATTAATCCAGTCATTCCTCTCTAACCGCACAATGAAGGTGGTATTAAACGGACATGCCTCCCAGAACTACCACACGAACGCGGGTGTCCCCCAAGGTTCTATCCTAGGTCCTACGCTCTTTCTGATATACATTAATGATCTCCCTGATTCCATAAGATCCCAAGTAGGTATGTACGCCGATGACACCACTGTTTACTCTCGCCTCGACCAAAAATCTGGTGTAGGCGACAAAGCTAACCTTGCAGCCAAGCTTGAAAAGGACCTCCAATCCGTAGTGGACTGGGGTAAGAAATGGCTAGTAAATTTTAATGCTTCTAAAACAAAGCTACTATCAATTAACCATCACAGACAATCGCACCTACCTCCCATTAGCATGGACCAGGCTTGCCTCCCAGAGAGTAAAACACTACGCCTCCTTGGTCTCACACTTACAGCGGACCTCAAATGGAATGACTATATCGAATCCATTGCTAAATCCGCTGCTATGAAAGTCGGTTTTCTGTGCAGAGCCCGGAAGTTTTTTCCGTCTGAATCTATCTTGCACATATATAAATCTGCCATCTGCCCGTGCATTGAATACTGCTGCCATATCTGGTCGTGTGCCCTTTCTATTCTCCTCGGGCTTCTCGACAAGGTACAGCGGAGAGTCTGTAATGTGATCGATACCAACTTGGCAGACCGCCTGCAGTCTCTCTCTCACCGGCGCGACGTGGCTTCCCTGTGTCTCTTCTATAAATATTTCACGGCTTCTGCTCCGATGAACTTAGATCACTGCTGCCCCCTAGATATGAATTTGCACGAGAAACCAGATTAGCAACTAGATCCTACCCTTTTACAGTGAAACCGATAAAATGCAACCGCAACTTCTACTCCAACAGTTTCTTTTCTCGCACTTCCCGACTGTGGAATTTCCTTCCACATGACTGCTTCCCCGACGGCTACAATCTCCAGGAGTTTAAATGTAAGGTCAATAGACACCTCCTAACACACTAACTCGCTCTCATTCTTTCAAACACTCTTCCCATCTGCCCAACCCTCATCCTCGGTATCCTTACCCATCTATCACCTTCCTTCTGACATTTCCTACATCTAACCACTCCTCCTCTTTACCTTCCCTATGTAGCCCCATGCACAATAGTGGCAGTGGAATGCCTTCCTTGGGGTGAAATGATTATATATATATATATATATATATATATATATATATATATCCTTTGTATTATAATAAAACCATTGTGTTTTTATATTATATATAATTTTGTATATATAATCCTTTCAAATATTTTGCTGTCATTTTGCCATTTAAGAGACATAGCATACTTTGCTTTCTTTCATGAAGTAGTGCACCAACCTTGTCCTACTCCGAAGCAGTTCTGTGGTAAGAAACAAAACCTACCAGTCTATAAATTTCCAGAGAGATCATTGAGAAGTAGAAGACAAAGCTATGGACTACAGTGCGACCTGGGATGATGAAATCATGTATTGCATTGCTAAGTCTGCTAGTGCTTTCGGCAAACTTAGCCATCGCTTGTGAAATGAGCGGGGTATTCGACTGGATACAAAAATTCGGGTTTACAGTGCTATTGTCCGTGTCATCCTTTTGTACGTTTAGAGCTTTGGACTCCGTACAGGTACCATATACGCCAGCTGGATGTTTTCCATAAAAGCTGTCTGCGTACAATCTGTGGAGTTAACCTTCAAAATAGGATATTTAATTTAGACATGTTTAATAGGTGTAATATTGAAGAAATTGAGATTTATCCCGTACAGTCTCAGTTAAGATGGAGACAGATTCTAATGTACAGCCACTTAGATCAGAGCTACAGGAATGTAGGACGCCCATGGCTAAGATACAAAGACAAGCTGAAGAGAAATTTGTCAGCTGTCAATATACCACATCACACACTTGAGCACTTAAGATCAACGTATTTTAGTGAACTCAGCAGTTTTCAATCTGCTTGTCTGAATTGTCTTCAGGAAGCGAGAGGAAGTCTAAAAGGTCAGCCAATCTAACAGTGATCTCATCCCAAAATCCTCACTCTTGCTCCATATGTGGCCTCCTTTGTAAATCACTAGCGGGTTTTAAGTGCCACTTAAGATTATCGCACAAAATGACATAACTGAAACAATTAGGCTGTCAGATCCTCACACGTCAAAACCGACGAGGGAGTACATCGTATATATATATATATATATATATATATATATATATATATATATATATGAAGATGAAGAGGTCACCCACATGATAGAAAGATCCAGCGCAGCATATGGCAAACTGGGAAAGGGAGTGTTTGGCAGCGCCGTGAACTGGGTGTAGACACAAAGTTCTAAGTGTATAGAGCTGTAATACTTCCATCCCTGCTCTATGCTTGCGAAACATGAACAGTCTCTAGCAGGCATGCAAAACAACTGAATGCCTTCAGTATGAGGTGTCTGCGTGCCCTCCTCAATATCAAATGGTGCCATAAAATTCCAGACACAGAATTGTTGGAACGTGCCAAGTGTGACAGCATTCACGCCATGCTTCTGCGTTCTCAACTTCGGTGGGCTGGTCATATACACCGCATGGAAGACAGCTGAGTACCAGATAGGTTCTTCTATGGCGAACACTCCACAGGGAAACGTTTGCTTGGCCGGCCAAAGATAAGGTACAAAGACAGCTTAAAGGAGGCCCTCAAGTGCTGTGACATCCCATACTTCTCCTGAGAATCTACTGCTAAATATAGAGCTGCCTGGAGATCCCAAGTGAAATCTGGACAATCTCATCAGGTAGCTTTGTTATTGTTTATTGTAAGCCTCTCGTCCTTTACCACCACCCAGTAGATTTTTTATTCATTCACTCTCGCCTTTAAATACTTGATCCTGTTTTAAATCCGTACATAGGGCTTCTTATGAAAATCTTCCTTAGGATTTTTTAGTGCTATAAATGCAGTTTCGCCACAAAGGCAGCAATGTTATTTACCTTTATTTTTATAGGTATAGACTCACTGCATTTATGTAAAGATTTCCGAGCGTCGACTGAAAAGTTTATAGTCTGACCAAGATAATCCCATGCAATGAGACTAAATGCGGTTTACTTCCGTTGTATCGCTGAGATGGATGATCTGATACACAAAAAATTGCGCTGCTGTCTCATTCAGCACTATATTTTCTAAAACAACAAAACATTTTGAAAACTCGACCGATTTGGTGTCAGTCGTATGGCATCAGAGCAGGGAAATTTTAACGTCTTGTATATAAGCAGTGTATACAGACGCCAGTCACCGAGTATATATTGTATATTACCGTATATATATATATATATATATATATATATATATATATATATATATATACGGTATATTACACATTTACTGCAGCTACGACAGTGTATGTGTTGCTCTTACGGACATAACTAGTTTCAAGAATTGTGATGATGATCTTTCTTTCTCTCTCTCTCTCTCTCTCTATACATATATATATATATATATATATATATATATATATAGGTCCAATAATTTGCATCCGGCAGCAAAGCCTCTGATCGAGGTTTTGAGGAGCGTGAAACCACCTCTTAATTGCTGATATTTCAAGGTGAACACTGATCTCCGATGGTAGCACCTATTAAGTACCAAACTATGAGCAAACAGTGTAGCCCTCCAAATATATATAGTAAAATAGCAGCAATACAATTCATATAAAAATTACCAACAATTAATATTCAAAATTATGAAATTACTTCAAAGTTTTCACAAAATAAAATTCTGGTATTAAATGTTCCATAAGAGGTTGATATACCGTAAAACAAATCTATCTATCTATCTATCTATCTATCTATCTATCTATCTATCTATCTATCTATCTATGCATGTTCAAATCTATCTATCTATCTATCTATCTATCTATCTATCTATCTATCTATCTATCTATCTGTGAAGATAAAGACTGAAAACATACCCACTTGCTCCGTCAATATTACACTTGACAGTCTTTATGTCAATGCAAACACATGTAGTGACCAAACAAACCTCGACAGACACAGTGCTTCATTCTTCTATCAACAATCTACTTTTAAGCCATTGTCCACCTCGCGTCTTGTCTCAACGCCCATTTGTTCTTTGTTCATTGCGCTTGGTGAAATGGAAATTCTTTGGCCAGTGGTGACGTCACGCGCATTTTCCAATACTTCAAACTGCAACGATCGCCATTCACCACCAACCTTGGTGATTTTCATTCATGACTATGAACGGCTTAGGTCAACGAAGAAGTCGTTTGATTGGCTGCGTAAAGAAGGATATATTCCCTTGGCCCTTTTAGTGGGAAATATAAGACTATACCCCAAATAAACACTTTTTTCCACGTTAATGCATAAAATGTCGGGTTAGCGTATATAAAAAGAAAAAAAAATCTAATAATCAGAACGATTCTGTCTCTTTCTCTTTCTTTCATTTTCTACTTTCTTATACAAAATCTCTAACTAAAATGTCTAGCCATTTTGTTACGAGCATCTCTGTCTGGTTCTTACCTGAAAGTTAAACACTTTCATCATAAAGAATTCTTCTTCTTTATATGCCGTGTCCTTTCAGGACATAGGCGATCATGGACATCCACTTGCACTTATTCCTTGACAATTTTCCTCTTGGTATCTCTCCCAAACCCTGCTCCACCATCCACTTGCTCAAGCCCATCAGGTATATCTCGCATTGATTTTCCCTGTTTCTCTTTCCCGCTATCAGTCACGTGAGTATTAGATTCTTCAAGCTCCTCGTTACGTGTTCCAGAAACCTCAGCTGTCTCATTCTGATGTTTCCTTTTTATATGCATTCTCTCCAAAATCTTTTCGTTGCTCACGTGTTCGGTCAATATCATTCTCAGCATTCTTCTGTAGTGCCAATTTTCTGTTGCTTCGAGTCTCTCTTTCATCTTTGAAGAGATTTTCCAGAATTTGCTACTATGTAGGAGGACAGATGTCACATAACAGTCCAGTACTCTTTTCTTTGTTTCCAACGACATCTTCCTGTCTCTCAATACTCTGCTTAACTTTTGAAATGCATCCTTGGATATGATGTCCTCTCCTATACAGCCGGAACTAAATCCCCAAAACATAATCATTCTCGCATTTAGGATGGAACACAGAATATATAGATATATCTTAACCAAAATGTCTATCCATTTTGTTTGGTAAAAGCATCTCTGACTCTTACCTGAAAATCACTCATTTTCTTCATAAGGAATAATTGTTTTAGTAAAATCATTTTCACTTGAGACAAATCCAGAAATCCGAATTATTCCAAGTTATGTAGACGCATCTTGGCGAAAATGCCTATCCATTTTTTTTTTGTTTGTTAAAAACTGATCTGGTTTTTAATGACAGCTAAATACTTCACTAAAAAAGAATAAATATTTTAATAACATTTATAAAGAAACACATTCCATGTTATTTTACTCAGAACGTTCAAAATGTTCATGAGCAAGAAGTCAAAGATGTCATCTTGGAGAAACTTATTTCTAAGAACCATTTCTAAAAATTTCCGTAACCACTCAATATTTCTCTTTCATTTCATTTCGTATTTGTCTGCGACTCGGATATTATAAAAGCTGTTGGGACGGTAGGTATTCACTCTTGTTCATGCACATGGAAATGTTTCCTTATCACATGACTTGATATAATTAAAAAAGAGAACAATTCTAGAAAAAAAATACCAACCTCATCATCAAATAGCTAAGGAAAACTAAATGTAATTTGTTTTTGAAGCAAAATTTAGGCTTTTGCGGACCATTATGAGAACATCATTAATTTATATCAGATAGTGAAGTGTCATACTGATACACGCTTTGGCGATCATGCCTCTCCACAACTTCCTCACCTAAATAACAGTTGACTTTTACAGTTAAGTGTGATACGTGACACATGCTTGGGCGATATTGCCTCTTTCGATCCATGAATGACTAGGCAGAAGATTTTCTCGTTGTAGGTTGCCGTTATTTTACGTTAGACTGTAGAACCGAATTTGTCCTGCTATTCAACCCATATCTGGAGGGTGAAGAGATGGATTAATACATTTTCCAAGAGTATTTACGCGTAAATGAATACAACAAATTCAACTGGAATTCGAACTCGGCTCTCTCTTTCTCATTAATTTATATAAATATTTTAATAACATCAAACTCAATCTTTCACTGTCTTTATGAAAATGTTTGTGTGTGCATATGTATATTAACACAGCCATCTTTGTCTGAATGTGTGTGTGTCTGTGTGTGTGTCCGTTGCCTATAGACTTCGAAACGGCTGAACCGATTTTCTTGAAATTTTACACAGTTGTACTATAAGCGTCTGCGCGTGTTCTTAGCTAGGTTTTGTGTCGATGTACCCCAGATAAATATCGAAAATCGATAATCGAAAAAATCGGATTATAGAAGGAGTGGTCCGATTTTAATCAAATTTGATACACTCATAGACAAAAACATAAGAAACGATTTTCAGAAGTTTCAAGGTTGCAGTTCTTACATTAGTGCAGAAAATTTGATATCGATACCAGGAAATCAAAACTTGACTTACATCCATTTATTTTTCTTTTAGTCTACGGTTTCGCTTTAACTGGAAACAACTATTGCTTTTTAGTCTTTCGTGCCAACGTCTAAAGAGTCTGAGCTCCAGGACCATAGATTAGTTTTAAAGCTTTCATTACACCCGAGCAACGCCGGGCTATACTGCTAGTGTATATATATATATATATATATATGTGTGTGTGTGTGTGTGCGTGAGTTTGTAACCCTGGGTTTCGCGTCACACCTATCTATATGAATATGTCTGCTCTATCACGCATATATAATATGTAAACAATATAATATATAAAACAAATTGCATATATATATATATATATATATATATATATATATTGATATTTATAATTATATACATACACTTTTTACAGATATATATATATATATTTTTTTTTTAATCATATCACCCCGAGCAAGGTGGTAGCGTCACTGATGTGTGTGTGTGTGTGTGGGGAGGGGGCTACATAAAAGTAAAACAATTAGATAGAAGAGAGTGAATAGAGGGACGAACGAGTTAGAAAGAAGCAGGAGAAGGAACGGAATACAGGTGTGATGACAGTTGCAGAGGTGGAGAGAAAGGAAAGGATATACAGGGTGGTGAAGAAAGAACTAGGGTCATGGTGGCGAAGAAAGAACTAGGGTCAAGTGGTTAAGAGATGAGTATTGACCTTGCATTTAAATTCCTGAAGGTTGTAGCCGTCAGGAAAGCAAGAATAAGGAAGCGAGTTCCACAGACGGGAAGTACGAGAAAAAAGCTGCAGCAGTAGAACTGTCGGCTGAATTTGGTTGATCTAACTGAATAGATGAGACTCAGTTGCCAGTCTGGTTGCACGAGTAAACACCTGGTGACTTAAGTTTGTTGGAGCAGAAGCCATGAAAGTATTTATAGAACAGACAAGGGAAGCCACCTCCCGTCGGTGGGAGAGTGGCTGTAGTCGAGCTGCCAAGTCAGTACCTATCACATTAATAATTCTCCTTTGAAGCCTGTCAAGAACACCGAGATGAACAGCGGGAGCGCCTGACTATATATGGCAGCAGTACTCCATGCACGGACGAATGGTTGATTTGTATATATGCAGGATGGACTCAGGCGGGAAAAACATCCTGGCCCGACACAGTGACCCAACCTTCCTAGCAGTGGATTTAGCTATTGACGCAATGTAGTGGTTCCACTTAAGATCAGAAGAGAGGGTAAGGCCGAGGAAGCACAGTGTATTGTTCTCGGGGGAGACTCGCTTGGTCCATGCTTATCGGGAGCAGGAGAGATTGCCTGTGATGATTGACAGACAGCAGCTTGGTCTTAGACGCATTGAAATTTACAAGCCACTTCTTACCTCAGTTCACCACTGAATATAGATAACTCTCAATATCATCAGCAAGATTATGTTTGCCCGTCACGCTGGGTTTCTTACTGATGCGGAAGTAAATTCTGGTGTCATCTGCGTAGTTGCCTGCTTGGCTCTTGATCTCATCTGGGAGGTCATTTATAAAAATAAGGAAGAGCGTCGGGACACCAGCGTTTGGACAGTAAGATGTGGAGGTACGCTCATTCAGGACGACCTTCATTATGCGGTTATTTAGGAAAGATTGGACAGCTTTAGCAATCGTCCGGTAATAACGTAACCCCGTAGCTTGCATAGAAGGCCAGCGTTTCAAACCCTGTCAAAAGCCTTAGAGATGCCAGAGCAACAGCACGAGCCTCGCCTGACTCATCAAGAACCTGGAACATGTACTCCGTAATGGTCGTTAGCATGTCGGCCGTGGACCTGGCAAAGCGGAAGCCATATTGCTTGTCAAAGAAGAGTTTATGGGCAGTAAGGTGCTGCACTAATTCAGCATTGGTAATGGTCTTGAACACCTTCCTGAAACTTGTAGAAGGCTGTTAGGGCAATAGTTGGATGGGTTCGAAGGTTCACCAGAGTTCTTAAATACAGGAATGATAGAAGAGGACTTCCAGCATGCAGGAAAACAGGAAGCAGAAAAGCAGTAGTTATACGGTTTAGAGAGGACAGTGGAGAGTTCAGGGGTACATTTCCTAAGGACAATCACCGGGATTCCATCACCACCGCTCGCCAGATGGGGGTCAAGTTTTGATATTACGCGGGATACTACTATCGGGGTAATGTGTATATTGTACAGTTTAGCTTTAGTTCTTCTAGAGAAATCGGGGGTACTCCGGATGAGTCAAATGTGGAGTTTGATGAGAATCTACGAGCAAAGTGCTGAACCTTGTCCGCTGATGCCGTTAGAACCTCAAATTCATTGATTAAAGGAGGGATAGAGGATTTGATATTGTTTAGCACCCGTTTGCATAACTGCCAAAAGTTCTTGGAGTCGAACTTGCGGTTAGCTATGCGCTGTCTCATTCTCTCAACAAACAACTGCTTGGCGTCCTTCAGGATTCTCTTGCACTCATTACGAGCAGACATGAATTGGCGCCTATTGTGGACAGATGACTGTCTCCGAAATAGTCGGAAGTAGTGGTTCCTGTGAGCAATGGCGGCCGAACAGGCAGGAGAGAATCAAGGGGAGGAATGAGGTTTGAGACAAAACTTCCTTGTAGGTATGAAGGCATCAATGCCAACTTTCATCCAGGACAAAATCTCAGAGGCACAGTCATCGACTGGGAGATCGAACACTTTTCCTCAAGGGACGTCGCATAGAAAATCGCGAAATGCGTCCCAGTCAGTTCTTTGTTAGCAGTAAGAGGTCCTATAGGTAGGAGGCTCCTGGGGGGGGGGGATTGAGAGTGGAAAGAAATTTTAAAAGAGACAACAGTATGGTCGGAGTTGTCGAGAGAGCAAAGCTGCGAGACTTGGAAGGAGTCAGGTGCAGAGGTAAAGCATATATCTAGTAGAGAGGCGTGTCCAGAGGGAGTGCTTGGAAAGCGTGTGGGGAAGTCTACTACTTGTGTAAGGGATTGGGAAATGGCAAAGTTCATGGCGTGGATGCCAGCTGAATCAGTAACAGAGTCTTTAAGCCACTCAGCATGATGGGCGTTATGATCTCCGATATATATGTCAAATATATATATATATATATATATATATATATATATATATATATCGATATATATGTCAAATATATATATATATATATATATATATATATATATATCAATATATATATATCGATATATATGTCAAATATATATATATATCAATAATATATATATATATTTGACAAGGTACCCATCTTGTCTATACGTTTAAATGCATAGAATTGAAGAATGTTAATTTTCAGGGACCACTAACTGGAGAATTATTATTAACATTTTCGGAATAATAAGCTGATTAACTACGAAATAATGAAAAAAGAAACTAGTAAAAAATTCTGTTTTAAAACAATAAAATGAACAACCCCCCACACCTGAAAATCCGTTTACGGCCATATCATGTTGAAACACCAGTTCCCGCACGACCATCGAAGTTAAGCAACATCGATCCTTTTCAGTACCTAGATGAGGGACCGTTTAGGAATACCAAGTGCTTGATTGTGCAGGGGATTTAATGAACAATAACTCGGAATTGTTAATCTGAGAGAGGAGTTCAAATTTCAAGGATTGACTTTCGCCCAAATACCCTTGAGAAAGGTATTGAATCTACCACTTACTCCCATCTATGGGACAATTAGTAAGGCTTGAATTATTAAATAATTATTATCTCTCCACTACAAATCTTTACTATCTAATAATATTTTTTAGATTTAAATACACTCAAATATGTTGAGAAACCATATAAAACGATTCAATCAAGATTAAAACCAAAGAAAACTGAATACATAATTAGCTAGAAAAGAATAAGTAAAATTGGGCTGAACCAAGGTTTCCCACCTTATACCCTTCCCGCTGATAAGAAATAAACATGATTAGTGTGTTGTTTGACTTTTCTTTGGTCATGAGAAATTAAATTCTGACGGTCGTTTGTATTTATGCTATCAGTTCAAAACATGTGTGTTCTTACAGAAAAGTCAGTCAGTCAGGTGCGATACGTGAAACACGCTTGGGCAATCATGTCTCGAAAGAGACATGACTGATTGGGCAGAAGATTATCCCGCAGTAGGTTGCCGTTGCTTTCTGCGGTAGACTGGTTGCCGACCAAGGCTATAGAACCCAATCTGTCCTGTTATTTGACTCATAGCTACAGGGGAAAGAAATGTATTATATTATTATGTAGTAATTAGTGGGGGATCGGTTTCCTATTGTTATGAAGTAATAAACTGATCCCCCACTTTATGATCAGTAAAAGCCTTAATCATTATTCCAACTATTATATTCAGTCAGTCAGTTAAGTACCATACGTGAAACACGCTTGGGCGATCATGTCTCGGCAGAAGATTATCCCGCAGTAGGTTGCCATTGCTTTTTGCGGTAGACTGGTTGCCGACCAAGGCTATAGAATCCAATCTGTTCTGTTATTTAACCCATAACTGGAAGGAATAGACGGATTAATACCTTTTCCAAGGGTATTTGTGCGTAAGTGAATGTAATGTATTCAACTGGAATTCGAACTCGGTTCCCCAATTTCTCGTTCCGAGCCGATATCCACTGGACCACAACGCACATCCTCTTACAGAAAAGAGTGATCCCAAATTATTCTAGACAAAGAAAGTATAGGAATTTTAACAAATTCTGATGCCAGGGTATATGTTAATAGTGTCCTCCCCAAAACAACATTGAATGGGGGTGGGAAATCTATATAAACGAGAGCCCACCATGCCGTCACCCCACTTCCCCCACACGGTCCCATGAAGAAGTCTGATCGGAGTTGTCCTGGATTGTATTTTATGACTACCATCGCTAAAAATACACACACAGTTTCCGTGTGACAGAAGAATAACCAAACAATCTTAAAAAAAACTATTTCCGTATTAAAAGTGCTTTTCTGTGATATTTCAAACTAAAAGTAAGTCATAATTGTTTCAACTCAGATTAATTAAACTACAAATGAATTACTTTTTCTTAAATAACGTTTCAGAAATGCGTAGTTGTTTTTTAAAGATTTTTAATCCAAATAATTATCTTGTGTTGATAGATTTGTCAATATAGGCGATTGTATATGTTTTACTGATAATCAGAAACAAAAAAAATCCGGTCAGCTTGGAAGTTTGAAATTAAAACTAAAACACTTCAAGAAAGATTTTCTATTAGGTATCGTTATTATAAAAAATGTCTATATCTCTGAGATGATATAATATTTACACTATTTACATTATTCGAACCATTGTCCTCATCTTTGTTGCCATCTGTACGACGTTTCGGCCGTTGTACACTCCAACCTTCTTTAGGTGCCAGTGATTGTAATAAAGGGTTCGGTTCGAAATTCCTAGCACCTGAAGAATAGTCTGAATAGTGTAAAAACTGTAAAAAATTAAAAAAAAATTTTTTTTTTGAGCGACCTATGGGCGTTGTAGTGCAGTGGATATCGGCACAGAGAGACAAGTTCGAATTTCATTCGAATTCGTTGCATTCACTTCCACACTATCGCCTTGGTTGGCAATCAGTCGACCGCAGATAGTAATTAAAAACCACTGCGGGAACATCTGCCCAATCACTTATGTCTCTTTGTGAGACATGATCCCCAAAGCATGTATCACTTATGACACTTTAACTTACTGACATATCATAAAATACATGGCTATCGTTTTCTCTTTGCTTCCTTACCAGAAAATGATCAAATCAACATTGGTCCTAAAGGTAGGAAGTTTATTATCTCTTTTTTAAATAGTACTAGCAGTATAGACCGGCGTTGCTCGGGTGTAATGAAAGCTTTAAAACTAATCCATGATCCTGAAGCTCAGACTCTTTGGACGTTAGCACGAAAGACTAAAAAGTAATAGTTGTTTCCAGTTAAAGCGAAACCGTAGACTGAAAGTGGTATCGATATCAAATCAGTTTTTTTCGTCGTAAAATGAATTTTGAATGCTAAATAAGCCCTCTGAGTCAATGGTATCATGGTTGAGACTAAGAACTACAATTATACCTACTTAGAGCCAAACCCGAAGCAAAAACTAAAATAAAAGGGCTGAAAAAATACAGACATACAGGCAGATAAACAGAAGCACACACACAAACATCTTGCCTTATATATATATATATTATCGATTTTCTGCACTATTGTAAGAATTACAATATTATTACCTTGAAACCTCTGAATATCGTTTCTTATGTTTTTGTCTATGAGTGTATCAAATTTGATTAAAATCGGACCACTCCTTCTATAATCCTATTTTTCCGATTATCGATTTTCGATATTTATCGGGGGTACCTCGACACAAAACCTAGCTAAGAACACTCGCAAACGCTTATAGTACAACTGTGTAAATTTTCAAGAAAATCGGTTCAGCCGTTTCGGAGTCTATAGGTAACGGATACACACACACACACACACACACACACACACACACACACACACACACACAGAGACAAAGTTCCATTTATAAATAAGTTTAGAGTTGTTTGTTTGGTTCTATGTGGAAACAATTATATTGCGCGAACAGTTATCGCAATGAAAATAAATAAAATAACGCTACTATTTCTTTCAAGTGTAACTAATTTTATTTTAGTATAGGGATACAGCGAAATATATATATATATATATATATATATGATTGGTTTATATGCCAATCATTAGATACTAATTCATTTTTGCATTAGATACTAATTCATTTGTGCATTAGATACTAATTAATTTGTACTATGTGCCTAAAACTATTAGTCGCATCGAGCGATGAGGAACAGATATATAATTCGTCTCGATGTAATTGTTGACTCAGCATGATTTTATTATTACTATTAACGCTGATTGTGCACAATATGAATTATATTTATAATGGGTGGCATTCTATTAATCTGAGATCGTTTTCATGTACGTACTGCTTGTATTAGATATATATGAGATTCTTTAAGAATAGAAACAAAGAAGGATGGATATAGTATAATGTTTTAGGCGTGTGTTTATAGTTGCTAAAGTTATTATTAATCTTTCAAAGTATATTAGATATATTAGAATGTTTAGAATAGACACCCTGTTTTAAGCAGTGTATGTATCGGTCTGCGTCCTCGAAAAATTTTAATTGTTCATCATTTTAATACACTTGCCAAGCGTTTTATTACTCATGCATACATCTTAACAGACAAGCCTTTCTATGCATACACATGCAAAAATTTCCACACTCACGCACACACACATTTAAAAATAATCATCTATTGCTTTATTACTTGTAACACATATCTGACCACTAAGAATCAAACCCTAAACAACATTCCAGTATACTATCTCTTTGTAATCTTTTCATTTTTAATTCGATCTCTGAAGAAAAAAGTGTAATATATTAGATTGAGACATGTTTCTTACCTTGTATATATTATATCAGCTGGTTGAATTCCAGTCCATATATTCAACTTTATATATATATATATATATATATATATATATATATATATATATATATATATATATAATTACTATTATTATTATTATTATACTTTTGAAAGTGTACAAACTACTACAAAATGGTATATTTTGTTTCGACATTGAAAGAACACTGTCTCGTAAGGTAGTTAATAATGATGGTAATAAAAGTCTTATTGGAAAAATATTTTAAAAAATTTACGTTTTATGAATAATTTTTCTTTGTGTATGTGATTTCAAATGCGAAAAAATGCGAAAGGATTTAGTTTGAAACAATGCAACGATGTGTGTATCTGTCTGCAATTCCCTTCCGGCCAAAGGTTGAAACTTTTATTTCTTAGCCGTTTATGTTGTCTCACTTCCGTTAGAAATTTCCTGAAAGAAGCCGGAAGGTACAACGGGCAAAACATTATAAATATGGCAACATTTTTCCCAACCGCTATATTGAATACTGCTGCCATATCTAGTCTGGTAGAGTATCATAACAGACTAGAGCAGATATGATAGCAATCGAGACCGGATATGCTGTACAGGGGCCCGACAATATTTTTCGGACACTTTAGTATTCGACTTTCCGAGTACCATAGAGTGGCGAAATTCCTTCAATAGAATAGCATAAACATATAAAGACAATACCTGTAATAAAAATGGAAGAAAATCGATTAGGTAAGAAAAAATATTTATTTTTCATCATGTTTTACAAAACACACGCGACATTATTTTTCGGACATCGTTGAAAAACTGTTAATAGTCTGTAATATCACCTTTCTTCTCAATAACTTTTATCAATCTCTTCATAATGATCAAACATATGCACAATAACATCTCTACGTGTTTCTATTAGTTGTTTTTTGGCATCTAGTATCCATTCCCATAGTTGAGCCTCTTTCGTTATTTCAGGTCCATCATAGACAAGTTGCATAAGCATTTCCCAAACATTTTCTATTAAATTTAGTTCTGGGCTTTTTGCAGGCCATTCCAAAGTAGTCATATTCACTTTAGCCATCCATTCTTTCATGAGTTTTGACACATGGATGCTGCAATTGTCTTGCTGTAGAACGAAATCATTCCCTATCTCTCTTCTTGTCCTTGGTAGGGCATTCTCGTCCAGCAACTGTTTGTAGCTTTCGCTGTTCTGTTGTCCTTTCAGCCACTCCAACCATATATTTCTATTAGCAAAGATCATACCCCAAACCATAACTCCTCCTCATCCCATCTGTCGTTTGTTCAGTACAGCAGGCTCACCTCTTCTCGTCCAAGTACACCATCCATCGGGCCCATCAAACTTGAAACGCTTCTCATCAGTAAATATAACCTTCTTAAAGTCAACATGCTTTGTTAACCACCTTTAGCACACTCCAGTCTTGCTCCTTTGTGTTTCTTTGTTAGTGTAATTTTTTTCTTAGCCTTTGCATACTTCAAACCAATCCTATGCAGCGTTCTTTGTACTGTTCGGACGTTTACATCCAATTCACATTTCTCCTTCACTTTTCTTGCTGTAACTTTTTCTCCAGATGTCAAAAGCCGTGTCACAGTCCTCTTCATTCTCCTTTCCGTCCTCTTGCCAATTGATCTTTTCCGTCCTCTCTTCTTTTTCCGCTCGGAGTTTGTCTTCAGCATGTATTCGACCGTTGATTTCGACAGCTTCAAATCCATGGCGATCCTTCTGATGCTGAGGCCATCATTCCGCTTCTTCCGTGCCAAACAAACGACTTCTTTTGAATGCATTTTACCTCATTAAACTTAATTGTTTTGCCAGTAAAATAGAACAGATAGTTGATTCTAATGAAGACAGCTAAGTGTACAAGCAGAAAATTTGCATACAGCAACATATACATGAACTTAGCTCTTAATAAAATAGGATTTTTTTGTCATGTCCGAAAAATAGTGTCGCGCAAGTTTTCGCAAAAATCACAAAAAACTAATTATCAAAGCCAAACAAAAAAAAAATGATTACACTATTAGTGGATTTTCACTCCTCAACTACGTACTTACAATCTCAAAAGTTTTTGGCACTAGTAACCACCTTGAAGTACTTTTTTCAAAGTGTCCGCAAAATATTGTCAGGCCCCTGTATTATTCGAGATTCTTGACAAAATTCAAAAGGTTTTTAATGTAATCGATCTTGATCTAGTACCTCGACTTGGTTCACTTTTAACCGACGTGGATTGCCTCTGGTTTTTCTCCAAATATTTTAAAGGCAGCTTTTTTGATAAGCTTTTATTCTTAGTGACTCGATTTCAAGAATTTGGGAAGACAATGAGGAAATAACATTTGGAAAACAACGAGCAAACATCCTTATGAGTGCGAATAAATTGTAGAACCTGGAGTGGAAACATAAAAAAGTACATTATTAACCGACCTGAAGTAGAACTAACATATCAAATCTATGGTTGGGTCTCTATGTCGGACCAGAAAGTGTTTCTCGTCAGAATCTATTTTGTACAGTTATAGTTTTATCATTCGACCTTGCATTGAATGCTGTTGCTGGTCGGGTGCTCCTGCTATTCATCTTGACGTTCTCTTCAGAATCCATCTTTTACATTTATAAATCTACCATTTGTCCGTGCATTGAATACTGTTGCCATATCTTGTCAATTGCTCCTCTACTCATATCGTGGTTCTTATCAGAATCTATTTTTCACATTTATAGATTTACATTTGTCCGGGCATTGAATACTGTTGCCATAATTGGTCGGGTGCTCCTGCTATTCATTTCAAGGTTCTCTTCAGAATCCATCTTTCACATTTATAAATTTACCATTCGTCCGCACATTGAATACTGTTACCATATCTTGTCAGATAATCCTGCTATTCATCTTGAGGTTCTCGTCAGAATCCATCTTTTACATTTATAAATTTAGCATTCATCCGTGCATTGAATACTATTGCCATATCTGGTCGGGTGCTTTTGCTATTCATTTCGAAATTCTCGAAAAATCTAAAGAAGGATTTGCAATGTATTCGGTTCTGACTTGGCATCTATAATTGAGCTCAATTTTCTAACAGTCTTGATGTAGCTTCCTTCTGTCTTTTTTACAAATCTTTTCATGGCAACTGATCTAATGAGCTTTTTTTTTCTTAGTGACTCGGCATGAATTTAAGCGTGCTACTAGATTGGTAATTAGGTCACACTATATGCTAAATATTTCATTACTAGCTAAATGAAATCGCAACTTCTATTTTGACAGCTTTTATTATCTCACATCTCTCGCTAGTGAAACAAATTTCCAATTTTTTGCTTCTTTGATGCCCCCAATCATCAAGAATTTAAATGCAATGTCAATCTCGAAACTTCTCTCATCCTGAAAATCCGTTATTTTATTGTCTTTGACACACTTCTCCACCTCCTCCGTTTTTTTATTATCATTCACTCCATGTAACGCCCTGCACTCAAGTGGTATTGTCGCCTTGCATGGGGTGAAATGATTAACAACAAGTCATTAGCATCAAAGACTGCAATATGAACTCTGGCAAAAAGATAGTTACTGAGACAAAAATTCAAACACTGATGTTCTCAAGGACACATGGTCCAGTGGATATAGGCATTGGATTAGTTCCAGTGACTTGGCTCAAAGAATTATGAGTTTCTAAAACAGTGGTGAACAAATAACTTAGTTAAAGTTAAAGGGAGATAACTACATGGCTACCAGAAGTGACATTGCACATGGAGTGAGAATGATATACACCAGTGATCGAAATTTCTAGCACCTGATGAAGGCCGGATAGTATAACGACCGAATCGTCATAAAAATAGCAATGAAAATGAGAGCAATAGTCCGACCAATGTAAATAGTGTAAAAAAACATATGCATTTAAAATTCAATATTTTTTGAAAGCAATTTGCTCAACGACAGCTAAAAAAGAAAGATATCACATAGTTTCAAAATGTCGGCGTCTATTTTAAGATGGCTGCCTGAGGAGTCACGTTCTTTAAGCTGAATCGTGCCACTTCATGTGTCCGGTGTGGTGTCTGAAAAAAGGATCATCATAACTCCCCGGATATACGCTAATCCTGGATTTTCGTTGCTTTCTTACACAGGAAAAACTACTCACGCGTTTATCTTATTTTTTATGATGAAATGACACTAACCGATCTATTTCTGTATCTCGATTTGAACGCTATCACTTCTCTAAAATCAAATGCCTTGATAAGTAAACAGTATTCTATATATATATATATATATATATATATATATAACAGAAATAGGGGTCGTTCCAACGAGAGAAATTTGTATAGAAGAAAAAAGTGCGAGAAGCCGTGAACATTTTTGTTCAAAGTGTAGATTTATAGTTAATATTTTTTTTTAATAATATTCTTATTAATAGTAATAATAACAATAAATCTACTCTTTTTTATTGCTAATAATAATAATAATAATAATAATAATAATAATACACTTTAAACAAAGCGTTCACGGCTTCTCGCACTTTTTTCTTATATCACAGATTGATGTATTCAATACTGTCTATACAAGTGTACCTCTGCTGTCAAAAATGACCGCAAAATATTTAAGAGGATTATATATATATATATATATATATATATATATTCTTCAGTATTCGGCGACATAATTATTGCAAAAATAAAATAATAACACACTGTTTTATAACTGGTAGTAAAGTTTGATAACTGGTTGCAACGAGAATGAACTGAGCCAACTGTTTGGCTGTTGTTTCTCTCTCCATGATATATTTCAGTCTGTTCTTGTCAATCAATCTATCTATCTATCTATCTATCTATCTATCTATCTATCTATCTATCTATCTATCTATTTTTCTGTTTTCTTTTATTTCAACCTGTTAATTTCTATCTGTATATCTACACTTCTATCTATTTTATAGTTCTTTTCTATCCTTCTATCTATCTGCAGATCATATTTAATAAGAGGTTGATGTTTACCATAATGTCTATATGGAAGTTAATCTATATAGACATTATGTTTAATCTAATATTTCTCTATCTCTTCTCACTCATATTTATACACATGCGCGCACGTGTGTGTGTGTGTGTGTGTGTATTTAGGCAGCATATCTTCATTTAAGCATGTTTCTTTAAAAAATGTAGATACATAAATATTTCATTTATTTTTCTTTTAATCATCTCGTAGTCACGAATACCGCGAAAGTAATTCGTGACTACGACATGATTAAACGAAAAATAAATAGACACGTATCTAAGTTATTTAATCACACACACACACACACACACACACACACACACACACACACACACACACACACATATATATATATTTGACGATCACACGTTGTTTATCTTTATCTTTTTCGGTCTGTTCATTTCTATCTATCTATCTATCTATCTATCTATCTATCTATCTATCTATCTATCTATCTGAACCAGTCTGTTCACATCTATCTATCTATCTATCTATCTATCTATCTATCTATCTATCTATCTATCTATCTATCTGAACCAGTCTGTTCATCTATCTATCTATCTATCTATCTATCTATCTATCTATCTATCTATCTATCTGAACCAGTCTGTTCACATCTATCTATCTATCTATCTATCTATCTATCTATCTATCTATCTATCTGAACCAGTCTGTTCACATCTATCTATCTATCTATCTATCTATCTATCTATCTATCTATCTATCTATCTATCTATCTGAACCAGTCTGTTCATCTATCTATCTATCTATCTATCTATCTATCTATCTATCTATCTATCTATCTATCTATCTATTACAGTTTGTTTCTATCTATCTATCTATCTATCTATCTATCTATCTATCTATCTATCTATCTATCTATCTATCTATCTGAACCAGTCTGTTCACATCTATCTATCTATCTATCTATCTATCTATCTATCTATCTATCTATCTATCTATCTATCTATCTGTTTCAGTCTGCTCTTATTTATACGTCTATCTGTTTGGGTATTAATGATCCATCCGCGCCTTTTATCTTTGTATGGACAGCGATTATCCATTCTGTCAGGCCTTTTCACTCGACGTTCGACAGCGACATCGTCTCTGATTTAAGCTGTTCATTCTTTTCTTATTTTTCCTTCTACCGTTTCCACTTTTATCCTTATCTTTTGACTTTATATTTTTTTCATCCATATTTCTCTCTCATTCTCCTATTAAGTTCTTTTTTGTCATCATTTTTCTCCTTTCCTCTTCACCTTTTCTTTCTATTTCCTTCCCATCTTTACTTAAAAAAATTCTTCTCATTTTCTGTATTATTCATTTTTCTTCACTGCCACCTTTGCACGTCTTCTTTTAGCTGTACCCTGCTTTTTCTTTTCTTTCTTTTTACCTTTGTCTTTTTCATCTTATTTTTCCCCTTTTTATATTCTTATTATTCTTTTTTATCTTCTTCCTCTTCTCACTTTTAATCGCCTTCCTCTTCTCTCTTTTTATCTTCTTCATGTTCTCCTCCCTTTCAATCATTTTCTTATTCGCCCCTTTTTATTTTCAACTCCTTCTTCTTCTCCCTTTTTATCTTATTTTTTTTCCTTTTTATGTTCTTAATATTTTCCTTTTTTCTTATTCTCTTCTCTTTTAATCCTTTTCTTTTTCTTTTTATCTTCTTCTCCCTTTTTATCTTCTTTTTCTTTTCCTCCCCCTTTTAATCGTCGATTTCTCCTTTTCTTCATCATCTTCTTCTTCTTCTTCTTCTTCTTCTTCTTCTTCTTCTTCTTCTTAATCGTCTTCTTTTTTCCCTTTTTATCTTCTTCTTGATCGTCTTCTTTTTCTCTCTTTTTATCTTCGTCTTTTTCTTCCCCCCTTTTATTTTCTTCTTATTATTCTCCTTTTTTATCTTCTTCCTCTCTTCACTTTTAATCGTTTTCCTTTTCTCCCTTTTCATCATCATCATCATCATCATCATCATCATCTTTTCCCTTTTAATCGTTGTCTTATTCTCCATTTTTATTTACGTCTTATTCTTCTTATCTTAGTCTTTTTCCCTTTTTATCTCCTTATTATTATTATTTTCTTTTTTCTTCTTCTTCTCTCTTTTAATCCTCTTCTTCTTTCTTTTTATGTTCTTCTCCCTTTTTATGTTCTTCTTCTTCTCTTCCCCACTTTAATTGTCTACTTCTCCCTTTTTATCTTCTTTTTTCCTTTTTATCTTCTTCTATTTCTTCTCTCTTTTTATCTTCGTATTTTCTTCTCCTTTTTGACTTTCTTTTTCTTCTTCTTATTCTTCTTATTTAGCTCCAAACCATCTTCCACTTCCCAGCTACGCTACCCAAAGCGATTATCTCTGACAGAATTATCCCGCCAATGTAGCGTCTTTATATTCTCAGTGATCATTAACTAGGTAGACGAATGCGGTGGAGTTATTGTTTGGTCGGGGATAGAGGACCTCCTTTCTATCCATAACCGACCATCTCGTCGGCCCCCTTTCCATTATGCCATAAGCGGCTTTGTTCACTATCTTCCAAGTAGGAAATTTCGTGACAATTAACTCTATAGCCATTCTGCGTGTTTCAAGCAACAAATATTCGTAGCCAGTTATCGGGGAAGAGGATTTTACAAGTACCCAGGGTATTGGATGATTACAAGCGTGTTTATTCATTGAATAATTTTCTAAAATCCTAATTGCTAATATGAGAAATATACTGATTGACTGTTTAGATATTTTTCATGGATATCAGGGTTCAGAGTTTCACTACATTCATTTAAAGAGAAACACGTAAAAGAAATTAAAAGTTTGACACTGAACATCTGTCCACCAAACTGTATCTCCACACTTCATTATGCATACTTACCCCTAAATTTGAGTCTTTTTTGAAAGCTCGCGGCAAACAATTTGTTATTTATACTATTTGTTGGCCTTTGTTCCTTCCGACCTTCATCTGATGCTCGTTGATCCAGGTAATCTCCGGGGAATTTTAAACTTTTTTTTTAATTTTAAAAAGGATTCCGTTTGAAATTTTCTGTAGATTACTTGGATTGATATACACTTGATGAAGACACAATGGTCAAAACTTTGTGGTAACGACAACAAAAATGAAGACAATAGTCCGACAGTAAATAACAAAACAAAGAATAAAAAATAGACAAAAATGAAAAAAATAGTCTGAATGTAAATAAAAACAACGCAAATAAGGACAATAGTCCGAAGTAAATAACAGCCACAAAGAATGTAAAAAAAAAACAAAAACAAAAAAGGTGGAAACAATAGTCCGAATTTAAATAGTGTAAAAAAAAAAACAACAAAGATGAGGACAATAATCCGAATTTAAATAGCGTAAATCATGATACCGTCTCATCCAAGAAATTCATTCAAATTCATGGCCTCACTACACTAAATTTGAAAGGAAACTTCGAAACAATCTGGTTTCGTACTGGTATTTCGTAGGATCAGAGCATTTTTATGTGATGCGGATCATTTCTGGTGTCAAATTCTCGTTTAAAATTGGTGAATTTAAGCGCTTTAGAAATGGATGACCGGAGAACTTTCTTTCGGCTTTCGAGATCAGTGACAGGAAATGCCTACGTCATCAGTAGTCCTACTTTGGCAATAAGAGTGTGATATAAATATAAAATGGAAATGGAGATTAAATGTGACACAAGGCCAAAAAAGAAAAGCTGGTTCCCAAATGCATGGTCATCAGCAAAAAGAGGACCCCAAAATGCAGAAATTTAATACCTGGTAAGTGTTTCAGCAGAGGATGGGAAGTGCCGAGGGAGCACTGGCATGATTAAAGACGCATTCCCGAAGCCAACAGAGTATTGAGAAGCAGCAAGATTTCGTTGGAAACAAAGAAAACAATGAAACAAAGAAAAGATTACTGGACAGTTATACGATATTTGTCCTCCTATATGGTAGCAAATGCTGGGCGATCTCCCCAAGGATGAAAGAGAGACTCAAAGCAATAAAAATGTGGTTCTACAAGGGAATGCTAAGGATACCATAGAGCGAACATGTGAGGAAAGACAAGGTTTTGGAGACGATGCAAACGAAAAGGAAACTTATACTGAAGTTTCTGGGACACGTAATGAGGAAGGAGGGTTTGGAGAATCTAATACTCACAGAACGAATAGAAGAATAAAGAGAGAGAGAGAGAAAACAGCGCGAGGCATACTTGATGGGCTTGAGCAAGTGGATAGCGACGCGGTGTTTGGGAGAAATACCGAAAAGAAAATTATGACGTTCAAAGAATAGGTAGATGTGGAAGGCGATGATCACCTACGTCCAGAAAGAAAACGGTCTTTACAGAAGAAGAAGCCACAATCAATGACCAAAATGTACTTTTTAAAATAATTTCAGCCCAAGTAAGACAATACAGCCACCAAGACGCAATGGTGTTACTGAAATTGAGAAAATATGAGACAAAACATTAATAAGTTGAGAGAAATATAGACGAACAGAAGAAAAGGATTGACATTATATTTTTGAAGATCAAAGTTGACTGGGAAGCAAGAAGCCAGAAAAGAGATCCACAACCAAGAAGTGCGAGGGAAAGAAATGCTAGCATAGAAGTTACGGTTAAATATAACCAGCTCAACTATAAAATGTCGAGAACATTCCTGCCAATCTAGTCAGTCAGTTGTCTCATACGTGATACAAGCTTGGGTGATCACGTCTATTTCGCGTCATGATTGACTAGGTAGAAGATTTTCCCGCAGTAAGTTGCTTTTTTTCTGCGGTAGACTGGTTGCTAACGAAGGATATAGAATCCAGTCTGTTTTGCTTTTCAAGAGAAGAGATAGATGCATACTTTTTTTTCCAGTGGTATTTGCGCGTAAGTGATTGTAAAGAATTCAAGCAGAATTTCAACTCGGCTCTCTGATTTTTCATTTCGAGCCGATGCCCATTACACAACAACGCACATCTTAAAGCTACAATAGAAGGACGTTCATTTGTAAAATCTATCTTCCATAGAGGGAAGTTCGTAAGAATTGTTATTACGAACTCCCCTGTATGGAAGTCATGAAAATATTTATAGAAAAGACACAATGAAGTTACGGTATAGCAGTGGGGAAATGATTAAAAGTACAGTTATAAGTCAGGACCAATAACGTTGCAGGTACTTTGGATTTTACTAAAGATCTCAAAATATATAGCAGGAACACAAGATCATAAATTTTCCTTGCACCAAAAATGAACATTTTTACTTACCATACTTACTACAGTCACCATAATACCTTAAGTCTCTATGAAGTTTTAACTAGTTCCCATACTTACTACAGTCACCATAATACCTTAAGTCTCTATGAAGTTTTAACTAGTTCCCATACGTATTATTTATCTGTGGGTGGGTGGGGGTAATAAAAATAACAACTTTAAAAATTTAACTCTAATGCGTATTTACAATATATTATACAAAAATCATATTTACAAAGCTACACCGTTTGGCATTTAATTTAAAAACTAAGGCATTCATATGAAATATTGCTCCATTAAAAAAAAAACAAAAAAAAGAAAACAAACAAGTTATTCAATTAAAAAACTAAGACATTCTAATTAAATTATAAGCCATTCAATTTAAAACACTGCAATATTTTTGTTATCGATATAAAATGACATAAAATTTATCTTCTAAATTAAATTCACAATTGCCATAGAAAGGAGGAGTTCAGATGAACACCAAGAGAGGCAAACATGTACTATGAAACTGTGGTACTAACATAATATTTGTAAAATTAAATTATAATTAATGAATTGTAAATTCAGTCTTTAAATTGAATGTGTTAGTTTTTAAACGGAATGTCTTTCTTGTTTTAATTTGAATGCACTGTTTTTAATACAAATGCTGTAATATTTGAATTGAATGTATTAGTTTATAAATTGAATGGCAAATGGTGTAAACAAAATAGTGTTTTTTTTTAATCATATTGCCCAAAGAAAGGCAGTGTACCTTCACTAGTGCGCAGGAGTTTACATACTAGGAAAGTTATGAGAAAGAGTGACAGGTTATAGGGGGTGTCAGGAAGTGGGTAAGAGAAAGATGACAGTGGCCATAAAGTGAGAGATCAGTTTATGTATTGATTGTATTGTAGAATTGACTCCCACTTTATATCATATTAATTATACCATATTTATGATCACATTAACAAAAGTAAACGTTTAGCAACGCTTGTTGGGAAATATATATTTTCTTTTTTTAACCATATCGCCACAAGCAAGGTAGTTTACTACCACTAGTGCGCAGGAGGTTATATAGGAGGAAAGTTATGAGAAAGAGTGATAGGGTATAGGGAGTGTCAGGAAGTGGGTAAGAAAAGGATGAGAATACGGATGAGAGTGGAGTGGAAGGAGAAAGGAGCATGGGAGAGAGGATACAATCAGTGAAATAGTAAATGACTACTGACTTTATATTTAAATTCTTAGAGATTGTAGCTGTCGGGGAAGCAAATAAACGGAAGGGAATTCCACAGGCAGGAAGTGCAAGAAAAGAAGCCGAGGGAGTAGAATTTGTGTTTACATTTTATTGGTTTCGCGGTAAAAGGATGAGACCTAGTTGCTAATCTTATGACTCGAGCAAATTCATACATTAGAGGCATCAGAGAACTTATAATGAAACATAGAGAGTGTTAATAACAAAAACTCCCTACAATTCTAAATTGTGACTGAAACATCAGTTAACCAGACAAAATTAATGTGTGGGTGGATACGGATACTGAAGCAATCACTCAACTAAAACTCATAAGACCAGACACTCATACAGACGCAACACAAATACGAAAATAGACCCAAAATATGAAAAACGTCCGGCACCTACTAGGTAACTGACATTAAAACAAGTGTATTATATAATTATTAATAATACAGTAATTGTGGCACTAGGCTGAGGGGAAGTGGGTTGAGGCTGGTCATCACTTTCTATCCTAGCTAAACGGATTCACGATCCAAACACTCATTACAATATTCACATTCGCCACAAGAAAACATCCATCATCTTCTAATCCTACACCCACCACAATACCACATTTTTACAGGGGAATCTAATAAGGGGTAAACAACTATGAATAAAATATGATTTACACAGTTTATTTTTTTACAAAAATATGTATAAAAATCTAGTTATATGAAAATGTGTGAATCCCAAAGCAGTCTAGAATATAATAAAACATCAAACTAAAAATAACAAATGTTCGTAAGACCCGTCCATCCTACAAAACGAAGTGTGGCTGTTCTATTCTGCCAATAGTCAGAAAAGGTCGGACACTTCATAACAGAATGTGAAATGATAAAATAATTAATGGAATGGTAAAATCAAACACTGACCCAGTCAAGATAAAAAAAAAAAGTGTGTGCGTGTGAGGAGGGAACAAAATGGTGAGGTTGGGAATCTCGACAATAATTATTGACTTGGTGTGGATGGTGAAAAATTTCATTAATATGACATCACAATGGTATAGTTACGTCAGAAAATTCAGAAACATTTCCTCTTATCATCCGACAATGTATTTCCTTTATTTATTTATTTATTTATTTATTTATTATGAGTAATACATAGGGCGATTTGAAGAGGGGGAACAAAACTCGGGATGGTCTACAGTAACTATCTTATACCTAGCTATTCCGATTCACAACCCAAGCATATTTTTTTCAATCACCACAAGAACTTGTCCATCAACACTCAATCTGCCATGTATCAAAATTTCGCAAGACAATCCGGGGACCTAAAAACACCCCAAGTGCATATAGAAACAACAATTTTATGAAATACAAAAATATCGATAAAACTCTTACATGAAATTGCATGAGAGGGAGGGGGAGGACAATAATTCCCCAAGACAGAAAATGTTACAACTCAAAATACAAAATAAAGATATGAAATTAGCTGGACCCAACCCCACTCAAAACAAAGAGGCCGCTGTATTGTGACCATAGGGCTGAATCAAGAGGCTCCCTTTCTACAGGGAGTGGATAGGAGAAAATAATTTGGACAGGGGAAAATATAATACTGACTCAGACGAGATCAAACGGGATAAAATATAGTGGAACTGGGAATCTCGAACTGGATCAGAACAAAAGAGACAGTGCCGGGAACAGGCCGGGAAACACAATCACTCACATAACTAGGTACACAAGAAGGAGCTCACCTTAACCAGGGGAGGGTTCCAAAGGAATCCACCCTGATGCGACTAGTAGATCTAAAAGAGAAAATCAAGACTAGCCCCCGGTCACACGAACCAGGCTCGCTACATTTATCCACCTTTTGCTGAAGTCAAAACTTCGTCAATTTCACATATTCGGTCCATGGTATTCTCAACATCTTTCTGTAGAACCACATTTCTTTTGCTTCAAGTCTTTTCTTAATTTCTGATAAGATTGTCTTGCATTTTTTCGTTTCTAACGAAATTTTCCTATTTATTAATACTCTGCTTAGCTTTTAGAAGGCATCTTCAGCTATCCCAATGCGCCCTCGGATTTTAGTGTCGTACTTTTCGTCCTCTGTTTAAACACTTTCCAAATATTTGAATTGATGTACTTGTTTGATTTTGGTATCTCCAATTTGTAACTTGCATCTTTGGTTACCCAAATGCGACTTCAGATCTAATTGTCTCACTTTCCCTCCCCTGTAAAAACATTTCCTAGATATTTAAATATTTTTACTTGTTTGGTTTTGTCATCTCTAATTTGTAATTAGCACGTTGGGTACCTTATGTAGGAGTTCTTGGTATCACTGTTATCTGCATTTCTTATTTTGTTAAGAGCGTTGCCGCCAATTATAGATCCGAGTAGGTCTTTTAATTCTGTCAGAATCGCTTCAGTGTATCGGCTAAATAAGTCCTGCGAGAAGACACGTCCTTGTCTTACTCTTCTTTCTATTTTTGTATATTTGCTTAACTCATTTTTACTCACTATTCAGGCGGATTTCTCCCAGTATAAGTCCAAGATTATTTTCATGTCCTTCCCAAATATGTCATAGTTATCTACCTTAATAACGCTTTTACATCTCTCCGCAAAAGATGAAAAACAAAAAGACAGGAATAAAAATTGACTGAAAAAGACACTTAGGGAACTGGAACGTATTTCACAGAGATTCAAATATTTGCACGCAGGCGAGGCATTTGGAGAGAGATGGTCAGATACTTAGTTGAACTGTGACCCTATGGACACATTTGCTCATAGACTGTTGTTATTGCTGGTGTTAATGAGGACATTGCCATTATGGTGACAGTGTTAGTTCCCAATGGGGATCGATCTCAGTACACAATCTAATTTATTCAGCAAGACAAGTTCTCTCAACATTAGTCCACATGGAGGTGCTAAGTGAGTTACTAAACGTAAGATGAAAGTATGGGGTACTTCGTGAATATCGAACTCACTATTCAGTCATAATTCATCCATTGAGCCAAACGTGCTAACCATTACACTACGTTGAGGTGCCCAAAGGATTTTCTAATCTTAGTTTAGATGTCGCACAGGGTCGAAATACGGGGCCTATAGTGAATATCGAACGCACAATTCAGTCGTATTTGATCCAGCGAAACAAGGTAGCTAACTGCTACACCACGTCGAGGTGCCAACCTATGTTTCTAAACGTAAGCCGAAAGTATGGGGCAACCAGTGAGGATCGAAATCGCCATTCATTCATGACTTGAGTCAGTATTATATTTTCCCCTGTCCAAATTATTTTCTTCTATCCACTCCCTGTAGAAAGGGAGCCTCTTGATTCATGACTTATTCAGCGTGACAAATTGATTTTCTAAGCTTATTTTAAGTGTGGCACAAGATGCAAAATATGGGGCGCCAAATGAGGATCAATCGATCCAGTGAGACCAGCACGGTAACCGTTACAACACATCGAGGTTTGTTTTTAGGATTTTCTAATTTTAATTTAGATATCGCACAAGACCGAAATATGGGGCCCCGAGTGGATATCGAACCCACTATTCAGTCATAATTGATTCAGCGAGACAAGATTGCTAGCCATTACATCTCATCAAGATTAACTTAGATATAATCCAAGGATGAAAATTTGGGCACCCAGTGAGTATCGAATTCACTGCTCGGTCGTAATTGTTCCAGTGAGACAAGCATGCTAGCCATTACACCACGTCGAGGATCCTAAATGACATTTAGCCTTTGTTTAGATGTAGCACAAAGCCAAAAATATGGAGCACCGAGTGCGGATCAAAATCACTATTCATTACACTCCCTAGAAGTGCCCCCCATTGACATTATATTGGCGTATCAAAGAAGGAAATAATATTGTTAACTATTTTTAAAAAAATCGCACCTCATGAAAATAAATATTTTCTTCTTCTTCTATGTGCCCTGTCCCTTCAGGACGTAGGCGATCATGGCTTTTCACGTCTCCTTATCCCTGGTGGCTCTTAACACGTTTTCTCCTGTTACACCACGCAACCCTCGTTCCGTCATTCACCTGATCACGTCCTTCAAATATGTTATCCGCTGCTTTCCCCTGACTCTTTTTCCCTCTATCTGGCCTGTTAGTATCAGGTTCTCCAAACCCTTCTTTCTCATTGCATGTCCCAGGAACTTTAGCTGTCTCTCCTGATGCTCAGTATTAATTTCCTTTTTGTTTCCATCCTTTCCAAAACATCATCATTGCTCACATGCTCGAGCCATGATATTCGCATCATCCTTCTGTAGAACCACATTTCAGTTGTTTCAAGTTTTTCCTTCATCTTTGATGATATTGTCCAGCATTCACTGCCATATTGAAGAACTGATATCACATAGCAATCCAGGACTCTCTTCTTTGTTTTTAGCGAAATTGTCCTGTTTCTTAATACTCCGCTCAGCTTCTGGAACACGTCCTTCGCCATGTCAATGTCGCACTTTCCGTCTTCTGTTAAAACACTTCCCAGGTAATTAAGTTTTTGTACCTACTTGATTTTACTAACCCTGCCCTGTATTTGGCATTTTGGGCTGTTCTTTTTGCTGATGACCCTAATTAAAATAGCCTTGAAACATGCCATATTATTTTAGCCAGTCCGTTCATCGCGTAATAAAATTTCTGGACGTAATTTAGGACTATCATACATTTTTTTACTTTCATTCTCTCATCACCAGTGGCATGCAGAAGGTGGGGATGCCTGATGGTGCACCGGTTCCGTGCATGCGTTGCTGAAAGTCATCCAATCAATGAATGAAATAAATTTTAATTTAATTTAATTTGAATAAAATGTTTATTTCATGTTTCATATGTTTTTACATATTTCAAATGTCTCTTTTTCTCACATTTCACAGTACTATGCTCTATAGCTTCACCTTACTTGAGTCTTAGAGGCATAAAATCAATGAGTTAGCCCAGGGCATCACCAAACATCACCAAACGGTGATGTTTGGTGATGCCCGGAGCTAATCACTATCTTTGTCTTTAAATGTGTTTTTTCAATGTCTCGAATAAATGAAGGCAGGTATTTCAACGGTGATAAATCAGTATCTTTTTCATTAAGTATATAGCAATGCTTGTGCTTCTTAGCAACCTAGTCTATGGTACACCACAACTTCCTTTGTTTCCATTTAAAGATATTTCTTATCGGTTAATGGGCGGTGTTTATAGATTTTCATTATCGGTGGTACATTTATTTTTGCAAACGTCAGATCACCTTCATAAAAGTGATATATCTGGAAAGAGATAACAGTGAGACACGTTTAGTAACGTTTTGTGAGATTATTGACCATAAAAGGTTTATTGTTGTCAAAGATGTACATATCGACAATTCTAACAAGTAAACAGCGTGAAAGAAAAATATTAAGGGAAAGGAATGAAGAAAGAAAGAAAGAAAGAAAGAAAGAACAATCAAAAGTAGAGAGCAAGCAAGAAAGAAAGAGAGAAGGAAGGAAAGAAAAGAGAAAGGAGCAAAACAAAAAAAGAAGGCGAAAGAAAGAAGGAAGGAGAGAGGGGAAGGAATGTAAAGAAGAAAAGAGTAGACAAAGATGATGAAAAAAGAAGAAACAAAATAGGAATGAAGGAAGGCAGGGGGAGGAGAGAAAGGAAAGAAGAGAGGAAGGAAGAATGAGAAGGTAAGAAAAAAGAAATGGATGGGAGAAAGGAAGGAAGGAAAGAGTAGAGAAAATGAAAATGAAAGGAATGAAGGGAGAAAAGAAAGAATGAAGAAAGGAAGGGAGGAGGAAAGAAAGGAAGGAAGAGATGGAGAGAGATAGAAGGATGGAAGGAATTGATGGGAGAAAGAAAGGGAGGGAGGAAAGAATGAAGAAGGGAAAGAAAACAGGAAGTAGGGAAAAGAGGGAGGAAGAAATAGAGAAGGAAGGAATGAAGGAGTAGAGAAAATGAAGATAGAAGGAAAGGAGAAAAGAAGGAATGAAGGAAAGAGGGAATGAAGGGAGGAGGAAAGAATAAAAGAAAGGAAGAAAGGAAAAGAGGGATGAAATGAAAAACAAAAGGAAGACAGGAAGGAAGGGAAAGAAGAAGAAATGCTGAAGGAATGGAAAGCAGGAAGGAAGGAAGGAAAAAAGGAAGAGACGGAGGAAAAATGGAAAAGGGAAGAAAGGAAAAAAGAGAGGAAGAAAAGGAAGAGAGAAGGAAGAGAGGAATAAAAGAATAGAGGAATGAAGAGACGAAAAAAGAAATGAAGCGAAGAGAAACAGAAAAAGAGAAATAGTAAGGAATAGTAGGAATGAAGGAAGAAAGGAAAGAATAAAAAAGGAAAAGAAATCAGGAGGAAAGGAAGAGAGGGAGAAATACAAGGAGAAGGAAGGAAGGAAGGAAGGAAGGAAGGAAGGAAGGAAGGAAAGCGGGAATGAATGGAGAAGAAAAGAAAGGAAGAAAGGACGAAATGAGGAAGGAAGGAAAAGAGCGATAAGGAAATGAAAGAAGGAAAGCAGGAAAGAAGGGAAGGAGGAAGAAATGTAGAAGGGAAGGAAAGCAAGAATTAAGGAAGGAAAATACGGAAAAAGTGATGAAAGAGGGAACGAAGACAGGAAAGAAGGAATGAAGAAGAGGAAGAAAGGAAGGAAGAAAGGAAGGAAGAAAGGAAGGAAGAAAGGAAGGAAGGAAGAGAGAAGGAAGGGAGGAATGAAAGAAATGAAGCGACGAAGGAAAGAAAGTAGGAAGAAATGAAAAGAAGGAGAAAGATGAGGAATGAAAAACTGTGAAAGGACGGGGAAAAGGAAGGAAGGAAGGAAGGAAGGAAGGAAGGAAGGAAGGAAGGAAGGAAGGAAGGAAGGAAGGAAAGAATATATGAAGAAACACAAGGAGAAAGAAGGTAATAGGTAAAGCGAGTTGTGACACAAGGTCAGTTTTTAACGTGGGGAACCTGAGCATGTACACTCAGGCCATTGCTCAAAGATTACCCAGCTCCCGATTACGGGGTAACAGGGTACAAAGCTAGTCTTAGCTGGTCATTGCATTCAGACGGCCGACGAACAGGAATCAAGTAAAAATAGCAAGAAAAATGGCCAAAAATGAGAAATAAAAAGTAAAAGAATGCAAACATGAAAGAAAGAAAGAAAGAAAGAAAGAAAGAAAGAAAGGGAAAGAAAGAAACAAGCTAAAGCAAAAAAGAGAGCAAGAAAGACAGGAAACAAGGAAGAAAGAAATGACTGAAACAATAAAAGAGAAGAAAAGCTATGAACAATTAAAAAAGAAATGAACATGAGAGAGAGAGAGAGAGCGCAGTCAAGCAAGAAATAAAGAAATAAAGAAAGACATAAAGCACGAAAGGAAGAAAAGAAAGAAGAAAGGAAAAAGAAAGAAAGAATGAGGCGAATAAAAAGAAAGATAATAAAAAAACTAAAATAAAAAGAAAGAGAAAAGAGACCAAGAAGCCAAGTATGAAAGAAAGAGAAAATGTATGATAGAAAGAAGAGGACATGAACAACACAAGAAAGCAACATTTTCCTTCCTTCCTTCCTTCCTTCCTTCCTTCCTTCCTTTCCTCGCCCCAACTCTTCCTCCTACCCTTCCTTCCTTCCTTTCTTCCTTTCATTCTTTCCTCACCCCAACTCATCCTCCTACCCTTCCTTCCTTCCTTCCTTCCTTGGCCCCACTCTTCTCCTACCCTTCCTTCCTTCCTTCCTTCCTTCCTTCCTTCCTTTTCTTTCTTCTTTCCTTCTCCATTTCTTCCTCTTTTTCAGTCGTACTCATTATTATAGGCGCACTTGGAAGACTAAAATATGCACATCTAATTCGAGAAATGATGAAAATTAAATAAACAGCATTTTTATTTTATTCCTTTTCGTCAGACTAATATCTTCATTTTGCTTGTTATACTCTCTCAGGTATATTTCATATGGATATGCTCTAGTTGATTAAAAAACTGTTTAACGCATGTCTGGTTGCAGGGAAATTGGGAGTTCGATCCTTAGGTTGGGTAACGATGCAAAGTAACGTAATATACTCTAGTTCAGTTGAAGACACAAAGGTGAATAAAACTGTTGAGTATTAACTGATACGAGTTATCTCCCCTAGGCTCGGAAACTGGAATAAAACCAATCTTCCAATACCGCAAAAACATTTCTAAAAATCCGCTGTTAATACTCTAACCCAAACCAAAATATACCCTAACCCAGAATATATTCATAGCTTACAGTTCAATCAGTGTTATTCCAGACCGGTAGCTCTCAACATTTTTTACCCAAACAATCTTTTTCACCGTAAGTCAGAACATCATTCCCCACTTTTCCAAAATTGTCCGACTGAAAAGATGTATTCTAAATATCTTTCATATATTATTGAAAATCTTCATTCTTTTCCATAGTAATATATATATTATAATATATAATATACTAATATATAGTAATATATATATATAGTAATATATATATTATAATATATAATATACTAATATACTAATATATAGTAATATATATATATTAGGTTGTAACACATGAAGTGACGCATTTTTTGGTTGGTTATTCATCCGGACATCTAACGAAGTCAACTTCCTTAGTATATAAAAATTATCTTGACTTATTCCTGACTATTTTTCCTTCCAGATAATTTCTCTTGTAATATAATGTTACTTAAAAGTTCAAAGAAAATGATTACACTGTCGGCATTAAATAACCCACTGAGGTTGATATTCCGTAAAGCAAAATTAACCAATTCCTGATCTACAAACTGATTTCTTATAAAGATTACATATTCTAATTCATACGGATCTATCCTAAAAATCTTGTTGGCATTAAATAACCCATTGAGGTTGATATGCGGCAAATCAAAATAAAGCCAATCCCTGATTTCTTGCAAAGAATACGTATTCTATTCATACAAATCTATTGTAAAAATCTTGTCGGCATTGAATAACTCATTAAAGGTTGAGATATATATCTTATAAAGATTACATATTCTAATTCATACGGATCTATCCTAAAAATCTTGTCGGCATTAAATAACCCATTGAGGTTGATATGCGGCAAATCAAAATAAAGCCAATCCCTGATTTCTTGCAAAGAATACGTATTCTATTCATACAAATCTATTGTAAAAATCTTCTCGGCATTGAATAACTCATTAAAGGTTGATATACCGTAAAACGAAATAAACCAACAAACCAAACCAAACAGCAAAGAAGAGACTTCTTCAGAAGGATGCTGAAAATATCATGGAAGTTTTGGATAAAATAGAAACAAAAAGAACACTTATACTTTATATAAAACGAGACAGATGAAATTTCTAAGGCACGTAATGAGAAAAAGGGCTTAGTAAATGTGATACTCCCAGGATAAATTGAAGGCAATACGGACAGAGGAAAGCAATGTATAACCGACCCAGAGAGTTTGGGAGAAACAGAAATGCAACATTTATTAAGAGCTACAAGGAACAGGAAATTGTGGGGGGGCAAAAATTATCGCCAACGACTTGACAGAACACGGTACATAGAATTTGTTACAAACATTATTATTAAGGAAACTTACATTACTGTGAGGATGTCCGTTGTGGTGCAGTAGATATCGACTCTGAACGAGGAATCGGGGGAACTGATTTTGAATTCCTTGCATTCACTTACGCGCAAATACCCTTGGGAAAAATATTAAACCATCTCTTCCCTCCAGTTATGGGTTAAATAACAGGAGAGATTGGGTTCTATAGCCTTGGCTGGCAACCCGTCTACCGCAGAAAGCAATGGCAACCTGCTGCGGGATAATCTTATACCCAGTCAGTCATGTCTCGAAAGAGACATGATCGCCCAAGCGTGTATTACGTATGGCACTTAACTGACTGACATTGATACTGAAAGCAAAAGTGGCCCATTTAAGTCTACTTAGTGTACAAGGTACACTAACCACAATCATACCCTGGGTGTTATTCTGGACTATGCTAAACATGTAAATTCCGCATACTGTAGGGTAAAATAGTATATACACGATTATATTTTGGAGAGGGGGGGGGGTTAATCTGACCTGCTTCTTCTATGTGTCTTATCTCTTCAAAACATCGGCGATCATGACTCTTCACGTCTTCCTGTCTCATGTAGTTTTTCTTCCTTTTGCTAAGATAGCCGCCCACTCCAACTCTACCGTCCATTCGCAGAACGTTAAGGATTCCTCTGCCTTTCCCGATTTCTCTGACGCTCTTACGCTCAAAATACCTCATGACGGTTACGTTTTCCAAGTTTTTCAGGTGTCATTTTTTTATTTTGAGTAGAAGTGTTCTTTCTGTTGCCATTTTCTTTGATATTTCTTTCTTGCTTACTCGCTCCGTCCATGGAATTCTCAGCATCATTCTGTAGAACCAAATTTCCGCTGCGACTTGTTTTGCCGTTGGGAAATTGATAACAATATAAGAAGATGGATATTACATTGCGATCTGGCTTTCTTTTTATTTGTTTCTGATATTTTATTCAGTTTCTCAACACCTTCCGTAGCCTTTAGAATGCTTCTTTCGATAGTCCAACGCGTACTTCGAATCTCGTGTCATCTTGAAATTTTTCTTATACAGATGATCATAAGTTCTGTCGTCTTGTTTCTTTCTCGCTTCCTGTTTAGGAGGCCCTGTAGTTTTCTTTCCGATTTGGCCTGCAACGCAGTGTTATCTACGTATTTTATATGGTTAAGTTTGCACCTCCATTTCCTTTAACATCAACTCTCCCCGTAGAAAGTTGAATGAATCTGGGACGCAAGACGCAATCCTTGTGCCATGCCCTTTTCCATTTTTCTATATCTCAGTCAGTTAAGTGCCATACGTGATACACGCTTTGGGTGATCATGTCTCGAAAGAGACATGACTGACTGGACAGAAGATTATCCCGCAGTAGGTTGCCATTGCTTTCTGTGGTAGACTGGTTGCCAGCCAAGGCTATAAAACCTAATCTATCCTATTATTTAACCCATAACTGGAGGGAAGAGACAAATTAATTCTTTTCCCAAGGGTATTTGTGCGTAAGTGAATACAAGGAATTCAACTGGAATTCGAACTCGGCTCCCCGATTTGTCGTATCGTGTCGATATCCACTGCACCACAATGCACATTCTTTTGTATATATACTAAATTCATTTTCTATCCATATGCAGGCGGTTTATTTCCGGTATAAATTATGAATTATTGTAGCATCTTTTCAAAAGAGATCGAGTTTTTTTTCCAGCGGCTCAAATAAATCCCTGTGCCGCATACTGGTTTAATACTGAGGTGTCTTGAATTTTGAGATGATTTGGTATTCCTTGAGCCACATCTGCAGACATTCGGTTTCTCTATTTCCACAAATAGAATTCCTTCAAAAGTACTAAGAGCAAGAGCCGTTTTATTAAATTTCTTCACTTCTGAAAAGGTGGGAAATAACCTTGGAGTTTTACCAAATTCGAGAAACAATAATTTTGTTTGCGTTTTCATTTAGCATATCCGATAGATCAAATGTTAGCTTACGTCATGTAGCGCTCTCTATCAAGTACCATTTCTTTTTCCACTCTCTCAGAGCCCGCAGGAGTTGCTGTTTGGTCCGTTTAGGCAACAACTGGTCTGGATCTATGCAAAGGCGAATGAAAGAGCCAATAATGAATCAAGTTGATCGCTGACTTGGAAACGCTAAATAACTTCCCTGATCTTTGACCACTTATTTAGACGATAAGGCGCGGGAAAAATATAAATGAGAGAAAGAAAAAAGAGAAATGATGAGAAGGGAAATGAAATAATGAGATAAGAAAGAATGAGAGAATGAAGAAAGGAAAACGCATAGAAGGAAATAAAGAAGAGAAATGAAAGAGATAACCAAAGGAGGAGAGAATAAAAAAGGAAAGAATGAAGAAAGGGTAGTAAAGAAGAAGAAAATGAGAACGAAGACAAGGAGAATTAAATCAGACAAAATTAATAGAGAGAATTATTGAACGAAAGAAAGAATGAAATAAGAAGAAAATGAAGGAAATAAAGGAGAGAAAACAAAGAAAGAATAATTAGAAACAATGATAGTTAAGGATGTAAGAAAGAAAGAATAAGGAAAGGTGAAACACTAGCAAAAGAAAAGAGAGCCTTAAAGCGAAAAAGAAAGAAAGACAGAAAGAATGACGGAATGGAAAAGGAAAGAAATTTTTAAGGTGGAACAAAAAGAAAGTGGCAAGTTATAAAGAGTGAGTTTGAATTTGAGTTTTGTTTAACGGCATATCAACCTCTGTGGATCATTTAATGCCAAAAAAGTAGGGTTTTAAGGTATTTTTTTTTATTGATGTTCTGTTATAGTGAGTTGATTTAGTCAAACTTTGATGAAAAAGTTGTTTTTATTTTATTTTTTATTTTAGAAAACTGTAGATGTCTTCTAGTTTTGCTGGTCCTGGGTATGACGGTAAACTGCATCCAGCAGCAAGGCCTCTGATTGGGAGGTTGTGAGGAGCATGGAACCACCTCTTAATTGCTGTTGTTCCCAGGTCCACCCTGACCCGGAGTGGTAGCACCTGTTAGGGTCCCAGCTATGGGTAAATAGCTTACCCCCAAACTGGTGTCAGAACACTATGAAAGTATAAATACACTTTTATAGAAATATAATATATATAAAAATATTTTTCTAGAAAAATATACAATTTTGAATGAAAAATATTACCAACAAAACTTTTTTTGAAGAAAAAAGTTATTACCATTACACATTTTTGAAGAAAAAAAAATATTGCCATCGTACATTTTTGAAGGAAAAAAATTACCAGCAATACATTTTTGAATACGAAACTAGAAGACATCTTCAGTTTTGTAAAATAGAATAAAAATAAATTTTTTTCGTCAAAATTTGACTAAATCAACTTTCTTACTATAACCGAATATTAAAAAATATCTTTAAACTCTAATTTTTCGGCATTAAATAACCCACATAGGTTGATATGCCGTTAAACAAAACTCAAATCAAATCAAAATCTAGTTTTGTATTCGAAAATGTATTGCTGGTAATAATTTTTTTCCTTCAAAATTGTATATTTTTCTATAAAAGTTTATTTTTATACTTTCATAGTGTTTTGATCCCAGTTTGGGTCTTAACTATTTGACCATAGCTGGGACCCTAACAGGTGGTACCACTTCGGGTCAGGGTGGACCTGAGAACAACAGCAATTAAGAGGTGGATCCATGCTCCTCCCAAGCTTCCAATCAGAGGCCTTTCTGCTGGATGCAGTTTACCGTCATACTCAGGACCTAAGTAAGAAAGATAGAGAAAGTGAAGAAATGAAAATGGGCGAAGAAAAAACTGCAAAGAAAAGAAAAAAAAAATAAACAAGAGAAGTAAGAGAGTAAGAAAGAGTGAAGGAAATTCGAAGGAGATTTGAAGAAGTGAAATATGATAGGTTAAAAGAGATCATCTAAATGAAGAAAGAAGAAAAATGGAAGAAGTAGAAAAAAAAAAAACAAGGGATAAGAGGTAAAGAAAGGACGAAAGAAACGATGAAACAAATAGAAAGAAAATGAAGAAAAGAAAAGCGGGAGAACGAGAAAAGGAGAAAGAAAAGGAAGAAAGAAAGAAAAAATAGAGAAAAGGAACTGAAATTGTGAAAGCAAACCAGTGTAAGAAGAAAGAGGGAAAGAAAGTGAGCGAGAGAGATAAAAGGAAGGGAGTGAGTGAGAGGAACATGGTAAGAGAGAGAAAGACGCTCTCATGAAGGCGAGAGAGAGAGAGGATGAGAAGTGATGTGGGAGGAGAGAGAATTAGAGGGGAAAGGGGAGCAGCAGAGCGAGAAGAATTTCGCAACGCCAAAAATGCTTGGGTGTAGTTCTTGCATTGCCCCTCATGAGAGACATAGAGTGAGTGAGAATGAGATAGAGGGAAAAATAAGAGAGTGACAGAGAAAAAAAAAGGGGAAAGTGTAGGAAAAGAGATTGGAAGAGTAAGAAAGCCAGGGGGAAATGGAAAGAGAGGCAGAGAGATAGAGAGAGGAAAATTTCCCCCAAAAATGCTTGAGTGAAGTTCTTGCATTGCCGCTCATGAGAGAGAGAGAGAGAGAGAGTGAGAGAGTGAGTGTGTGTGTGTGTGAGAGAGGGTGAGTGTGAGTAAGGGGGGGAACAGAGAGTGAGAGAGAAAGGAAGAGAACAGAAGTAGGAGAAGAGATTGTTTCATTGAGAGAGATAGAATGGAAAGGAGATGGAGGCAGAGAGAGAGAGAGAGAGAGAGAGAGAAAGAATGGGGGGAGGGAGTGAGAGTGAGGGGGAAAAGAGGAGAGACTGAGAGAAAAAGGTAGAGGACAAAAGTAAGAGAAGAGATTCTTCCAGTGAGAGAGGTAAAATGGAAAGGAGATGAGGACACATACACACACACACACACAGAAAGAGAGAGAGAGAGAGAGAGAGAGAGAGAGAGAGAGAGAGAGAGAGAGAGAGAGAGAGGAGGACAATTTCGTCGCGGCAAAATGCTTGAGTGAAGTTCATTTATTGCTACTCATGAAAGACAAATGTTGAGTGAGTGTGAAAAAGTTAGATGGAGAAAGGAGAGATTGATAGAGAGAGGAAGGAAAGGGATGTAAGAAGAGAGAGAGAGAGAGAGAGAGAGAGAGAGAGAGAGAGAGAGAGAGAGAGAGCCAAAACAATGACAATTTCGCCACGCCAAAAAGGCTTAGGTATTGTTCTTGGCTCTCATGGCCTATCAAGAGGCATTATAAGTTGTTAACTAAACGATTGACCTGTATTTTACAGAGATGATTTATTTAAACACGACTGCTGGCCGGGAATGGTTGTTAAGCATTGGTTCGAATGTTTATTGGATTCTCGGGGTTGTTCTTCAGGAATAATTGGTAGCGAGAAACAGTCAGTCATTCGCGGCTAACTTAAGGTGGGAGAGTCTGTAGAGGAAAGCTATTTGCTTCCGAGAAATCGACCCAACGAAAAAAAAAAAAAAGTAAAGAAAAAAATAAATAAAAATTCTTATTACAATTTTGCATGCCGAGAAACGCGGGAAAACATTCAGCACTTGTAAATTAAGGCGAATATTATTAGCGAGTTGATACCCGCCAAATCACATTTAAATAAATTATTATACCTTGTGATTTGTGGGTCGTGTCGGAAACTTTTCGACACCCCATTTATGTATCGGATCGAGAACATATTGGAACCCGCTTATATTATTTTTACGGCATACAAACATGAAGTTATGCCTCTCTGTATCTATATAATTATTTACAGTATTTATATTCTTATCTTTGTTGTTAGCAAAACGTTTCGGCCATTGCCCTGCCTACTGGCCATCCTCAGGTGCTTATCGATCCGAGTAAACATCAGCTGTTGAAGCATAACTCTTAAGGTGCCCTCGAGAGCGGAAAATGCCACATACATAAAGAAAGGGATCGTTAATTATTTTCTAAATATGCTATATATATGTATGGTGTCGTTTACATAGTACGTACACACGTATGGATAAGGGGTTCACTAAAAAGCGTATATTTATGTACGAGGGGGAGGGGGCCCGACGTCACGTACGTACGCATAAAATATGAATTATGCTGATTTTTAAAAGTTTGATAAGCGAAAAACTTTCACTTGCATAAAAAAGAACGTCTTTGTTTCAAGTTGAGTTAATTGTTGATGATATTCTTGTTTTGAAATGAACCAAAACAAATCTGGGAAACAACGTTCACATCGGGGTTTGAACTCCAGAAAAATGAGTAAAGGTGTCAGACTCCGCCCACAGGCAACACAAATGAAAAGTGTTAAGTTTTCAAAAGACAATGGAATGAAGCAGTGCAATCTGTTTCGTCTTAGTATTTTCGATGGTTTATTTCCCAAGTGTTTGTTGAAGAAGGCAGATTATTATATTTTTTATAATCGTTTCATCCCAAGCAAGTCAGTATTGCCACTGGTGCGCAGAGGGGCTAGATTGAGAAAGAAAGAGAGAAAAGAAACATACTACAGAAGAAAAGGTAAGAGAGAGGTGGGAGTCAAGTAAATAAAAGATGGAAATTGACGTTGCCTTTAAACCTTTGAAGATTGTAGCTATGGTCTCCGGCCGCTAGACGTGATGTCTTCGACACCGTAGCTGAATTTCAGGTCGTCTATTACAACGGTATTCGTCCACGCTGTGAATTTTGATTCCAAGGAAGTCATGCTAAAATCTTGCCAGCTCTCTCTTTACCAAGTTAACCAGACCGGACGCAAGCGCACAATTGGGTTAATGAAAACGGCACCAAAAGTAAATTGAATGACGCCTGAATAAGTTGAGGAAAATGTCTTTATATACCAACAAACAACAAAAAAAAAAAGTCGTTAATTTCTTATCTTTACAATGGAGCGAAAGTTTCGACTAAGAGTAGTATTTGTCTTCTTAACATTAATTCAAGCTTTTGGTTGGAAATATCTGTCACTCCAATCGGAATTTTCAAGTCATGACGATTCAAAATGTCTTATTCGAGCTTTGCACAGAAGCTTTACTGAAACTGTCGAAGATTAGTCTTTGTGTGTGTGGTGAATGGCGGTGGTAATTTGTTTTAGCTCGGCGCAACAACTGGTCTCTGGGCATTGTTTTTATTCTCTTGGGGGAGGCATGACGGACGCGGGGTGTCCATGCAAATCAAATCTTTAGCCGATGAAATCACTCCCGCCTTCGCATTTTGAGGCGGAGTTACTTCCTTCCCTTGGTTCAACCAATGAAACAGCCATATCTCTATTGACATCATTTCTTTCCGTCTTCTTATTTTTGATTCAACTGATAACGTCATTTATTTTTCCGGTTTTAAAATCTGTTCACAGCGAATTCGAAAATTTCAGGATTTAACCTTTTTGGCCTAATCAAAAAATATTTGACAATCTCGAAACAATAATTTGGCTACTGCTTATTTCTCATTTTTCACTTTTACCAGCTGTAAGGCTCAGGGCTTTCAATGATATTTTTCTTAGTCACTTGTTTCCTCTTTGTCACATAATGGCCGCCGATGCGATGACCCCTCTGACCCGTTGACCACACCTACAAAATGTTTTTAAATTCACTCAGCCAGTTTTCAATATTTCATTTTGCGAAAAAATTTTTTTTCACAATTCATTAATTGCGTTCATATTGCAAACGAAGAAACAATTTTATTATCCATTAGGCTTATTTTTTCTCTGCTCACATTGGACAATTAATCTGCAAAATTAATAATACAATTAATACTAATTTCTTTAGCTCCGTCGTGCTAAAATAATGCTATTATATTTTTCCGTGTTACAGCTAGCAGGAAAGCAAGAATAGGAAAGGAATTTTAACGGACGGGAAGTGCAAGAAAAAACATACTAGAAAAGAAATGGTTATTACATTTGCCTCTTTTGACGGCGATAGGGTGGAATTTAGTTGCACGAGCAAATTCATGAGAGCGGGGCACTAGTAAATGAAGTTCATTTTTGAAATGGAAAAACGCGTTCAGTACGAAATTTTGTTAAAAGTCTACATTAACGCCTACGCCTCGTTAAAAAAAAACAGAACAGTATTCTTAAAATCATCAGAGCTTTGGAACAAACTAAAAGACGATGGTGAAAAATTGAATGACAAATTGTTTATGTTAAAAACGGGCTTCTCAAGATAAAAGTAAAATAGAATAGGGTGAGTACAAAAAGTACGTATGCATGGGTGGTGGGGGGGGTTCGTTCAAAAGTAAACATGACGACATGATGAAAGGTGGGATCAAATACAATCGAAAAATGTATTGTACCTATGTTTTATCGATTATGCAAAGGCGTTCGACAAAATACGCCACAAAGAATTGATGGAGATACTCAGCAGTCTCGACATATTTGGGAAAGACATTTGAGCAATTAAGAATCTCTACTGGCAGCAAACTGCCTGCATACAGACAGGTAACGAATTCAGCAAACTTACAAAGATAGAAAGAGGCGTAAGACAAGAATGTGTCTTTTCACCGGATCTATTCAACTTGTACAGCGAGAATATTTTGAGGACCCTAGATGTTATGCCAGGATTTGTAATCGGAGGCCACAATTCGAACAACATAAGGTACGCAGATGATACAGTGCTGATTGCAGACACGGAAACGAAACTACAAGATCTTCTACAGAAGGTCGCTGAAGAGAGTGACAAAAAGGACTATAAATGAACTGCAAGAAAACAGAATGCATGCTCATCAGCAAAAAGAGCAGCCCCAAATGCAAAATATAGGTGGGGGATACTAAAATCAAGCAGGTACAAAAATTTAATTACCTGGAAACTGTTTTAACAGAAGACGGAAAGTGCGACACGGAGATGCGAAGGCGAATTGGCATTGCGGAGGACGCGTTCCAGAAGCTGAGCGGAGTATTAAGAAACAGGACAATTTCGCTAAAAACAAAGAAGAGAGTCCTGGATTGCTACGTGCTGTCCGTCCTTCAATATGGCAGTGAATGCTGGACAAGATCATCAAAGATTAAGGAAAGACTTGAAGCAACTGAAATGTGGTTCTACAGAAGAATACTGGATATAAAGTGGGGGATCAATTCCATTTTACAATCAATATATAAATTGACCCCTCACTTTGTGGTCACATCAGTTTCTATTCATTTATATTCCTGAGATCCAAAAGCACAAGGAGGCATTCCAGAAGTTGAGTGAAGTATTAAGAAAAAGGACAATTTCGCTAGAAACAAAGAAGAGAGTACTGGATTGCTATGTGTTGTCAGTTCTTCAATATGGCAGTGAATGCTGGAGAATATCATCAAAGATGAAGGAAAAACTTGAAACAACTGAAATGTGGTCCTACAGAAGGATGATGCGAATATCACGGATCGAGCATGTGAGCAATGATGAGGTTTTGGAAAGAATGGAAACGAAAAGAAAATTAATACTGAGCATCAGGAAGAGACAGCTGAAGTTCCTGGAACACGCAATGAGGAAGGAGGGCTTGGAGAACCTGATACTAACAGGCCAGATAGAGGGAAAAAGAGTCAGGGGGAAGCAGCGGATAACATATTTGAAGGACGTGATAAGGTGAATGACGGAACGAGGGTTGCGTGGTGTAACAGGAGAAAACGTGTTAAGAGCCACCAGGGATAAGGAGACGTGAAAGGCCATGATCGCCTACGTCCTGAAAGAACAAGGCACATAGAAGAAGTCAGAATTCAAGAAACAGCAAAACAGCTTCTTACTATATTCAAATTTAGATAAAGAGTGAGTGTGAGGGAGAGACTGAGAAGAGAAAAAGAGAGAGGGGTGAAAGTTAGGGAGAGAAAGTGAGAGATGTGAGAAAAAAGAGGAGAGAGAAAGAGAAAGAGAAAAGGAAGAGAAACAGAAATTGTGTAAAGAGAAATAGAGGAGAGAG
>JBBBDQ010000687.1:472500-522500 GCA_037127315.1 Ascarosepion bandense | reverse complement strand
TAAAAATTAAGACAGACACGTTGTTTCACGGTGAATCGGAAGTACAGGAAGTATAGTATATTTTCGTATATTTGCTCGATATGTATTTATATGCATGTATGCTTAGAGCTCTCTTAGAGAGTTATCCTACCACTGTATGTACAGGATACTCCTTTGGATTCTTCTATGCCCTCACTGCATGCTGATATATATATATATATATATATATATATATATATATATACTATCCTACGTCGGTTGCACGACACGGAGTTTCATGCACTACGCGATCATCAGTCGCATACTAAAATCTGCACCTGATAATTCCGTAATTTATCCGAGTCGTGCACACCGATGTAGGATATGTATATTTATTAATATATAATTCATAGATCTGTTGATACTATAGTAAGCACTGTTTTATTACCACCTGAAAAATATGTTTATATACGTGCGTATACTTGAGTGTATGCTCATATGCATATTTATTAATTCACACACGCGCGTGCACACACACACACACACACACACACATATATATATATATATATATATATATATATATATATATATGTTTTCGCTTTCGGTTACCGCCTGCGTACTATACTAATATGCTAGGAACAAGCGCAACATCTATAAAAAATGGAATTGTCGTTTCTATACCATTATATATATATAATTAAAAGTTTGTCAATTAGCTAATTGATGTTAAATTCATCATACCGACTCTAGAGTTTCGGCAGCGGACCTGTCAGTCCGCTTTTCACGAAGTATAAGCAGTTGATAGATATAAGTAGACATTTTATTCATTAGACATCACTTTTTGATCTGCAAGACACCGGTCAGCTTAGAAGGGTTGGAGATGAGCTACAACCTCAGCGCATTTCATAACCGAGACGAGACACTTAAAAGAAGGAATGCAACTGGGTACATTCCTGGTAAGCGATGGGCTTCGCCAGGTTATTCCCACTACATGATTTACGAGATTAATGATAATGACAGACTGGTTGTTTCGGTCAGATCACTTTTATTAGAAATGACGCTGATAGAATAAAAGCGTGTTTTTAACAAACGTGAATGAAAAGAAAAGATAATTCGTACAAAATTCCTTTTGGTTAATTTGATTTTTGTTCTTTCTATTTCAGGCACAGGCACAGGCACAGGCACAGGCACAGGCACCGACACGGGTGAGTGAATTTTCTTCTCAAAATTTCATCATATACCATTCGTTCATTATCCCCCTTCTCTCTCTCGTCGGATAAGATTTCTTCTCTCTCTTTCTCTCTCTCTCTCTCTCTCTATATATATATATATATATAATTAATCATATCACCCCGAGCAAGGCGGTAACGCCACTGATGTGCAGGGGGCTACGTAAGATATATATATATATTCTTCATTTGTAAACGCATTATTACGCAACCTTAGTTTCTACCATGTGGTGTCTTGAGGCAATTTTCAATAACTGATTTTACCGTTTTTTTATGAACGCTCACGTAACGGTGATATTTTTGAACTCGCAATTTTTAAAATTACAAGAAATTATAACGTTTGCATCCATGATTGTATGAACCTAACAGGTATTTTTTGATATGGTTACACTTAGTCATAATTTTTGTACTTTCATTCAACAGAAATTATGACTAATTGTAACCATACCATAAAATATATATTAGGCGCAAACAACCATGGATGAAAATATTATATATTTCTTGTAATTGTAAAAATTGCGAGTTCAAAAATTCCCCGAAAATTACATGAGAGTTAAAAAAAATCACCGTCAGGTGAACGTTCTTAAGAAAAAATAAAATGAAACAGTAAACGGTAAAATCAGTTATTGCAAATCGCCTGAAGATACCACTCATGGTAGAAACCTAAGACGCGTAATAACTCGTTTACAAATGAAGAATATTCAAAAGTTCTACAATAAAATTGTATTGAACACTTACTGTGTACTCTAATTTTATTATAAAACAAAACTAAGTAATCAATCAATCAATCAATCAATCAATCAATATATATATATATATATATATATCATGTATTTATGAAGCAATCTCACTTTTTATTTTCTTTAAAAATGTGATCTTATAATTTTTCTCTTTTCAGAACATAGGTTATATAAAAATTGTCTGAATGTTTTATTTTTCCAAGCGCTTTCAGCTATAGTGTTAGCCATTATCAAGAACTAATTTTATTTTGATTTTAACTGAATTAATAAATTGTTTTATGTATGTATGTATGTATGTATGAAGAGCTATAGGAATGTTTTATATTCCAAACATGTGGAGCACATTGTGGCCGTGTACATAGTTGATATTGTTGAGTTTTGGCGTTTTCATGAATAATGTTTTCATTATTTTTAATCAAAGCTGAATATATGTATATATATATATATATATATATATATAGAGAGAGAGAGAGAGAGAGAGAGTGAGTGAGTAGGGAAGATCAGCCGGTTATGTAACTGGCTGAACATACCTACATGTTAAATCTACATTTTCCTTATCACATGTACTGAACACTAATTGACCTAATTTGAATCTGACTTATAACTGCTTAACACACACACACACACACACACACACACACACACACATATATATATATATATATATATATACAATGGCCTAAGATAAGTTTTAACCAGGAGAAATAAACTACATCCAATTTCAAAATGACGTAATTCCAACTCAGCATAAACAGTATTTTGAACTAGTATGGTGTAGGTCCTCTGTTCTTCTCAAAACCAGACATCGCCCCACACCATTACTCTAATCCCTCCATGTTTCACGGTCGTCTGTAGATATTTAGCGTTCCAAGTTTCATTCTGATTTCTCCAAACCTGTCCCGAATTCGAAATATTGGCAGAATTTATTTTAATCTGACCAAATTACAGACTGCCAAATTTCATAATCTCTGCTCTCGAATTCTCTCGCCCAGTCCATAAGCCTGTTCTTGTTAACCTCTAAAATCAAGCGATTATTTCTTGTAACTCTTCTTTAATAGTCCAACTCTTTCAGAGAATTTCGTATCGCATATAACGACATTTCCATATTGCTGGCGACAACTTTGACGCACTGACAACGATTTCTGATGACTTCTCTCTTCAGCGACCTTTTCGTTCACTCAGACGCGATGCTTGGCCTTCTTGAACTTTGATCCACACAACAATGTTCTTCGTCATTAAATTTCTGAACAATATTAGTAACCGTTTGAAAAATCTGGCAATTTCTTTATTTGACTCGCCACACTGATGTCATCCTATTATTTGCCCTCGTTGAAACTCACCAATAAAATATTTTTTGTTAACTTCTGAAATCAAGGACACCTTTCTGTCAACCCTTCTTTGATAGCCTAGCTCTTTCTGTGTTTCTTACCGCATATGGTGACATTCCCATGCTGTTGGCGACAACTGATGACGATTTCTGATGACTTCTTCAGCGCCCTTTTCGTCCGCTCAGACACGATGCTTGGTCTTTCTGAACCTTGTTCCACACGACAATGCCCTTCTTCATTAAATTTCTTGACAATATTAATATCCGTTTGATGATTAACCTGGAAAACCAAGCAATTTCTCGATTTGACTTGCCACATTGATGTCATTCTATTATTTGCCCTCGTTGAATTTTCTTCCTTCTGTGAACTTTCATTGCAAAATACAAGCCTACTATCGTTTAGAGATGAGAGTAGCTTGATACTAATACGGTATTGTCTAAAAAATAGAAGTCATTACACAGGCCAAAATTGCTGTAATTATAATAATATAAGATTGCGAATAATTTATCCATTGCGTCCCCCCTCTCTCTCTCTCACTATATATATATATATATATATATATATATTTAGTGTATCGAGGCAGCAGATAATTTTCTAAACATTACTAATGTTTATTACGTTTAATCATGAGCCGTTCAAAGCATCTTAGAAAAACATAGCCATGTATGTAATATTAGAAAGATTTTAGTCGATAGCACAATAATACTTATTTATACACACAGTAAAAAGAACATCATATATTGGAGGCCATCTACATTAAATCAAAGCAACCCACACTTAATAAAATCACATTTCAATCTGGTCACAACACATTACATTGCATTTAGACATATGGTTCTGTTAACATTTCGGTCTCTCACGCGGTGGGACGTCATAGAACCGCATTACAAATTTACGAACTGCGTCTGATATTCGGTGACTGTTATCGCTGTATATCAATGTTTTATGTCAACACATGATAAAATAATTTTTGATGGTGGATGTCTTTATGTTAACGTCCCTGTAACCTTTCTGAAGATGGCTCATGTGAGCTTAAAGCTTAGTACCAGCATAATAAAAATTATCCAATTGTTGAACAATTTTTGACTTTATTTTCACCTGAAATTAACGCCAAAATACAATGTTTAGAATAGCTCATGATTAAACATAATAGACATTCATTGTCTGTTATATTTAACAGTATATATATATATATATATATTATTTTAGTATGGATAGATAATATGTTTGCAGACAGGACGATATCTTTAATGGAGTTTTAAAAACTTTTACTGAAATAGAGATTCCATTACTTGAAGGATATCATTAACATGAATTCAAGAAACATTTTTAGTTACGAAATCGCCAAAGAAACAACAAAGAATATGGTTAGCCAATAATTGTTCAAATATTATCGAAGAGCATTCATATAACGACTACAAGAAAGAAAGAAATGTCACGTTTTTTATCACGTACCCTGGAAATATGTACCAGTCATTACCAGCGATTTCTCACCCTAACGGAAAAGCTAAAGAAGGAAGGAAGGAAAGAAGAAAGAAAAAAAAAAGAAAAGAAATAGGATGAGAGCTATTCAATGTCTTCTTATCATCCAAAAGTGTTGAATTTAGAGTTGTCCTCCCAGACTCGTTGCCACTCAAGTCTAGCGTGCATAGTTTACCCTACTGTTTTCAGATAGAAGATTGGAAGAAGTACTGGATTTATATCTTACTGAAGGACATTTCAAGGCTGGAATTTCATTTTCCCACCGGTATATCCTATGTTACCTGTAATTTTGATCCATGACTGACGAGGTAGAAGGCTTTTCCGCCATTTCTTTCTGCGGTAGACTGGTTACCAACCATAGCTATAAAACTCAACCTGTCTTGCTATTCAGCTCATAGCTGGAGGAAGAAGATATGGATCAATACCTTTCCAAAGGTTATTTGCCCGTAAACAAATTCAACGAATTCAATTAGAATTTGAACTCGGCCCTCCGATTTCTCATTCCGCCTGGATATTTATTACAACACAAAGCACACTTCCTATTCAATTATTTCTTAAGAAAATGCACTTCCAATTCAATTATATCTGTTAAAAAATGCACTTCCTATTAAATTATATCTTTTAAAAATGCACTTCCTATTCAATTATATCTTTTAAAAATGCACTTCTTATTCAATTATATCTTTTAAAAAATGCACTTCTTATTCAATTATAGCTTTTAAAAATGCACTTCTTATTCAATTATATCTTTTAAAAAATGCACTTCCTATTCAATTATAGCTTTTAAAAATGCACTTCTTATTCAATTATATCTTTTAAAAAATGCACTTCCTATTCAATTATATCTTTTAAAAATGCACTTCTTATTCAATTATATCTTTTAAAAATGCACTTCTTATTCAATTATATCTTTTAAAAATGCACTTCTTATTCAATTATATCTTAAAAAATGCACTTCTAATTCAATTATATCTTTTAAAAATGCACTTCCTAGTCAATTATATCTTTAAAAAATTGCACTTCCAATTCAATTATATCTTTTAAAAATGCCACCGCCAGAGATAAATGAAAAAAGTGGTACGAAACGAAAACTAGTCGAGTTCACCATCCCAGGACATACTTTCTTAGGACCCTGCACTGAAAATTATTTACCATGACCTGCTGTCACTTATCCTCGATTAACAAGATTCCGCAGGTTTTGATTTAAAAAAGAATTTGGATTTCATAAGAGAAGCTTTCTTTTTTTTTATAGATATACCAGCTTGAATATTTTGGAGAAATATTGTTAGGGAAATATATTTCATTTGGCAAGATTCAAACCAGCGACCCTAACAACATAGGAGAAGCCGCCCATTGACCTGACGCGTCTTAGACCGCTCAACCTCGAATGATTTCACAGTCCAAACATATTTTACTAATAAAATTTCTCAAAAATGTTCAGGCCGGTATATATATATATATATATATATATATATATATATATATATATATATGTGTGTGTTCCATCATTTGTTAAGTTCTCACGAAATATGTAAATGGATCCCTGCATTCTTTTACTTTAAATTTGATTCTGTGGTAAAAGGATTGCTAAAAAGTTCGCAGCCTAACTGAAAAATGTGGGGCTTGATCCTTGAGGCTAAATTTTGATAAGTTGGTTGGGCCAAGTGTTTTTCAGACCAACGTTTGTATAATAAGTGGATGTAGTAATTTGGATTCTTAAGTAGATATGACTGAATAGGAAGGGGACCAAACAGAAACTGACCAAACAAATCAAAATATATATATCCACAAACTGCAACTGGGTCCCACCCTTTTACAGTTAAACAAATAAGATGTAACCGTAAATTCTACTCCAACAGCTTCTTTTCTCGCGCTTCCCGCCTGTGGAACTCCCTTCCACAAGTCTGCTTTCCCGACAGTTACAATCTCCAGGTGTTTAAATGTAGGGTCAATAGACACCTCCTATCACACTAACTCCCAACTATTCTCACAACACTCTCATCTACCCAACCCTCATTCTCGGTATCCTCACCCGCCTATCACCCACCCTCTGTTATTTCCTATATTTAACCAGCCTTTCTCCACTCTACGTAGCCCCCTGCACAGTAGTGGCAGTGACATGCCTTGCTCGGGGTGAAACGCTTATAAAAAAAAAAATATCTTGGATATATGAATAGAATGAGATAGATAGATAGATAGATAGATAGATAGATAGATAGATAGATAGATAGATAGATAGATAGAACAACGTTTTACCTTTAGGGGAGCGCAGGTCGCTTTTCGACCAAACATTTATAGACATGTTGCAGCTGCTGGAGGTATAAATGTGCATTTAGTGTTTGATTTCGTTTTAAGAATAAAGTGAATAACAAGTCATCAATCCCATCATACGGGCACCATTGCCTTTCTTCCATAGAGTGGGTTGAGAAAATTTAGAATGTGCGTTGTGGTGCAGTGGATATCGGCTCGAAACGAGAAATCGCAGAGTTGAGTTCGAATTCCAGTTGAATTCTCTGCATTCACTTACGCGCAAATACCTTAGGAAAATGTATTAATCCGTATCTTCTCCCTCCAGCTATGAGTTAAATAGAAGAACAGATTGGGTTTTACAGCCTTAGTTGGCAACTAGTCTACTGCAGAAATTAATGGCAGCTTAGTACTGGAAAATTTGCGCGGTCAGTCATGTCTCGAAAGAGACATGATAGTCCTAGCGTTTATCCCGTATAGTACGTCACTGTCTGTGGAAATATATAATTGTAAATCTACAGCCTTTCCAAATTTTCCCTAACCTTAGTTGCCAACCAGTCTAAGAGAGTAATACTGAATTTCAAACCGTAGCGAAAGCGACGGTACGCAACTTTACTATATATCCTAGGAAATGGCTGGATGATAGTTGAACTAATGAATCTGAACCTGTGATAGAGACTGTATTAGAAATATTAATGTTTAAAATATTAATGTTTTAAAGTCGTTGTTAAGCGTAGCGTGGGTTTCGAATAACGGGATCGATCAGGGATCGAAATCATGAGACGGGGAATTGTTTACCGACAATCTCTCCCAGGCATCTTATTTTGAGTATGATAACGTTATCTATTTTAGAAATGCTATTGTTAAATCTATGCGAGTTATTTGAAAAGATTGTTTTGTGTTTAGTTGCAAGATTTTACAGCCCGATAAGTCACAATGTCTTCACCACCAACGCGGGAAGAAATCTATGAGGTATTTGCCTCGAATTCGATTTTATCGGTTCATGAACTAATCAAACGTGATCTTCCATTGTTGACGAAAAGACCACAAAAAGCTTATCTAAATGTTAACAAAAAATTTCAGAGGTCGGTCAAAAGACATGAAGTGAAAACAAGCTTTTAGCATGTATCGATGGCTATCTACAATTCACCGGTGTCTTCACCGAGCAACCATATAATTTAAGCACATATATCAGGATGTAGTTTGAAAAGATCTTTTAATATGAAGCTCACTGCTCAGTGTTTACACTGTTGTGCATTAAATAAAAATGGACCTTAATAGGTTAAAAGCAGGTTAAACATCCTCAAAAGAACACAATGCAATATTGGCCGACTGGTCTGTACGTTTTAGAAGCTGTGGCTTTTACAATTATCTCTATTGATCCCATTTCTCTAATATTTCGCCCGAAGAAAGAGATGAGACGATCCCCATAGTTAAACTATTAATTACAGTTTCTAAAGTTTAGACCTTACTTGAAATCGAACCTCGGTTGATAACAATGGTAATTAAACTTAACGGTTATCAGTGTGAAAGTGAAATTTATGAGACGAGTTCAAGTTCCAGCTTAGACTGTTGTGTTCTTGGCATTAATGACATTTAAAAAACATGAATTCATCACTTCCTCCAACTATGGATGAAGTGGCAGAGTAGAGTAGGCTATCTAGCTTTGGTTGGCAATCAATATAAGAGAAGGAAAGATTTGAATTGAAACGTTGTAGGGGAAAAATGGAAATCTTTTTCTTAAGAAATCATGGTAATTCATCGATAATAAAGCAAAGCGATGTCTAGAAAGTCATGATTGCCTAGAGCCTCGGTACCGATTTTGACACTGATGCAAGCAAAAGAAAGGTCATTAAGGAATAACGTTTTATTTATTAACTATTCATTTTGAAAACAATATTTCAATAATTAATTTTTTGGCATTTAAAATATTCTTCTTGTTATTAAGTTTTAAATCTTTTAAAATTCTATATCAAAAAATAAAAATTAAAAAATAGAATTTTAATAGAATTTCAAAACATTCGATAGAAATTTTAATAGAATTTTAAAATTAACATTCTATTTTAACAGAATTTGTACAAATGCTATTAAACTAGAGTTTTAATAGAATTAAAAAAAGCTTTACAAACAGTTAAGTAATATTTATAAGATAAAAAATATATTTAATATTCTTGAATGGAAAAAACTTACTAAAATTTTTCGACCACAAATATCTTAAAAAGAATTTTTGTGTGCTTGTGTATAAACGTGCCAATTTTTGTATAGACGGACGTCCATTCATGGTATTGTCATAAAATAAGAGTGGTAATTATAGTAAATGCGAAACGAACGAACCTAAAATTTAATAAAACATTAGATTACGGAGAACATTTTCCAAATTATTTAAGCTTATTGGGTAATATATATATATATATATATATATATATATATATATATATATATATATATATATATATAAAAGGCGGTCACGTTATATTCGTCAAATCATTTTTACAGATATGTTCCCCATAGAAAAAAAGAGTTAAATTTCTGACTGGTAATGAAGCAGTCAACACTTCAGGAAAAGCAAAAAACAAAAAAAACAAAAAACAAAAAAACAAAAAAACAAAACAAAACCAAAAAAAAACCCAACGAAAAACAAAACAAAACAAAGAAAATACTTAAATCAGTGTTAAAAATCATATTACTGCGATATTTTAAAAAACAAAATGTAATATATGTTTCAATTTAAATTAAATAAGATTTGCATCAATCTTCCGCAAATAAGGTTCAGAAAAAATATTTTAATTTGAAAGATTTTTTAATAAAGAGAATTATAGTGCACTGTAAGAATTGTGAATATGGCTAAAATTAGTAAATTTTAGACATTTTAAAAGAACTATTTCCAAGCAATTTAAATTTGTCTTGAAAATACAGCAAAGTATGTGCCGAGTCAATTCAAGACATAAGCGATCATGACTACACAATTTTCGGTCTCGTGTGGCTCTAAGCAATTTTCTCCCATTACTAAGGTCCCGTTTATGTCCTACCTCCTATTTATACAAATTCGTGCGTTAAGGAGCCTACATCTGTCTTCATTTGTCACTCTTGCTCTCAATATGTAAGATAAATTTTACAAACTCTTCTTCCACGTTATGTGGTCAATAAATTTAATCTGTCTTCTCTGATTTGGGCCATAAGTGTTTTCTTCTGTTGCCATTTTCTTTCAAACTTTCTTGTTGCTTACTTGCTTCGTTCATGGAATTTTCAGAATCCTTCTGTAGAACAACATTTCTGCTGTTTTTATTTTTTCACCCCAATTTTGAGAGAAACTGTCCACCATTCGCTGACATATAGGAAGTTGGATGCCGCATAATAGCGTTATTTCATACAGTTGGATAGCCATTTTTCACGTTGAAGTTCTATAATTATATTAAAGCTTTTAAAGATTTAAGGCTTCATTTGTCCTTACACTTTGGCTGATGTTATCTGTTAAAATACAGTTGGTGGATACTAAAATCAAGCAGGTACAAAAATTTAAATACCTAGGAAGTGTTCTAACAGAAGACGGAAAGTGCGATACAGAGATCAGAAGGCGAATTGGCATGGTAAAGGAAGTATTCCAGAAGATGTGCGTGGTATTAAGAGAGAGGAAAATTTCGCTAAAAAGGAAGAAGAGAGTACTTGATTGCTATGTGATGTCAGTTCCTCAATATGGCAGTGAATGCTGGACAATATAATCAAAGATGAAGGAAAAACTTGAAGCAATTAAAATGTGGTTCTACAGAAGGATGCTGCGGATATCATGGATCGAGCATGTGAGCAATGATGAGGCTTTGGAAAGGATGGAAACTAAAAGGAAATTAATACTGAGCATCAGGAAAAGACATCTAAAGTTCCTGGGACATGTAATGAGGAAGGAGGGCTTGGGGAACTTGATACTAACAGGCCAGATAGAGGGAAAAAGAGATAGAAGCAGTGGATAACATATTTAAAAGGCCTGAGCAGGTGGATCACAGAACGGGGGTTGAGTAAGGAAAAAGCGTGCTAAGAGACATCAGGGATAGGGAGACGTGGAAGGCCATGATTGCCTACGTCCTGAAAAGACAAGGCACATAGAAGGAGTTTTGAAAATATCTGTTTTATTTCTAATTTTAAAACGTTCGCTCGTTTTTAAAAGGTTACGACTGTTAGGTCAAAACAAATGGACGTTCTTACCAAACATATAAACATAAGGTTTAATAAGTGTTGCACATAATCAGAAAAAATGTATAAATTGTAGCAGATGTTCTGGGACCGAAGTTCAATTTTAGACATTTTTTAATTTTCCATTTATATTTAAAACGAAAGAGACGATTGAATAGTATCTTTAGGGTTTACCAACATTTTGTAAGTTATTTTTAGAAGGAAGGTTCATTCGAATTTCATAATATTTCTGTAAATGAATGTTGACTGAACAATTTTGGAATAACAATGATTTTTCCAGATAACAGTCTCAGCATTTAACCAACAGTTGGGAAAGAAGACGGATTTAAAATTTTTACAAATGTATTTGCACGTAAATGAACCTAACAAACCTGACTGGAATTCGAACTCAGATTTTCGAATTCTCATTCACACACTCTATTCATTACACCACCAGAAAATCCACCGCTTGATTGCCATACGTGATACACGCTTGGGTGATCATGTCTCTCCAAAGCTTCCTCACCCAAATCATCTTGACTTTTTAGTTAACTACCATACATGATTCGCGTTTGGACGATAATGACTCTCTCGAGAAGGGCAGATTTTCCCGCAGTAGGTTGCCATTTATTTCTGCAGTAGACTGGTAGCCAATCAAGGATATAAAACCCAAGATACTCTGCTATTCATGCCGTAAAGACAGAAGAGATGGATTAAGACCTTTCTCAAGAGTATTTGTGTGCACGTAACTGGAATTCGAACTCGGCTCTCCGATTTCTCGTTCCGAGCTGATATCCATTACACCACAAAGCAGAAGGAATTTAATAATAATAATAATAATAATAATAATAATAATAAGTACAGCCCACACACTAAGGAAAACTTTATCTATGTAATGCTGGGGATGATAGGGAAGATAGAAAAACATGAAATGAAGCCATAACAACACGCCACTACCTGCCTTAGGTCTCCTCGCAGACTTGGTTGGTAGTGAGACCAAAGCAGAAATCGAAATATGATGAAAAATGACATAATAATAACAATAATCTGGACTCTAAACGACATCAGGCGAATGGATGCTAAAACAAGAAAGCTTCTTTCTAAGCATAAGATGCATCATCCAAAGGCTGATGTAGACCGTCTATACATACCCCGTAAAGAAGGTGGAAGAGGTTTTATTCAGCTGGAATTGTCATACAAGACAACAACTATTGGCTTACTAACATACATAGAAACAACAAAGGATTGGATGATACAATTAATAAGGCAACATGAAGAAAGAAAGAAAAAATATTCAATAATAAAAGAAGGCAGTAAATTCAAACAAGATTTACAGTTAGTAGATTCTGTAGAAAAGCAGAACGGAAGCCAAGAGCCGACTATTGCGGCAAAGAATATGAAAATGAAAGCCAAAGATAAAGCTCTAGAACAGATGAAACAGCGCTGGCAAGACAAACCTCTGCATGGCCAATATCCAGTACGTGCCAATAAATCCAATGTTGACAAAGTTAATACTCATCGATGGTTACGTGCATCTGGATTAAAGTCCGAAACTGAAGGCTTTATTCTTGCAGCACAAGACCAAAGTCTTTTCACTAGAAACTTTCAGGCAAATATTATGCATAATAATATGGATCCAAAATACAGGTTTTGTGATAAACACCAAGAAACAATAGACCACCTAATCTCAGGCTGTTCTGTGCTTGCCCCAAATGAATATAAAAATCGCCACGATAGAGTTGGGCAATATTTACATTGGGCAATATGCAAACATTATGGAAAAGCTGTAGGCAAACACTGGTATGAACATCACCCAGCACCGGTTACAGAAATAGAAGATGTAACCATTCTATGGGATTACACCATCTACACAGACAGAAAAATTGAAGCAAACAGGCCAGACATTATTGTTAAAAACCAGAAGAAGAAAACTTGTCTATTAATTGATATGGCTTGTCCAGCGGATTGTAACATAGCAATCAAGGAATTTGAAAAACTGTCAAAATATAAAGACCTGGAAATTGAAATAGAAAAAAATGTGGAAATTGAAAACAAGAGTTGTGCCAGTGATAGTAGGTGCACTTGGAATGATAAAAAATGGAACAAAACAACACATTGAAAGAATCCCTGGAAACCCCAGCTTAAGAGACATACAAAAAATTGTCTTATTAAGTACAGCCCACACACTAAGGAAATCTTTATCTATGTAATGCTGGAGATGATAGGGAAGATAGAAAAAGATGAAATGGAGCCATAACAACACGCCACTACCTGCCTTAGGTCTCCCCGCAGACTTGGTTGGTAGTGAGACCGAAGCAGAAATCGAAATATGATGAAAAATGACATAATAATAATAAAAATAAAAATAAATATAAAGACCTGGAAATTGAAATAGAAAAAATGTGGAAATTGAAAACAAGAGTTGTGCCAGTGATAGTAGGAACGATAAAAAATGGAACAAAATAACACATTGAAAGAATCCCTGGAAATCCCAGCTTAAGAGATATACAAAAGATTGTCTTATTTACCCTCTAGGGCCATTCCTATCATATTTGATACAGTATTTCCCTATAAGGAAACATTTGGTATTTCCCTATAAGGAAACATTTGGTATTCATTGACTGAGCAGTCAGTACTGCTTTCATTTGAAATTTATAAAATATTTCTCTTAAAAAATTTTTCAGGAAAATATTTCTTTCAAGGCTTGTTTTCATACTGTATCAAATATGATACGAATGGCCCTAGAGGGTTAAGTACAGCCCACACACTAAGGAAAACTTTATCAATGTAACGCTAGGGATGATAGGGAAGATAGAAAAACATGAAATGGGGCCATAACAACATGCCACGACCTGCCTTAGGTCTCCCCGCAGACTTGGTTGGTAGTGAGACCAAAGCAGAAATCGAAATATGATGAAAAATGACATAAAAATAATAATAAAAAGGAGTTAGTTAGGATCAGTTCCGGTGAGTGCGTCTCCAGGCCCTCTTAAGAGGTAGGAATACAGTTAATCCCTGGCGCTAGAGGCAACCAGAAATTAAAATCTTGAAGGAGCTCGAGCAATTTTTGTCTTTATCCTCTGTAGACATAGAACACTGACTTTAAACTCGTCTTTGTACCTTGTTTTGCGTTGGAGGGAGCGCTGACAAATACTGCAGGTCAGCCGTGTTTTAATTTTTGTGACATTCTTTCTCTTATTCCTGGTAAGCATTCAATGTTGAAGCCTACAAATGACATTAAAACTACTTATTCGATCGATCCATTCTCGCAGCATCTGGCATCTTGTTAATTGAAGAAACATTCTTACATGATTTCAGAGAATTGAAGTTCTTCCTATTAAAATAATTACATGCGAATATAAAGAAATTGTAACCCGAAAATATAAGTTCGTGTGAGTAGTAGGATATCCCAGAAAAATTTCTGTCCAATTTGCAAATAGACGTGGGGTCTCCTGTTGTTCTGATGTGAGACAACACTAAAAATATTTACATATTCCGGGTATTTTTTGTCTATTAGTCAGTTAAGTGCCATACGTGATACATGCTTGGGCGATCATGTCTCTTTCGAGACATGACTGACTGGGCCGAATATTATCCCGCAGTAGGTTGCCATTGCTTTCTGCGGTAGACTGGTTGCCAACCAAGGCTATAGAAGTCAATCTATCCCGTTATTTAACCCATAACTGGAGGGAAGAGACGGATTAATACCATTCCCAAAGGTATTTGTGCGTAAGTGAATGCATGGAATTCGAACTCGACTCCCCGACTTCTCGTTCTGAGCCCATATCCATTGCGCCACAACGCACATCTTTATTCGCTCGAGTTACAAACAGCATTTTTGATAATTGCTCAGTTTTAATTGGTCGAGTTCGAAACTGCGTTTTGTCTATTGCTGTCTTTAATTAGTCCAGTTGGAAGTAGGAGATTTTGATTATTATTCTCTTTAATCTGTACTGTTGAGAATAATGCTTTTAGTCAATTGCATTTTGTAATCGGTATTATCCAAAAAAATGTCATTTAGGTTATTGCTGTCTTTAATTGGTCAAGTTGAAAAAAATACTTTTTGGTTAATGTTATCTTTAATTGGTCCAGTTGAAAACACTACTTTTGTCACACTGTAAGTATTCTTTATGCATACCAGTTAAACCCAGTATTGACGGACCCTGGATTCGAACACCGGAATAGATATTTAGAGACTATCTCTGTATATATATATATTTCTTTTTCTGAAGAAGGGCTAAGAAAGAGAGGAAGAAAGAAATGAGTGCTGGAGCGGTCAAGAATTAGGGGAAAGGCGAAACACAAGGTATTGACGAAATGACATCGAGTGATATACCAATTGAATAATAATCAGACGTCAAGCTGGCCTTGTAAAGGGAGATAATTCTGTTACTTTCTTTTTTTGTTTGTTTGTTCTCTCCCTTTTTCTTTCGGAGAAAGAGATAAAGGAACAAGCGAAAACGGAATTATCGGTCGATTCGGGAAAAATCCACCCACGTAAGGATGAAATTTTAATTGGCACTGACAGGTAGATGTACAAAATCAACAGAATCTTGTCTCTAAACTTCCAGTTCTGCAGACATCGGCTCGAATGCTCGAATTGATGAACGGGTGATTTAAGCAAGATACACAACCTTTCCCAAGGGTATTTGCGCGGATTCACTTACGCGCAAATACCCTTGGGAAAGGTATTAATCCGTCTCTTCCTTCCAGTTATGGATTAAATAGCAGGACAGATTGGGTTCTATAGCCTTGGTCGGCAACCAGTCTACCGCAGAAAGTAATGGCAATCTACTGCGGGATTATCTTCTGCCCAGTCAGTCATGTCTCTTTCGAGACATGATCGCCCAAGCGTGTATCACGTATGGCACTTAACTGACTAACTGACTGACACGAAATTGACATTAGACTCTTATGGAGAAACATTCCGATCACTTACCACCCCACGCCAGATTGAAACGGTTTTAACAAAAAGGCAACGGATTTGAAAAACAAGGGACGACAGAGACGAGAGAAAAGTCATAGACGTCAGAAGAACAGATCCGCTCGGAACGCGTTAGAGTGAAAACGCAAAAATTCTCTCTCTCACCACGCTAGTAGACACGCACACCGTTTCTGAATAGAATCCATAGGGAAGGGGAGCGTAAAGACTACATTACCTCTAACAACAAATACACATAATAGCACCAAGTAATTTGTAGACTTACAATAGAGTTACAATATAATAATTAGTCTACATAGACTGGCCTTCGTTACAGTCTTTTTTGTTTTTGTCTGTTTCTCTTATTCTGCATTATGCACCCAACCGTTGTCGAGGAATGCAGCACGAAGACGACCGGCTCCTTTTCTTCGAGTTTTTAACTTTTTCTGAAATCAGAAATCACAACGTGGCAGGGCAAGTGAGGTATTTCAACTGATCATTTGACATCTTTGATCACCTGGGGACGGAACGTAAGCGAACAGCTGCATACTCAGGTGCGACTAACTTACGGACAGTTAACACACGCAACATACATACAGGCAAGCGTGAAACTGGGGGTGGTTTGGGATATACTTTTTTCCAATTGCAGTCTTTATCGGTTCAGTTGGAAATATTATTTTTACCCATTGCAGTTTTAATTAGTCCAGTTCATAACAGTAGTTTTTATTCATTGCTGTTTTTAATCACTCCAGTTGAAAACAGTACTTTTTGACTATTGCTGCCTTTAATTGGTTCATTTAAAAACAGTACTTTTTGACTATTGCTGCCTTTAATTGGTTCATTTAAAAACAGTACTTTTTGACTATTGCTGCCTTTAATTGGTTCATTTAAAAACAGTACTTTTTGACTATTGCTGCTTTTAATTGGTTCATTTAAAAACAGTACTTTTTGACTATTGCTGCCTTTAATTGGTTCATTTAAAAACAGTACTTTTTGACTATTGGTAGGTTTAATCGGTTCAGTTGAAATAAGTACATTTCACTATTGCGGTCTTTAATCGGTCCACTTGAAAACTGCTTTTTGTCTATCACTGTCTTTAATCTGTCCAGTTCAAAACAGAACTTTTTGGTTATCACTCCCTTTTACTTGTACAGTGAAAGACAATACTTTTTGAATATTGATGTTTTTAATCCATTTAATTGAGTTTTACCTTTATGTCCATCGCTGTCTTTAATCAGTCCAGTTGAAAATAATACTTTTTGACTACTATCTTTAATCGGTCCAGTTGAAAACTTTATTTTTTGACTATTGCTATCTTTAATCGGTCCAGTTGAAAACAGTACTTTTGACTATTGGTATTTTTAATCCGCCAGTTTAAAACAGTGTTTTTTGGTTATTGCTGTCTTTAATTAGTTCACTTGAAAACAGTACTTTTTAGCTTTTGCTTTCTAATCGGTCTAGTATGAGGCGTTTCTTTTTGTCTATTGTTGTGTCTAATCGGCCGTTGGAAGCAGTACGTTTTGTCAAATGCTATCAATAATTTGTCCAGTGGGAACAACGCGTTTTGTCTTTTACTGGTCCAGTAAGAAACAACAATTTTGATTATTGATATCAGTCAATCCTGTTGGAATCATTACTTTTGTCTATTGTTGTCTTTAACTGGTACAGCTGGAAGTAGTGCATTCTCTTTTGCCTATTGATGTTTTTATTTAGTCTGGATGGAACCAATATTTTTTTCTATAGCTGTCATTAATTGGTCTGTTTGGAAACAGCACTTTTCGTCTATTGCTATTTTTAATTGATCTATCTAGAAGCAGTTCTGTTTGTCTATTGCTGTCTTTAGTGGGTCAATTGGAAACGTTACTTTTTGTTTAATGCTGTTTTGTAATTATGAGTTGGAAGTAGAACATTTTGTCTATTATTTTTATTTGTCCCGATAAGAAATATGCTTTTTGTCTATTTCTATATTTAGTTACTTCAGTTAGAAAAATATTATTGTCAATTGCTGTCTCTAATTAATTAATTTGGGAACAATCCATTTTGTCATTCGCTCTCTTTAAACAATCCAGTTGCAACATTCCTTTTTGGCAATTGCTGTCTTTAGTTGGTCCAGTTGAAAACAATGCATTTTGTTTATTTTTCTTTTCAAGCATTCTGTCGATTGCTGTCATTAATTGGTCAATTTTGAAACTGTACTTTTTATTTATTGATCTCTTTAACTTGTCTTCTTCATATTGCAATGCTTCTTATATTTCTCTTGTTAATCGGTCCAACTTGAAGCAGTACTTTTAGTCTGTTACTTTCTGCAATCCACCCAGTGATACAAAACATTTATCTATTTTTTAAATTCTTCTTGTAGTATATTTTTCTATTGCTCTCTTCAATCGGTCTAGTTAAGATATCTACTTCTTACTTATTTCTCTCTTTAATTGGTTCAGCTAAACACTAATTGTTGTCTATTACTGTCTTTAATCCATCCAGCTATATGAAAAGCTTTTTATCCGGTGTTTCTTTATTTCTACCTTTTAGAGATAGTATATTTGTCTGTTACTGTCTTTAATCGGTACAATTGAGAGATGTAATATTTGCTTATTTCTCACTTTTATATGTCCAGTCGAAAACAATGCTTTTTTTTTTAATATATTGCTGTTTTTAATGGGTTCCGATGAACTATTTCTATTGTTGTCCTTAATAGTTTCAGTTAGAAACAATATTTGTTATTGCTGTTTTTAATGGGTTCCGATGTAACTTTTTCTATTATCGTCCTTAATAGTTTCAGTTAGAAACAATCTTTTTGCTGTTTTTAATCGGTACGAATGGAAGCGCAATTTCTTCTCAGTCAGTCTGTTGAGTGCCATACGTGATACACGCTTTGAGCGATCATGTCTTGAAAGACTGATTGGGCAGAATATTATCCCGCAGTAGGTTGCCATTGCTTTCTGCGATAGACTGATTGCCAGCCAAGTCTATAGAACCCAATCTGTTCTATTATTTATCCCATAAATAGGGAAGAGGCGGATTAATACCTTTCTCAAAGCGTATTTGCGCGTAAGTGAATGCAAGGAATTCAACTGGATTTCGCACTCGGCACGCAGATTTGTCGTTCCGAGTCGATATCCACTGCACCACAACGCACATACATTCTTGTCAATAGCTGTCTTTAAATGGTATACTGGGAAACTATTTTTTCTGTTCCTCTTTTTAAACAGCCCAGTTGGAAACAATTCCTTTCATATTTTGTTGTCGGTAATTGTTCCAGCTGAAATATTTTGGTAAACTATTTTGGCCTTTATTTGGTTTAGAGTGATACAACGTTTCTTACCTATTTCTGTCTTTAATTGGTACATTTGGAAACAATGAATTTTGTCTATTGTTCTTGTTAATAAGTCCAGTTAAAAGCAGTTTATTATGTCTATTGCTTTTTTAATCAGTCCAGTTAGACATATTACAGTTGAAAGCAGTTTATTATGTCTATTGCTTTTTTAATCAGTCCAGTTAGACATATTACAGTTAAAAGCAGTTTATTATGTCTATTGCTTTTTTAATCAGTCCAGTTAGACATATTACAGTTGAAAGCAGTTTATTATGTCTATTGCTTTTTTAATCAGTCCAGTTAGACATATTACAGTTGAAAGCAGTTTATTATGTCTATTGCTTTTTTAATCAGTCCAGTTAGACATATTACAGTTAAAAGCAGTTTATTATGTCTATTGCTTTTTTAATCAGTCCAGTTAGACATATTACAGTTGAAAGCAGTTTATTATGTCTATTGCTTTTTTAATCAGTCCAGTTAGACATATTACAGTTGAAAGCAGTTTATTATGTCTATTGCTTTTTTAATCAGTCCAGTTAGACATATTACAGTTGAAAGCAGTTTATTATGTCTATTGCTTTTTTAATCAGTCCAGTTAGACATATTACAGTTAAAAGCAGTTTATTATGTCTATTGCTTTTTTAATCAGTCCAGTTAGACATATTACAGTTAAAAGCAGTTTATTATGTCTATTGCTTTTTTAATCAGTCCAGTTAGACATATTACAGTTGAAAGCAGTTTGTTTGATAATTGCTTTCTTTAATTGATCCAGTTAGAAACAAGGCTTAATTTGTCCAGTTGGTAAAAATACAATTTTTTCTATTGGTGAAGTTGGGGACACTACTTTTGAATTATTGCTGTATTGAATCAGTCCAGCTGGAGACATTGCTTTTTGTCAATTGCTGTCTTTATCTGGTCAAGTTGAAAACAAATTTTTACCTATATCTGTTTTAAATTGGTCCAGTTAGAAACTATGTTTTTTTCTATTGCTCCTATCTATCGGTTCATTTGGAAGCAGTATTTTGTCTATTGCTGTCTGTTGTGTGTTCAATTGCAAACGATTCTTTTTGTCTATTTCTATTTTCTATTGGTCCAGTTAGAATCAGTATTTTGGTCTATTGCTGTCTTGAATCAGTTCAGTTGGAAGTAACATTTCTTGACTATTGCTGTATTTAATCGGACCAGTTTGAAGCAATACTTTTTTGTCTTTTGCTCTCTTTAACTGGTCCAGTTGGAATCAGTGTCATTTGTTTATTATTGCTTTTATATTGTACATTTGGAAGTTGAACATTTTGTCTTATGCACACCTTAATCGGTCCAGTTGAAAGCCGTACTTTTGTGTTCATTACTGTCTTTATTTTGTCAATTTGGAAACAGTACTTGAATGCCAAGATAGGTAAAGAGAGGGAAGGAAACATGACCGGCAACTTTGGACTAGGGGATCGCAACGAACGAGGAGAAAAATGGATTCAATGGTGCACAGCAAATGACCAGGTAATTACTAACCCCTGGTTTCAAGTACACCCACGACGTCTATCGACATGGAGAAACCCAGGAAGCGACACGAAGAATCACATAGACTACATAACTATAAACCAGAGATTCAGGAACGCAGTGGTTCAATGCAAAACATATTCAGGTGCCGACTGCGGAAGTGACCATATCCTAGTCATCTGCAAACTAAGGATAAAACTCCGGAGAATGAAGAAGCCCAGTACATCACCAAGGCTGCAATACAACACGCTTGTGAATGACCTCACCCTGAAAAAAGAATACACAAACAGCGTGAGAAATAAATATGAAGAACAAATTGGAAAAGGACACTCAAAATGGGAGTTACTAAAGAAAGCGATGGTGACCTCAGCGAACAACATTGCCCGAAAGGAAATCAGACGCAGAAGAAAAAACGAGTGGATGACTGAAGAGATTCTCTACATGATGCAAAGGAGACAAAAAATAACGCCAAGACATGGAGGAGAGTACAAGAAACTACACAGGGAGATAAGGAACAAATGCAGACAGGCTAAAGAGGAATGGCTCAACAACACATGCGCAGAAGTAGAGAGACTGAGCAGGACCAATAAAGCAGAGATGCATAAAGAGATAAGGGAACTGACAGAACAAAAAACCTGCTCCTCAACAGGATGCATAAAATCCAAGGATGGAACAATCATATTGGAGAAAGAGGAAATACTCCAGCGATGGGAAGAGTATATCAAGGATCTTTTTTGCGACAGGAGAGAACAACCGAGGATACACATGGAGGAGGATGAAAAATCCAAAGTGGAAGCTGCAATGACCAAACTGAATAGAAACAAAGCAGCTGATTCAGACGGTGTCGTAACAGAGCTGCTAATAGCCCTGGACAAATATGGCATAGAAAGAATTACCGACATAATAAACAAAATTTATAATCATGGAATAAAACCAGACGACCTATGCAAGTTGATATTTATAACACTGCCAAAGACACCAGGTGCAAACGTATGCGAGCTACACAGAACTATAAGCTTAATGAGGCACATTACAAAACTGATTGTCAGAATACTGATGAATAGAGCGAGAAGCAGAATCAGGCCAGAGATAGGACAGGAACAGTGCGGGTTCGTCAAAGACACTAGAATAAAAAACGCCATATTTATGATTAGGATGCTCTCTGAAAGAGCAATACAAATGAAGAAAGACTTGTTTTATTAATTATGCGAAGGCATTCGACAATATACGACACAAGGAACTGATGGAGATGCTCGGCAGCCTCGACATTTTTGGAAAAAACATCAGAGTAATTAAGAATCTCTACTGGCAGCAAACGGCCTGCATACGGACAGCTAACGATTTCAGCAGATTTACAAAGATAGAAAGAGGCGTAAGACAAGGATGTGTCTTTTCACCGGATCTGTTCAACTTGTACAGCGAGAATATTTTGAGGACCCTAGATGACACGCCAGTATTTGTTATTAGAGGGCACAACTTGAACAACATAAGGTATGCAGATGATACAGTGCTGATTGCAGACACGGAAAGAAAACTACAAGACTTCCTACAGAAGGTAGCGGTGGAGAGTGACAAAAAAGGACTACAAATAAACTTTAAGAAAACTGAATGCATGGTCATCAGCAAAAAGTGCAACCCAAATTGCCAAATACAGGTCGGGGATACCAGAATCAAGTAAGTACAAACATTTAAATCCCTAGGAAGTGTTCTAACAGGAGATGGAAAGTGCGACACAGAGATCCGAAGGCGAATTGGCATGGCAAAGGACACGTTCCAGAAGCTGAGTAAAGTGCTAACACACAGGAAAATTTCACTAGAAACAATGAAAAGAGTGCTGGATTGCTATGTGATGTCAGTTCTTCAATACGGCAGTGAATGCTGGAAATATAATCGAAAATGAGGACAAAACTTGAAGCAGCGGAAATATGGTTCTACAAAAGGATGCTGCGGATATCGTGGACTGAACATGCAAGCACCGATGAGGTGTTGGAAAGAATGGCAACAAAAAGGAAATTAATTGTGAGAATCAGGAAGAGACAACTGAAGTTCCTGGGACATGCAATAAGGAAGGAGAGCTTGGAGAACCTGATACTGACTGGTCAGATAGAAGGAAAGAGAGACAGAGGAAGGCAGCGGATAACATATTTGTAGAGCCTGAACAGGTGGATGACGGAACGGGGGTTGCGAGGTGTAACAGAAGCAAACATACTAAGAGCTACAAGGGATAGGGAGACGTGGAGAACCATAATCACCTACGTCCTGAAGGGACAGGACACATAGAAGAAGAAGAAGAAGAAGAAGAAGAAGAAGAAGAAGACTCTTTCCTTATTTCTGTCTTTAAACGATCCAGTTGGGAGCAGTACTTTTTATATTGCTGTCTGTAATTTGTTTCACTTGGAAGCAGTACTTTTTGTCTTTTCCTGATTTTAATTTTATTGGCTCTGTTCTTATCGATGTTCGAGTTTTATTTAGTTGATCTAATCTGAAACCTTACTTTTCCTATTTGCTGTCTTTAATTGGCCTGGTTGGAAACTACCTTTCTTAATTTGGAGTTTGATTTTGAATAAAGATCTCTTAATACACTATGCCCTTTCATTGCTACAAACTATACCGTACCACCTTCGTCGAATGTTACCGACTGAAGTGCCACTCGTGGCAGTGAGTTCCAGAATAATAGACACTGTTTATAGGAAAGATTAAGGTTAGTTTGTGTTTGAAAATATTGCTATTGTAGCGACCACGGAAACCTCCTCGTTGGAATTGGTTCCACAAAGTTTCGCTGAAGATTGTTGTAAAGAATCAATTCATTCTTTCCATTTGCGTAAAAATTTACAAAAAACTGAGGTCGCTTGGAATAAAATGAAATTAATCTGAAAATCTGATCTTCCATACAACCTCAAAAGGTCGTTCTTTCATGGCACTGTAGAGGAGGTGTTAATGCTTGATGTCACTGCCTCGAATTAAAATAAATCCCGTAATCTAAGCTTGAATCTACGCTCGGATGCTGATTGCTATACGTGGAAACAACATCCAACGAAATCACAGCTCTACCTGATATTTCTACAATCGTAAGCAAATGCTGGAATCGATTTGAAGACCACTGCTGGCAAGCAAAACAAGAACTCACGAGTGATTTATTACTCTGGACACTAGCCATGGATTAAGACGAGGTGGTCGTCCAGCAGCTATCTACATTGACCACCTATGTTAGTAATTTGCAGCCACAGCTCATATAAACTATTAGGTGGCCCATGTAACATTAGTGAAAGTCAACATTAATATAATAAATTGGGGGTCTACGGTAAAATTTTAGGGATCTATAGAGCAATTTAACTTCGGAACGGTTGTTACAATTGAGAATAAAAATATTAATTATTTAATTATTTTAATAATAATTAATTATATAAAGATTATATATAAACGAAGAATTAACAGTGTCAATCTTTTCATAAGGATCATCTATAAAAATATTGAATATGTCTTCGCTTTTTTTTAAAAATATTAATAATTCACATATTTTAAAATTATATATCATCGATCATTTTCCTAGTGTAAACCTCATTTCTGTTGCTTCAAGTCTCTTCATCTTTGAGGAAACCAACATTAACTGCCATTGGATAGGACGTATATCATGTAACAGTTTAGTACACTTTTCTTTGTTTTTACCGAAATTTTGCTTTTTCTTAATAATTTGCTTAGTTTTTGGAAGGCATCTATGTAACATAGAATTTAGTTGATAAATACAAGTTTATTTTCATGAAATTGGTTTTATTTCAAACACTGCGCTAGCAGGATCAGTCAGATTCACATCATGGCGCTTCACAATCATCTCTCTTAAGATTTTCATACTCGATGGAAGTTGAATTAAATCGCAAAGGTAACTATGAGTTTCACTAACAGAATTCAATATAATTTTTTTTGTTTTCATAAACGTAAACCCAAGAACGTAAATAGACTTCCTTTACATTTTCTGGTTAAGAGCGCAATAAACAACATGTATCACCAAAAACAAAGAACGTAGCGCGCCAGAATCTCTACTTTCTGAATTCATATAGAAAGATAAAACCACATTTGAATTGAGAATATAACACATAACACTTACCTCTGAGTATGCACACACACACACACACACACATATATATATATATATATATATATATATATATATATATATATATGATAAAATATAGTCGTAAGTTATGCCATATTTATGGGCTAAAGAGCTCAGTATTTATAAACCATATCAAAATATTAAAATAAAATAATCAACTCTAAAACTTACAAAAAACCCTCATTGAAATGCAAAGTGATGAAATATTACAAGCAAAATTAAAAGATGGGAAGCATAATATATGGAAAACAAATGACACTGCTAAGAATTACCCACTACTCCTGGGGTAAAGCACAGCTCGAAGTTTTTGTTTTCTTACATTGTTGAATCGGGTTTTAGTCATATGTCTCAGCATCAAAAGCCTTTAATATCACTCGATATTGTGAAAAGTGTTGATTTTCGACTATTCATATCGATGGAACTGAATATTAAAAAACAAACTTGCAGAGAAGCATTAGCCCCAGAGATCTCATTGAATAAATCTGCACCTTTTCAATTTATTAATTACTCACATATTTTAAAATATATTACAAGTTATTTTACTAGTGCCCATAAATGCCCCATAGAATTTAGTTGTTAAATACAAGTTTATCTTCATTAAATTAGTTTTACTTCAAAATAAAGCATATACATTTACTATTTCTATAATACAATTCTTAGACTTATCTATTAGATGATATCAATAAAATAAGATTTTTTTTTCAGTGAATGGTTATGAGGTTCGCCAAAAATGCTAAGAGTAAAATTGGATCATGAGAGAAATAGTTGAAAACCAGTGAGCTATTTTATGACACGGAATGTCAGACAGAATTTGGGTGGTCAGTTTTTTAGCCTGGAATTGAATTCACAACTCTTTGGGTCAAGTCCTTAAGGAAACATGGTCCAGTGGATATAGATGTTGGTTAGTTCCTGTAAAGTAATAGTATATCAATGTTCTGCAAGATCAATTCGTGATGGGGGCGATGGCGTCTAATTGTTCGTTAAATTACTATTTAATTCTGTTAGAATCGTCCCATAATGATACAAGATCAAGTTTAACGAGCAATGAGAGAATGGTTTATAAAACTCAACGATTATAAAAATCAACGGTATATATATATATATATATATATATATATATATATATATATCGCTCGTACTTCCATGTGTTAAGAAAAATGACACCTGCCTACTTTGAATCTAAATAATATAATGTTTTTAAGATATGTCTTACATAAATATTCAAAGTTCGGCGGTATCTCTAACTTTCGAAGCAACGTGACAAAATTTCCGTTTCATCATTTTTCGAAATCAGAATTCAAAAATATCAAAGCATATGTCTTTTGACTCCTTTTAGCTTCAGAGGCAAAGAGAAAGAGAGACAGACAGACAGACAGAAAGGAAGGGAAAATATTGAGGAGGAAGCAGCTCTGACCTAAACCATTCTTACAAAACCAGAAATTTCCTTGAACGCTAATCATTCGTCATGAAAGGAATGACATGTTCATCCAAAACTTTTTTGAACAAAGCATATCTATCTCAGTCGGGCAAGTTTTGGATGAACACGTCATTATATTTCGGTGTGTTCATATCTATCTATCTATCTATCTATCTATCTATCTATCTATCTATCTATCTATCTATCTATATATTTGATTGTCTGTCTGTCTGTCCGTCTGAATGTCTGTCTAAACATTCACCTATCTATCTATCTATCTATCTATCTATCTATCTATCTATCTATTTGTTTGTCTGTCTGTCCGTCTGACTGTCTGTCTAAACATTCACCAATCTATCTATCTATCTATCTATCTATCTATCTATCTATCTATCTATCTATCTATCACCAAAGAAACAAAGAAAGAATTAAAAAAAGACATGAGTAGAAAGAAAATAGTTATAATAATAATAACAATTAGAAATATCTGTGAAAATATCACGGTTTTTCTATTAAAATTTTGCTGATGAATCTTAATTCTCAATTTAATGATTGGGTGAGCTCATCGTGAGTTCTAAAATAAAATATCTGTATAAATTTCCCTACAAGTTAAATATTAACATGAAAATATTGCAATAAAAATCCAAAATAGGAGTGCTGGTCGTTGGATCCTAGCAAAAAAATTAAGTTAGTCATATACTACTCTAATTTTAGTATATCCAACTCAAATATTCTCAATGATTCTCCTCCCCTAGGTAGCAATTTGCAAAAAACTCAACAATGTTTACATATTTAAGTGCTCTTTGGGAGATTGTATCTTTAACGAATTAAATAATATTTATGTTGGTTACACAACAAACTCGCTTTGACGACGCTTGACACTACATTTTAACAATAAGTCTAACATTTTTAGGCATTTAAAACAACATGCCTAGCCATAAACATAATTCCAGAAAACACTCGTTGAAAACACAACTATACTAAAACATGAAATAAATAAACAAAAACAAAAAATTCTTGAAGCTATATACATAAAACAGTTGAAATCTAACCTGAACAAAATAAACTATGAAATCTCCACAAATATCCTTAAATGCCTATAATTAATAACAGAAGCAATTGGTTTATTCCAATGGTTTCCCATGCTTAATATGTCTTGTTTTCATTCTCGCGTTGTTATGTGGGACGTCATGAGCTGTGGTGCGATATTCGCTTCCAGCATCTTGTATGTACGAGTTTTTTATTGCTTGGAAATCTTCCATGTAAATAAAAACAGACTGTCATTATTGTTTGTCCGTAAATTGTTAAATAGGAGTGCTGGTCGTTATTTAAAGAAGTAAAGAAGTACAAATGAACAGGTTTGATTTTGACATCTTTTTGTTGTATATCGACAAACAACAAACACGCATATATATAAAAATATGTTTTCCCCATGCCACACAAGCCCGACAATAGTATAAAACATGTGCACGCCAAAACAACAAAACATGTGCATGCCGAAACAAAAAAAACAACAAAAACAAAAAAATATATAGAGGAGCCTACATCGGCAACCCAACAATGTTCGTGTCCATCTTGAAAATTGTTCTACCAGCTCGATGTTTCATTGTTCTTTGTTTTTTTTCTTTCTTTTTTTTTTTTTTTTTTTTAATATCCATTTTCACAGAATTGGGCAAGTTCTTAAAAATGTTCATTTTCTTTCTCGACTCTGTCCATAAGCGTAGACTCTTCGATGCATAACCACATGATTATAGGCGGTAATCGCGCCCCAGTTTCCAAACTAACATCGAGTAAATGACCTTTGACCAACACCATGCGTGCCTCTGCTCGAGTTTATTGTTACACATGTAACTTAATTTAATTTAATTTAATTTAATTTCAAACATACTATGTTTGAACACAGAAAAAATGGTCATTATCTGCCGTACATATCATTCATAGTCTGACCGAGAAATGTTCAATAGAAAATGAAGAAAATTACCCTGATTCCAACGTTAATCCGCATGCAATTTACTTGTGGAGGATTAGAGGTTTCATCTATATCAATTTAGTTTAAAAAAAATGGACCCGTGACTCGTAGTTCCTTAGTTTGTACAATGTTTTCCATTCCCTGAACTACTTCCTCTGGATTCGAAACCAAGCATATCTGATTTGTTGACATCTCTCTGTTTAACGCAGAGACATTTGAGTGTTGAACACCCGTTGACCCCGGAGTACTATTCACAACGGATAACTCAATTTCCTTTCCCGAAGCACTGTTGCTTCTTTTACACTTAAAAATCCGCTTCCTGGCTATTATTACAAGGATTATTATTACGCCGACCACGCCAGCAATGACCCCTATCGTCAACCTCCTCGGGAGTTCCTCACATCCTTCACTAAATCTCTCCATATTTATCTGTTCCAAGGTATTTACTAGTTTTCAGAAATTAATATATCTTCAAAAGATATTTCCCAAGTCACATAAATGAAAATTCACAGAGGATGTTGAATTGATGGGAACCTGCACAAAAGCATAATTCACAACCATAGAAATGTAAATCATTTTGTAGTGTACAGTCATCGAAAAGAAATCCAAAAAAAAAAAAAAAAAAGAAAGAAAACCTAACACTGCACAACCCAACGAAAACATTGTTATCAACAAGTTAATCCAATTATCCACTTTAAAGAGTAGAAGAAACTTCCTTTACATGATTTTACATTTCACTTACTCAAAAAAAATGAGATTAATTAAGCAACATACCAGTAAACTTACTTCACATATATGGTAAAATATTAACAAAAAAAATAAATCATTAACTCAGATGTTTTGTACTTACAGATAGGTAAATATCTCAACTTCTTCCTCCCGTCAACTTTAACACCCCCGTCAACCCCAAACCTATGCGCTACTCTCTACATGTAGTCCTTTCACCCCCTCCGTTCTACCCTTCTTAATGTGTTTGACACCAACAATCCACATTTCTCAATGGCAAAAGTATGCATATTTTTTTTTTCTAACTGGACTTATTATAAACACGAGCAGAGAACACACACACTATCAAATCAATGAGTCACTTACCTTGGCTGATTGTCTATAGTCACTTAGTCGCGCGGCTGCTATATATTTTCGTCCTGTTGTTTACTATTTTCGTCTTCTATCTGGTAGTTTTAAGTCCGTTGAATTTTCAATCGTTGCCGTGGTAACCAGCTCGTATCTATCTGTTTTGTTGTCTCAAAACAGCAAGTCACTTAGGCACCAAAAAGACAAGTCTGTTTTATATCGACAAACAACAAACACGCATATATATAAAAATATAAGTTATATTTTTATTAATGACGATGAACCGTGTAGCCTAGGGAACAGAGAGTGAGAGAGCGCGCTTCTAAGGGGTTGACGGGGGAGTGTCGTCGTATCTGTTGCTCCTCTGGTCTGGTCTGGCTCTCTCGTCTGCCTCTGTCTCGTCTCTCTGTCTGAAATCCGTGCGCCGAGGTCTTTTTATAATCTCCAAACCGGGACTTCCGGATTTTGCCTCGCCCACGCACGCCCACGTAATTCTCAGAGACACCTGTTCTGTCTGCCTCTTGTAGCCATTTCCGCTACTGCCGGAAATAAGGTCAAACAAACATCCGTTCCTTTCAACGACCGGAAAACAACCCCGCTTGCAACAGCCTTCTTCTCGGGTGGGGCCAGATTGTTATATTACATTTTTCCATTTATTGAAACAGACATTAAACACCGCTTTCTTTCTTTCTTTCTTTCTTTCTTTCTTTCTTTCTTTCTTAAACCAATATATTTATTTTGCAAAATTATAAAAATGTGGCACAAGACCGAAAGGGGAGGGGTAGAGGTTGGTCAACACTAGCTATCCTATACCTAGCTAAACACTATCACAATCCATTCACTCATTACAATTAGCTCAATCTCCACAAGAACTCATCCGTCACCTTCAAATCCTTCATACACCACAATACCACATATTTCCAAGGGGCACATAAAAAAGGGAGAACAAACCCATGACAATAAAAAATCAGCTATGTACAATATAAAATATAATTTAAAACATTTAATGAGATAATGGGAGGGGGATGAACCCAATAACAAACTAAAATACAACAAAATAAACGATGTTAGTAAGACCCGTCCATCCCACAAAAAGAGTGGCCGCTGTATTCCGCCAAAAGGCGAAATCAAGAGACACACTTGCTAAGGGAGTGAGGAGGGGTTAAAATAATTAAAAGAATGGGAAAATCGAAGGCTGACCCATCCGAGATAAAAGGAGGCCAAAACAAACTGGGGAGGTTGGGAATATCGAATTGGATCATATTGTACGTTCGTGCTAAATAAGGAACTAAGTGGGGGACAGGCGTGACTAAGGTTAGAAGAAGAAGAAGAAGAAGAAAAAAAGAAAAAGAAAGAAAAAGCAGAAAATTAATAACAACTATTTATTTGACCCTCTAAAAATGAGGCTTTTCATTTTTGTTGGCGCCACATCCTTATTTCTTCTACTAGAGATAATGAGATAGTCCGTTGTTATTGTAACAAGAATATTTACTTGACACCAATGAGTGAATATGCCTCGTATTAACATCATAACCATAAAATAATTCATTCATAAATAGAGATTATGGTTGCTGATTGCTTTTTATATCTTTGGTTTCTTATTTGCTTACTTTGGATGTTTTTTTATATTTTAAGTGAATGTCTCTCTATGTACGTTATATGTAAATACCATCTACGTTATATGTAAATACCATCTAACTTGGCCCTCAGGAATAACTGAGTATATTCTTGACTAATCGCGGATGAGCTCATTGTCTGGGAGAGAAAATTCTTAATTCTATTTTACTCGTTTTAAAATCACTTTAGGTCAGTAAGAAAGATGTGCATATTGTGGGGTTTAGTGCAAAGTGAGTTGCTTTATTTTATTAAAATGAAATTCCGAGTGAAAATTTTGTTTTCCTTCTAAAGCGCCGTGGATCCAATGAAAAACAAAGAAAAATAAAAATGTTCTCAGCGAAATAGTTTATTTAACGAAAATGAAAATAATAATAGAAAATTAGCTTTAATTGTTTCTTGGTGAACTGGTTTCAAAAACCGTACGAACTGCCGAAGAAAACGCGTGAAATTCTAAAAAACTGACAGATACAGATATACTGACAAATATATAATCACTTTTCAATTAGGAAATACTAGCAGTATAGCTCGGTGTTGCTCGGGTGTAATGAAAGCTTTAAAACTAATCCATGTTCCTGGAGCTCAGACTCTTTGGACGTTGGCAAGAAAGACTAAAATGTAATAGTGGTTCCCAGTTAAAGCGAAACCGTAGACTGAAAGAAAAATGAATGGATGTAAGTCAAATTTTGATTTCCTGCTATCTATATCAAATAAATTTTTTTCGTCGTAAACTGAATTTTGAATGCTAAATAAGTCCTCTGAGTAAATGGTATCATGGCTGAGACTAAGAATTACAATTATACCTACTTAGAGCCAAACCCGAAGCAAAAACTAAAATAAAACGGCTGAAAAACTGATTTTGATCAGACCCGGTAGAATACAAGGGTATCGATTTCCAATATCAGAGTCAAATAAGTCAGCCAAGGATAGAACTGCAACCTTGAAACTTCTGAATATCGTTTCTTATGTCTTTGTCTATGAGTGCATCAAATTTGATTAAAATCGGACCACTCTTTCTATAACCCAACTTATTCGATTATCGATTTTCGATATTTATTGGGGTACTTCGACACAAAACCTAGCTAAGAACACTCGCAGACGTATATAGTACAACTGTATAAATTTTCAAGATAATCGGTTCAGCCGTTTCGGAGTCTATAGGTAACGGACACAGACACACACACACATACATACACACACACACAGACAAAGTTACATTTATAAATAAGTTTAGATTTGCCAATACCACCATGAATGTCTTTAAAATATAATACATAAATTGATTCCATAGTAAAAATAATTTAAATGTTAATTATATTAAAAACATCTTTTATTCACTTTCACAACGGTACTTAGCATTTTCCATAATTTACATAGATTTCTGATGAATATTTATGAGCGTTTCTTAAATTCAAATATTTTGAAAAACTAATTTTGGTTTATAAATAGTTGCAGATATAGACAGTGAGGACATGGGAAACAATACTGCATTGTAATTGTTTCACACATCAATAAGTTCTTCAGACCAAATCATATTACTATTTTAGTTGTATATATATATATATATATATATATATATATATATGAATTTTTGTTTGTTTATCATTATTATTTCTAATGGATACTCGTATTTGAGTGAAAAGTCTCAAATATGAATATCCATTAAAAAATAATAATGTTAAACAAATAAAAATTCAAATACATCGGCTAATGCCAATTTTGTAAGCTTCCATAAAATTCTATTATATATATATATATATTGCTTTAAACAAAATAATAACCTAACCTGAGGAACACTTTCGGCCAACACGTCCATTTTGTTTAAAGCAATTAGTTCTTTCTGTGGGTACAAATCTTTGTTAGTATATATATATATATATGCAAGCCATTAAATAAAGAGGTCGCTAAAAGTGTAGTAACACTTAGTCTGAAGATCGTGTAGAATACGTGAGACTGATAGTCACCTTGCAATGTTGATTTATATGTCCTTACTCAATCTATCTATCTATCTATCTATCTATCTATCTATCTATCTATCTATCTATCTATAAGAATTCGAGAAAAAGGCAAAGCATTTCAGTGATAAAATTAAAAATCCCACTTTTGTACCAACTCCGGCTCACGCAGAATATTTGACTCATTTTTGTTCATCTTGTTTGCTTCCAGATTTAAATTTCTATATTCGTATATATTAACCGATCAACCACGTTTTATGAAACGCGGTGCAGTACTTGAATTTCCAAACAACAATCTTTATCGTCTGCTACGAAATTTTCAAGGCTCACTCCAGAAAATGATCAACAATATTTCCTTCCTTAAAATTTATATTTAATACTTGGAAAATGATCTATTAACCATAAGTTTAATATAATCTAATTTTTAGTCTTTCCAAAGCCAATTCTCGGCAATCTGCCCTATACTTTCAGGACGTCGGTGATGATGATATTCCAAAGATTTCTGTTTTTGGGGATGTTTACTGATCATAAATATTTAAAAAGTAGCCTTAAATCGATATGTCACAAAAATCATATGTTGAACCTGTTCTAGTCCAAGGAAATTAACCCTGGTTTTATTTGGAGTAGGCAGCTATCATCTCGAAAGACTAAAACCAGTTTAAAAAAAAATGGCTGGCATTTCACTGGCGAAACAAACAACAGTCGATGTTGAAAATCCTTTTTTTCTATTTTAACGCTTCGCTGCTTATAGTGGATTACTTTCTGACATTGATGAGAAAAACGAATTATATACAGAAAAAGATAGGAAAAAGAAACAAATGAACGAGAGATTTAAGAGAAGCACGGAATAGGGTGGGAATTTTTGCTTTAAAACTAGAAGATCATGAGAGAGGAATTAGAGAAAAATATATTAAGAGTTTGGCTATGGTGAGCATTCAAAACAATATTTATATATGACGGTACTGATATGATATATTTAGACAAAAGGAAATCTTATCATACTGACCTTTTACATATATACTTTATCTGAAATTTTACATACATATATATGAGAAAATATAGTTTTACGATATGCTATATTTACAGGTAAAAACGCAAAATATAAAAAATAGAGAGATAACAATGTCTTGTCCGCTACGCGTGTCATCTGATTTTATGTTGCGTGTATATATGATTATGTATGAATATGTGTATGTGTTCGCCGAACGGATGTATTTTTTCTTAAATTTTCTCTTTTAAGAGAGAGAACCGTTATTTCTGTTCGTTTTTTAGGTCTTTGTGAATCTCATTCATGTAATATCCTTTGTAAAATAAAGACGGAAGGTGATGATGGTTCGCCTGAAATAGACCCATACTTCCGATTCACCGTGAAATACCGCGTCTGCCTTAATTTTTCTTCTATTTGCTCTATATGTATTTATATGCATATATATTTAGAGCTCTCTTAGAGAGTTATCCTACCACTGTATGTACAGGATACTCCTTTGGATTCTTCTATACCCACACGGCATTCTGATATATATATATATATATATATATATATATATATATATATATATATCCGAGTGGGTACAGAACGAAGAAAGAATTTTTCCGTCCAAAACATTAATTTAAAACAGTGCTCGATATATGATGTATAGAGCTGTGAATATTTATTATAAATTATGTTTTAGAACATGTACATTATTTTTTAATATATGTCCTCGACAATCATATGTTTGTTTCAACGTTGGGTGCCCAACGTTTCCTCGGGAGGTAAAAGCAAAACTGAATTCGTCTGCTCCCTATATTTGGTTCATTGTTGTTGTGGGAGGTTGGTTGGGGTTATTGATAATGAAGGGAATGTGTCTTGTGTTGTCTGTTAGAGTTTTGAAGAGCCTGGTGTGTAAGTGCTTAATTGTTGATTAATGGTATTATCTGTTGGAGTGTACGTTTTTATCGGTCGGGTATATCTTTTGGTTAGAATTTCGCAGAGATTGGAGTGTGGAGGGGTTTGATTACTCAGTCAGTTTTGTGTGTTTGTGTGGGGTTTTCTTGTGTGTGTGATTGGGGACTTGTCTTGTTTGTTGACCTTAAGAATTTTTAGGCGTCTTTCTTAGCTAGTGTTTGATTTATTTGTGTCTGTGGTTACCAGACAAATTTTATTTATTCTCTTTCATTTAGTGGCGGGGCTGTTTTTCTTAGGGTTCCTTATATAGACGTGATAGGGGTGGGGTGTTTTTTCTTTTTAATTTTGATTTTTTCAATACCGCATATTTTGTATTTTATTTTTGTTTTTTATATTTTTTAATTTTTTTATTTTAGCGGGATCGGGGTGTTTATTCAGGTATTATTGTATTTAGGCAAAGTTGTTTCTAAAAAGTCTAAACTTGCATTTTTTCGGAAGTAAATGCAAATTTCTATTTTGTCAGCTTTTATAATGTTTCTAAATTTGTATATTTAATCTTAATATTGAATTTAGAGGATCGATTTTTTCATTTTAATTTTTTGATTCTTTTTTAATTTGGGAGCTATTTTTTTTCTTTTGGAATATTAAACTTTGTTGTAGACTTTCGTAATTTGATCTATTTAAGTGTGGATTGTTTTGTATTTAGGCGAAGTTATTTGTAAAAAATCAAAATTTGTATTTTTTAGAGGGCAAATGTAAATTTGTATTTCATCAGTTTTTTATAATTTATCTAAATTTGTATATTTTAAACTTGATTTTGAATTTCTGGATCGATTTGTTTTCCTTTAATTTTTAATTATTCCTAGATTATAGTTTGGGAGCCTGTTTATTTCTTTTAATTTTACATTTTATTTATTTAGATGTTGTTGTGGGTATTAGGCCTTACTTTAAGGGTTTATTAGATCGATTTTCTGTAGCATATTTAGTCCTTTATAATAAGAATATCTAGTCAAACTCCTAGTATTTCCTAGCATGATTGTAGGGTTAGGTCTCTAATGTGTTTACAGTTGACTGTGGTTTCGTGCCTCTGGTTTAAAACCTGGCTACTATTTATATATTTAAGGATCTCTATTTTTTCTTGAAGGCAAAGAAAACATGGTTCTTTTATAGATTTTGCTGTTCTTGCTTGTTTGCGGATTTTTCATTTAACCTTAGGTGTTTTATGTTCGTTTTTTAATTTCCAAAAGTATTTGGAGAGAGACGTCATGTTTTATTTTTCTTTGTTATTGAAGGATGAGAGGTGATTGTAAAAGCGCTTTCTAAATACGTTTATGGTATTCCCAATATATGTGTTTTCCTCTTTAGGATTTTCTATGGATGAGATCGAACACATATATATCAGAGATTTCGTCAGACATTTATTGGTCATGGGGCATTGATTGGGGTTTCTACAGTTTCAGAGGTTGTTGTCACGGGACGGACTTGTATTAGTGTTGGATTTAATTTTGCTGTGTAGTTTTAATATTTTGTTGTTATGCATTTTTATTATTTTTTCTAGATTATTGGAACAGCTTAAGTTTATGGCATTTTTATTGAAGATTTTTTTCAGAGGGTTATTTTTGGGAAAGTGCTTTTCTATTAATTTAAGGAATTTATGCCCCAGCTTGAAGTTAACTGATTGATTGAAGGGAGGGTTATACCATATTTAAATAAATTATGTCAGGTTTTTCCCCAAAAATGTTTTTTCTAAAAAATTTTTTTCTAGTAACTTCATCCCATTTAAAAACGCCAGTTTTGTTAACACGTCCCTCGCGTTTCTACGGAGATGAAATTTTACTTTTCTTTATTTTTTCTTTCTTTTCGTTTTCGTTTTTCTTTCCTTCTCTTTCCATTTTGTTCAGCCCCCTTCCCTGTCAAACACCACGCCCTATTTCTTCTTTCACTCCCCACCTCTTTTTTAGAGCTAGACAAAGCCAAATTTTTAAATTTTTCACTTACAACTCAGTCTAAAAGTAAAGTTGCCCAAAACCTAAACATAGACATTGATTGCTATCTACTTATCAATCCCACCCCTCTAGTTTTTTCTGTGTCATAAAATTTTGAACTTCCGCCGGTAATATCTTTATTTTGAGTGTAAAGGTTGCCGATGAAATGTGAAACCTCTCTTAGGGATTTCATGTAGAAATGATCATACAACGATTTTGAACTTCAAAATTTATTTTATTTTATAATTGGCTCTGTAATTTAAATATTAATTACATTGAGCCCTCCACCAGGATCATTTTTAATATTAAAATATTAATATTAATTAGGATCGGGTTTTGGGGATTTACCTTCCTGCTTTTCCTTTTGGATTAAAGTTTTTATATTTAATATATATATATATATATATATATATATATATATATATATATACACTACCGGTCATAATTATTAGGCCACCCCAGTGTTTTTAAAAATTATGTATTTCATACAATTTTTTTAGTATTTATTGCCAAGTGAATAACAGTAAATGAAAATAGAATGGTTCTTTTGTTAATACTCCACAATAACATGTGCATCACATGAATTTATAAATATTTAATAATTACAATTATAATAATAATATTGCAGTTTCATCAATGAAATAATAAAGAAAATTTAGGATGATTCGGACGAGTTCATATTTGTTTGCTTGCCTTGTAAAATTTTGCAAAGTAATAATAACAAAAGAACCATTCTATTTTCATTTGGTAACAAATAATAAAAATAATATAAATACATAATTTCTTAAAAAACTGTGGTTTCCTAATAATTATGGCCGGTAGAGTATATATATATATATATATATATACTCTACCGGCCATTATATATATATATATATATATATATATATATATACTCTACCAGCCATAATATATATATATATATATATACGCACACACACACATATATGTGTGTGTGTATGTGTGTGTGTTTATATATATATATATATTATATATATATATATTATTTATATATATATATGTGTGTGTGTGTGTGTGTGTGTGTGTGCTCGCCGCACTGATGTAATGATGTATTTTTTCTTAAATTTTCTCTTTTAAGGGAGCGACCGTTACTTTTGTTCGTTTTTTAGGTCTTTGTGAATTTCATTCGTATAAAATCCTTTGTACAATAAAGACGGAAGCTGATGATGGTTCGCCTGAAATAGGCCTAAATTTCCGATTTACCATGAAATAACGTGTCTGCCTTAATTTGTCTTATATTTGCTCTAGATGTATTTATATACACATATACTTAGAGCTCTCTTAGAGTGTTAGCCTATCACTGTATGTACATGATACTACTTTGGATTCTTCTATACCCACACCGCATGCTGATATATATATATATTTATATATAGCATCAATCAACTAATATCAACATCAGTCAGCTGCTATATATATATATATACGAATTGTTCCCGAAAGGTAAGAAATGGAATTAACCGACATATTTTTAATCTATTTCTTTGAACATTATTTTTAATGGAAACTCGTATAAGAGTAGATGCTTTTTTCATAATTAATATATATATATATATATATATATATATATATATATATATATATATATACGGTGTGAATATTTAAAGCAATCTTGTTAGGAAAGTATGTATCCCCCGGTAGGATTCGAACCTGCGACTCCTATAAACCTAGGAGAAGCCGCCAATCAATTTGACTGCTCTTAACTACTATTCTTAACCAACGCGTTTCCTCCTCTGTGGGAGTTTATCATCAAGGCACTGTATTTATTTTGATTAAGTACCCCAGAAGACGAGACGCATCGGCTAGAATTTTTTTCGCGTTTGTCTCTTTTTCGTCAGTCTCTTCTATTGCAGATGCACTCTATATAAAATTAATTTAGATATACACACATACACAGACACATACACACACAAATATATATATATTTATCTATCTGTCTGTCTGTTTATGCGTTTGTATTTGTTCGCATGCGTATGTATTTGTGTCTGTGTGTATACTTATAATACAAATAAACTACTTTACACCTTCATCTTTTATATTTCTTAACGGTACAAAACATAAAAATATATTGAAGAAGCGAAGCGATATTGAAATAAACTGTCGATAAAGAAAATTCGTAAATCCCCCTACTCGGTCAGCTTGTCGATCAACCCAAATGGTTCCAATATCCTAAAGTCAAAAAACTGTTTACGCGTTCGTTTTTCCACTCAAGGAAATTTGACGAAAGAAATTGATTTGGTATCTCATTTTTTTTTATTTTTATTTTTTGGCACCAACCATCTGTGTGAGAGCAGGACTTTTTTAAAGATCCTTGTAGTTAGCCGGACAGATCGAAGTCTAGTCTTTAAAATATGTTTAGTTTTCTTTAATTTTTTATGAGATGATAGAGTCAACTTTTAAAGCGTTTTATCTTGTTTTTATAGGTAATTCTGATATGTTGTTTCATACTGCAAACTTATCGACAATCTTATTTGATAAGGGTTGATCGAAAAGCTGTCGGCTCATGAGGATTTACACTAATATTTTTTAGAGTTAATTTCAACGTCTCTTCACTTCTACAGACTCCGTGGATACATATATTCATTATCCGGTGTTCAGACTGTTCTGTGCACACACACACACACACACACACACACACACACACACACACACACACATATATATATATATATATATATATACAGTGTGTGTGTATTTAGGCAGCATTTTTCATTAATGCATGTTTCCTTAAATAACTAAAACAAGTTTTTTCTATTTTATGTAATTTTTTTCAAATTGTCTGTTAAGCTCAATAGCATTATCATTACATGAAGAAAAAAATTTACAATATTGATAGATAATTTTTTTTCATGTAAGCAAAAACAAACTGTCATTATTGTTTGTCCGTGAATTTTTATATCATAATGTAATTTGACATCTTTGAAAATGGCTCATGTAAGCCGAAAGCTTAGATTGGATAATAAAAAAAACATGCGATTAAGCTTACCAAACAACAACAAAAATTTTACATAACATAAGTAAACAAAACTTGTCTATATTATTTAATAAAGCATCCATTAATATATATATATATGTATGTATATATATGTGTGTGTGTTTGTGTGTGTGTGTGTGCTAGCAATATTTTTTACATTCTTTTTCTCCACAAAAAAATGATAAAATATTCTTTGCCGACCGTATTTGACGAAAGATGCTTTATAGAAGGGTTGCTACCCAAATATACATTAACACATTAAATAGATTCTATATATATATATATATATATATATATATATATATATATATATATAATTTACTTAACCAAAACAGTGATTTAATCGTAAATACTGCTATAGAAAAAATACTTAAATTCTTACATCTTGATTGATACAGATTCCTTTATATGTTTACCTCTTTCTTTCTAACACCCTTTCTTTCTTTCTTTCTTTCTTTCCCTGCAAATATGACTGTTACTAATTCTGAATTACACCCCTCTGATTTCATATTCCCGCATCTTAATAACCATTAAGTTAAAATTTTAATTTTTCTCGTTTCTACGTAATTTTTTCTACGTAATTTTTTGTTTAAATTTTGTTTTTGATAACTTTAAAAATAATATCCTAACACTATAACATTTAACTCCCATGAACTAAATTCAAATCTTTTAAACAGTCAGTTCATAATATGCACCTGATGATTGCGTAAGGCATGAAACTCCGAGTCGTACCATCGACGTGTGATAATACCATACATTTATTAATATATATATATATATATATATATATATATATCCAGCTGAAGAGAACCAACAGTTTTAAAATTCCGAGTTTTACGGCATTTACTTTTTAAAAAGTGCTCAATACACCATATATCATAGACCATAATATAGTTATAATTAAATTTGTTTTGTATTTAAAATTAATTTAATTTACATTGCGACACGGAAATTTCTGTTTTCGAAATTTTACCTCAGGCAATTATTTTCTTATTTTAAATAAGGTTTAAATTTTTTTAAAAATGTTATTATTATGATTTTTTATCATTTTTTCTAGATTTTCCGTACAACTATTTCTTATTTATTTAGAATATTTTTATTGAAAATTATTCTTAATGGATTATTATTTGGAAAATGTTTATTTATTAAAGCGTGGAATTTCTTGCCTAATTTACTGTTAACGATTTGGTTGAAATGGGAATATACCAAATAATCCTTCTATATTCATTTTTTCTTCAGGGATAGACCTTCTCTTTTACATATTTAAGAATTGCACTTTTATATCCACTATTATTTAAGGCAGTATTATAAAAATTGCTGGGCTTATTAAACATTTCTTTATTTTCGGAAATTTTACTCATATAGATGAGGGTCAGTCAGTTGAGTGTCATACGTGATGCACGCTTAGGCGATCATGTCTCTTTCAAGACATGACTGACTGGGCAAAAGATTATCCGGCAGTAGGTTGCCATTACTTTCTGGTTGCCACCTAAAGCTATAGAATCTAATCTGTTCTGTTATTTAACCCATCTCTGGAAGGAAGAGACGGATTAATACCTTTCCCACGGGTATTTGCGCGTAAGTGAATGCAACGAATTTAACTGGAATTCGAACTCGGTTCACCGATGGATGAGGGTACATACTTACTAATGGATGAAGGATTGCTAGATTTTGGGTGTATGTATAAAGAACTTGTATTTGTTTTTTTATATAGTTGGTATATATTATTTCCTAAACCTAAAGTCACGTCGAGGAAATCTGTATTTTTATATTTGTGTTAAATGTCACATTTAAACTAAGGTTTTTTATTTTTCTATATATATTATTTTTCTAATTTTATCTATTTAAAATTTGTGGAATTCCTCGCTACTATAAGGCCATCATCCCTGTATAATCCAATATCTTCTGTATTTATAGAATTATAGGTCGTAAGATCATATAGCACAAATAAGCCAATCGATTTGAGTCTAAAGATCCATTGTTATATCAAATTTGACCTTGGATCTTTTTTGTCTACCGTTCTTCATTATGAATGGGAACAGATTTTTTGCATTCATTATGATGTTACTCTTCTCCTCCGATAGATCCAAGTAAACAGTGGCAAATTCTTCCGCAGTAACAAATAGTTCCCTTGCTGCTTTTAGAAACAACAATCGTCTTTATGAATAAACGATGGACACTTCATATAAATATATAAACTTATATTTTTATTTTTCGTTGGTGACGGTTGTGTGGAGAGTGGTAGTCACATAAAAATAACCATTATGGTGCCCTATCTGTAGGAATGGTCTCTTCCTCCTGCTATAAATACTAACCGGAGACTCAGTTGTGACGCAGTCGAGACGCAGCGTAACTATATCGTTCGAACTACACTTATATCTACTGATTACTAATACTTATTATTGTATATAAGTTCTGTTATTTTAATACACTGTTTGAATCTACCTTCTTGTTTCCATGTCTTACTTCTAGGCCCTAAAATGGCCACCACAACTTGGCGACGAAGATTTCGCCACAACAATAACGCACATAGAATAGAGTTGACTAGCATAAGTTGTCTCTGAGTCTTCTCCGTGTTCTGCTTTTGAATGAAAAAAATTTTTTTATATAAGCTGAGATTCCGCGAATTCCGCTTACCTACGTCATCTATGGCTAGGCACATCTATTAATAATCTTTGCCTATTATTACCTTTGTTATGGTGACTTACCCATATAACAAATTGAACTCTTCCGAACTATATATATGTAGCAGTTCTGCTTTGTAGAGCAGAGAGGCAGAGAGAGTGGAATCTATTCCAGCATAACTACGACAGCTGCGCTAATAATCGTTCATTGATATATATTTGTACTAATTTTTTGTAATGTATTTAACACTATTCCATTTTTGTGTCTTTATTTCTGGCCCCAACCGACCACAATAATTTGGTGACTAGGTCACAAGAAATTTGAAAACGACTACCCTGATGCAAACACTCTTTTGTTTGTCATTGTTTCTGACGCCAAACACATTTTTGTTTGTCACTGTTTACATTCCTTTGATGCCAGCTGCTTTTGACCAAAATCATATTTCTGAGGGACACAGAAATATATTACACTGGTTGCTATCAAATTTTACAAAATCTTTTAAAATTTAATCGTCAATTTCTTCCAAAATAATGATAGCATTAGTTTGATCATCAGTAAATACAACCAGTTTTAGAACAATAAAAATTGAACGAGTACGAATAATAGTAATAATGCCTTGGTGCAGTTAAATGTTAAATACTAAGAAAACATTAGCCAATTACGTATGACTGGCGCTGGAACAGAAAACAATAAAAAAAAGATTTCAGCCTTTAAAAAGAACTCAAGTAGTTAGAAAGAAGAACAAATGTAAACTGTTTTACTTAGCTTAATTTGATACAGTACTTCAGCAGGAGGGCACCCAGTGAGTATCAAATTATCGACATTAGCACTGGTCTACAGGGTTAATAATACCTGTACTTTAAACACACAAGGAAGAGGCACTTAGTGAGGGTTAACCGTTTACAAAATATTAATTACTTACGTAATATGTGACACAATGCCATAGTTGAGTTAATAATGATAATTGAAATTGATAGACGTACACATCCGGCATCTGTGATCAGAAGGATTTGAAGAGTGTAGGACCATTCGTCACTGCCATTCTTCCTAGCTCTTACTTAATCCGGGGTAGTAGATTGGGTCTGGGTCGTAACTATAGACAAATAGTGAGAACTCAAACTTGCGTCAAAACTCAATGAATGTATAAGAATACATTTTCTCAGCAATCTATTTTCGAGGGAAAAGTAGCTGCAATAAAATTTTCTTGGTAAAAGTAGGATCAATACATTCTCGAAGTAAAGTAGAAGCAAATTAATGTCCTGTTAAATGTAACAACAAGCCACTTTCATGGTAAAATAGCAGTAATCCATTTTCGTGGTAAACGCAACATCAATATATTTTTGGGGCATAAGTAACAGCAATGCATTTTTGTGGTAATGGAAATTCGTAGCAAAATTAGCAGCAATACAATTCCGTGGTAAACGTAACCTCAATACATAAATTTAGCAGGAATACATTTTCGTGTTTACAATTTACTCCCGCCTCGATAAGAAATCTGCTAAAGCTGACAAAAGCAAACTTCGCTGCTGATTTTGAAAAGAACCTCCAATCTGTGGTGGACTGGGAAAAGAAATGGCTCGTAAATGTAAATGATTGCCAAATGAAGCTGCTATCATTTAACCACCACAGACAACCGATTTTACCCCTTAATCACAATGGACCAGGCTAGTTTCCCTGAAAGTAAAAAACCGCGCCTCCTAGGCCTAAATCTATCAGCCGACCTCAAGTGGAATGACTATATTGAATCCATAGCTAAATCTGCTGCTCGGAAGCTTGATTTCTTTTGTAGGGCTAGGAAGTTTTTCTCGTTTAAATCCATCTTACACATTTATAAATCTATCATTCGTCCGTGCATTGAATACTACTGTCAAATCTGGTCGGGTTCCCCTGCTATTCATCTCGAGCTTCTTGACAAAATCCAACGAAGAATATGTAATATAATTAATTCTCACCTGATGGTTCAACTCCAGTCACTTTCTCACCGACATAATGTGGCTCTTCTACAAATACGTTCATGGCTTCTAATCTGACTAATCTTACTCATTCTTTGATTCCCCTGTAACTTGTTCCTTTTTCTCATCACTCACCTCTTATGTAACCCCCCTGCACACCAGCGGCAGTTCTGCCTTGCTTGAGGTGAAATGATTAAAAAAATGTAGCAGCAATACATTTTCTTTCTAGCAGTAGCATCGATACATTCTCATGTAAAAAGTAGCAGCAATAAATTCATGGTAAAAATAGAGTTAATACTTTCTCGTCGTAAAAGTAGCAGTGATGAATCCTTGTGGTAAAGATCCTAGCAATCGATTTTCGTGGTAAAATAATAGCAGCCCATTTTTGTGTTAAAAGTAGCAGTAATACATTTTCCTGGTAAAAGTAGCAGTAATGTACTTCCATGTCAAAAAATACCGGCAATATATATATTTTTGTATCTAAGATTACTAATGCCTCCAAGAAAATTAAAGTTTTGCTTTAAAAGACCCATAAGGAGTTGATATGCCGCAAAACAAACAATTCATCCCAATAGATGAACAGTGGTCATGTGACTCTATCTCCCACGGGTTTATTTTCTTTTGTTTGGTTCAATGCAACAAAGAGAGAGAGAGAGAGAGAGAGAGAGAGAGAGAGAGAGAGAGAGAGAGAGAGATTAATATTAGTTGTATTATTAGTTGTGCTTTATTGTAATTCGTGATGTGAGCTTATGTAAATAAAACTATTTTAATATTATCATATACTTGTAAAATCCTGGAAATATAAAAATTAGCTATTTTAATACTACCATGTACTTGTAAAATACGGGGAATAGATAAATTAGTTGACAATTTGAAAGAGAGAGAAGGAAATATAGTTTTCTTTCTTTTTCATTGTAGTTTTCTTTCTTTTTCATTGTAGTTTTCTTTCTTTTTCATATACAATACGCATTATTTTGCGCTAGGTGGAAATTTAACAAAATGTCAATAAAATGTCAGAATTTGCTTGATGAGGACAAGTAAGGTTAGATCTCCCAACAGATGTTCCCTGAGAACAGAAATTTGTGGGAAATGGAAAATCTAGATATGATGTAATTGAAAGGAAGTGAGCTGTCGATATTTAATTCCTCGATCCACGCCCCCCTCCCGCAGATCAAGTGATAGAAAACAATCTCATTGGTCGAAGGCATCGAGTTGGCTAGTTCCCCCGGAAGATTGGGGATGGTTATAAAAATCCGAACTCGGCGAGAAAGTTGGTGAGTCGAAATGTAACGACTGTGAAATAGGGTTCCCAACTGGGGGAGCCATGACCCGCGGCCGGTCGCCTATCACAGAACTTATGGCTAAAGAGTTAATGTCGAATGAAGCCTGTCGACGATTAACTTAAAGAGTTAATGTTGAACAATGCGCCTCCGATTGGAATCCCGCAAGAATTTTATCGTTTTAAAACTTATTTGGGAGAATTGAAATTTCTGATTATTCTTGACAAAAAGCCCGCACTGCTATGAAAATCATTTTTAGAAGTTGAGTTATTTGGGAGCTTCCAGTTGACAAGAATAAACCACCTCCGCCGTCACGTCACCGCCATTAGCCGCCTCTGATTCGGCAAATTCCGTTAAGCTCCGATAAGGACTCGAAAGAACTTTGTTGTTTAAAAGTTGCATAGAGAATTGACAGCTCTGGTTATAGAAAACGTGAAAACACTTAAAAAGAAATTGAAAAGCTCTGATGTTTTTAACGAAACTTGGAAAAGATTTAAAGATTGAAAGCTCTGATATTTTTAAGCGAATCCTCTCTCCGTTGTAAACTGGTATTCCGACAACTGTATTATCTGCTCCTGTGACTAAAAATTGTTTTTTTTTTAATATATAAAGACATTCTTTGTAACTGTCCAGGCGTCTGCGACCTTATTCATTTAATTATTTACTTTTTTTTTTTTTTTTTGTTGCCGTGTTTATTTTTAACAACAAGTGTACACCAGCGTCCGGTCTGGTTTTGGTGGAAAGACAGCTACTACAATTGCACAACGCAACTTTCTGAGATCAATTCACAACGTGGGCAGTAGTCCGTTGTTGCAATAGACGTCTTGAAAACCAGCTTTTGTGACGAGATCATCACGACCAGCAACAGCGACCGAAAGCGTCGACACAGCGGGTACTGTTTCGACATCGAACCAGCGAGCGACCAAACCAACCGGCCAGCCGAGAACGACGAGAACGAGCGTCACAACGAGCCGGCCCGTTACAGTCAATGGATGGAACGTTGCCATCCTTGTAATGTTGCGAATTGCGTAGAAACAATGAAAGAGTAAAACATCACGGGATGTAATTTCTAAGAAAAAAAGAATAAAATTTGATAAATGTTAGAATATATATGAAAAAAAAAAAGAAACTGAAAAATATTGAAATAAATATTTTTCCTGCTGAACGATCCAATCTAGAGGCGACAAATATTCCCGTAGACATTTATTTTGAAATGAAGACAATGAAAAAACCCTGTACTAAAAATGGTCATTTTTATTACTTTAAGACTTCACGAGAAAAATTACAGATTGCAAAAATTTTGTTTTTGCGAAGGTGGAAGATATAATTCCAACTTCGCTAGAACAAAATAAAAAAATATTAGAAAAGAAAAAAAGACAATACAGATAAAACTGGTTGTATTAATGAAATCAGTAAAAGTTTGGCAAAGAAAGAAAGAAAGAAAGAAAGAAAGAAAGAAAGGAACAGAAAAGAAGGCAGGAAAAGAAAATTAAAACAAAAAAGAAAGAAGGGCGAAAAAGAAAGAAATGCAGAAAAAGAAAAGGCAGTAAATGAAGAAAGAAAATAAAATAAATGTAAGACGGGAAAATAAAGAAAGGTAACAAAAAAAAAGAAAAACAAGAAAATAAAGAATATTTAGAAAAATTAAAGAAAGGCAAAAAGTCAAGAAAGGCAAAAAAATGAAAGAAAAGCAAGGAAAAGAAAGAAAAGCAGGAAAGGAAAGACAAGAAAAGAAAAAAAAAGTAGTAAAATGAAAGAATGACGGAAAGAGAAAAAAAGTAGGAAAGAAAAAGAAGACAGAGAAAGAAAGAAATACTAAAGAAAGAAAATACAAAAGAAAGAAAAAAGAAAGAAAGAAAATAAAAAAGGAGGAAAGACGATACAAAAGAGGCGAATTGATTAATGAAATCCGAGAAAGAAAGGCAGATGAAAAAACAGCAAAAGAAAGAAAAAGAAAAGAAAAACGGAAAGAAGATAGAAAGAACGAGATGATAAGAGGATTAGAAGAAAGCCATTTATGGAAACTTTGAAAAAAAATATGAAGAAGGAACAGTAGAAAAAAGGAAAAGTGATATAAGAACTAAGAATACAAATGACAAAAATAAATAGATAAATAAAAGAAAGAAAGTGAAGAAATTAAAGAAATAAAAACTAGGGAGGGATACAAAGAATATGAAATGTCGACAAACACAAAATCCCCACCTTCCCCGTAACTCAGGTAAGAAAAAGACGTACGAAAGAGATAGACATAAGCTATTTTTATTTTAATATCGATAAATCTGCTTTGTCAGAAAATAACCCAAAGTCATGAACACCGAAATAAATATTCATTTTAGACATTGAGAACACACACACACACACACACACACACACACACACACACATATATATATATATATATATATATATATATTCATATAGATAGGTGTGAGTTTGTAACCCTAGGGTTTCACGCTTTTGCGATCGTCAGACAAACTGATTAATCAAACCGATTAATCAGTTTGTCCGACGATCGCAAAAGCGTGAAGCCCAGGGTTACAAACTCACACCTATCTATATGAATATGTCTGCTCTATCACTGATATTGAGCACTTTTAAATAAGTACCACGCATATATATTATGTAAACAATATAATATATATAACAAATTGCATATTTATATATATATATATATATATATATATATATATTGATATTTATAATTCTATACACACACACACACACACACACACACACACACACACACACACACACACACACACACACATATATATATATATATAAGTGTAAGTCAAAATTATATAATTAAACAGTATATTTTTATATATATCAATTTTGTTAGGAAAATAATACCGGCTGATGCATATTTTCTTAGCAGGATTTCTCGATTAATCAAGCCGGTAGATATAAACAAAAATATACTGTTTAACTATAACAAACAGAGTATCTACTCAAAAACAAATATCTATTAAAAATAATGTTTAAACAAATAAATTAAAACATGTTTGAGTTAATCTATTTTGTGAGGGATTTTGTAACGGATTTCGCATATAAATTGTCTTTGTTTTAATAGAATACGAAAAGAAAGCAGATATGAGTTTTTCGATAAATCAGAAAAATGCGTGTTTAGTTTCGTTTAACTGTAAGACTTTCGTGGTCGAGCGGTCAGGTAACGTTAGACTGACAGATTCCCCTATCAAACGCAGGTTCGTATCCTGCCGGAAGACGCATATTTTTATAAAAAGGTTCCTTGATTATTCAGAGAAAAATAAGTGAGAAGATGTTGAGTAGGGAAAGCCAATGAAAACAGCTAAGGATGAGAATTCAAAATTAGACGGGAAATAGAATGGAGACAGATATTAACACAAAATTTGCAATTCAGCAACTAGGATCTCTTGGCATTTTCAAAAATGAAATCCCACACACAAACAGAAAAATTGTTTATAGAATGTAAAATAAAGGATATTTAAAGAAACAATACAAAGATGTAAATTCATACAACCTAATATTATAAATTAGAATAAAAACCAAAAATAGATAAAGAAATACATACATATATATATATATATATATATATATACTATATATATATATATATACTAGCAGTATATATATATATATATATATATATATATATATATATATATATACTAGCAGTATGTAACTTTCATTACACCCGGCGTTGCTCGGGTGTAATAACAGTTTTAAAACTAATACATGGTCCTGGAGCTCAGACTCTTTGGACGTTGCCACGAAAGACGAAAAAGCAATAGTTGTTTCCAGTTAAAGCGAAACCGTAGACTGAAAGAAAAATGAATGGATGTAAGTCAAATTTTGATTTCCTGGTATCGATATCAAATAAGTTTTTCGTCGTAAACTGAATTTTGAAGGCTAAATTAGTCCTCCGAGTAAATGGTATCATGGCTGAGACTAAGAACTACAATTATACCTAGAGCCAAACCCGAAGCAAAAACTAAAATAAAAGGGCTGAAAAAATACAGACATACAGGCAGATAAACAGACACACACACAAACATCTTGCCTTATATATACATATATATTATCGATTTTCTGCACTCTTGTAAGAACTGCAACCTTGAAACTTCTGAATATCGTTTCTTATGTTTTTATCTATGAGTGTATCAAATTTAATTAAACTCGGACCACTCCTTCTATAACCCGATTTTTTCGATTATCGATTTTCGCTATTTATCGGGGGTACCTCGACACAAAATTTAGCTAAGAACACTTGCAGA
>JBBBDQ010000687.1:465000-470000 GCA_037127315.1 Ascarosepion bandense | reverse complement strand
TCGATGTTCAAATCAGTTTTATGGCCATTTCTACAGGAAATCCCTAAGAGAGATTTCACGTATCCTCGGCAACTGTTTATTTAAAAATGAAGACAGATATATTAGCGGCGGAAGTTCAAAAAATATACTTCACAAAAAAAATTAAAGGGGTAGGATTAATAAAAAAGTAGACAGAAATCAATGTCATATATATATATATATATATATATATATATATATATGTGTGTGTGTGTGTGTGTGTGTGTGTGTGTGTGTACAGGAGAGAATGGCAAACCCATAAACACATAGAAAATAATCCAAAAGATGTTATCTAATTAATATAAATTATTATTTCGATAAAATAGAGAGCTCGATGGATGTAATCCAGAGCATTATATGACATCGAGACGAAAATTTATCACATATATAGACGGTTGTAAATCAAGATTTATTTCGACAGTGTAAATTTACTTACATTGTCTCATTCAGACCGTTGAAAAATAAATAAATTCATTAAGAATATTTCTAAAAAATGTTTTTAACAAAGGAAGTGAAGAGTTTTTTATTTAAATCGGAAATATATTTAGAATAGATAAATCTTGATCACCCATAATACAAAGGAAACCATATATTTACTTACATATATCTTATAAAAATATATACTTTTTAAAATTATTTGAATTAGACAGATGCAAAAAAGGCGATACAAACATGATGTATATACTCAATCACGTAATTAAATAAAAATGTAAAGATTATATACTCACACAAATTAAAGAAGAAAGGTAGGAAGTTAAGTCCACAGACATAAACGAATAAAAAGATAAAAAATGGCGGTGAAAAGGAAAAAAACAAAAAATGGGGACGAAAATACACTAGAGTCATAAATAATAATTTAAAAGATTTCAAAGATAAGAACTATTTTTACAAAGACCTTTTCAAAAGATTCTCTTCAAACATTTGACTTTATATATATTGTCGCTATATTTAGTTTGTGATTTTAGTGAATAGTGATTTTCATTTCAATCTCTGATTTGAATAGTTTATACCTAAACTCAGTTAAAACGGGCAATCAGTATTTGTACAGTATTAAAACAATAACAACTAGACGGTATTCCACGGCATTGGAAGTGAAACAAGAAAAGTCTATGCTATAATTGGCCCCTAGCGAATATAATATTATATCTCGCTTAGAATACTCGCCGTGACGCCACTAGGAAGTCTTCTCGACTGACTCCAACAGACAAATATTCATTTTTGTATAAATATAAAATATATGGCACAAGGCCAAAGGTGGGGATGGAGAAGGCTGGTCATCATCTGTCTTATTTTAAACTTAGCTAGCCACAATCACTGACCCAAACAAACTATACAATAATCCTGGCACCAAAATACCATATTCTTATTTACAATTCTTACTACAACCATCATAATACTTACAAGTCTCTATGAAGTCCTAACTAATCTGCATATCTACAATTTGTCTGTGGGGGTAGGGAATTAGAATAGCATGATTTAAAAATGAAAACACAAACAAATATTTTCAATATGCATAATACTGTATATAATGAAAGTATGCAAAATAGTGTTAGTTATATCCGCCCCCAATCCGTAATTGTTGCAGAAATATCAGTTAACTGGACAAAATTAATGCAGGACATTGAAGAATTGAAAAATTATCATACGGCCATCCACACACACAACTACACACTCATTCCGACTTGACAACAATTACGAGAAAACACACTCGAAAAACAAATATGTTCCACATCCACCAGAGAACTGATATTTCTGGTCACCTAACGGAGGAGAGGATGGAGAATTAAACTAAAAAAGTGGGGACAAAAATAAGAGGCCAATGAGAATACATCCCCTAGTTAAGTTAACTTGTCGTAATTAATTAAAACACAAAACAAGCCTAAATTAATCTATTTTCGGCTGGGGTGCCAATGTTTAATTTTCTCATAATATCCTGATTCTTAACCGGCATCAAGTTAATTCCTTTCGCTGGACAGATACGCGCAAGACTCACCTACATTTTGCCGAATTCTGATAGAGAAAATCATCACCTTTCCCTCTTGATCTTGACTTTAAGTTGATGCTTAAAGAACAAAATCAGTTGAGAAGAGCTAAATTTCTTATCTCCATAGAATTTCTTCTGTTGCGTCGTCCATCTCACGACTCGCATAACATTAGAAAGAAGTACACATTATGCTCAGTCTTAATCAACGGCATTACCACATTGCTACAAAGAGAACTGGCATCATGGACAAAGTATTTTCCGCGCAACATGCGAACCATTAGGTTTCAATAAACTTGCACAACGGGACTACTATTTACAGTGGAAGAAGGCATGACCCAAGGTCTCCACTGACTCACTGCAGCGGACACAATTTTACAAGCCCACTGAAGAAATCTTTTACTCAACCCTGATGAACTTTCTCTCGAATCACCAGCCAGATGATGCTTCATCGTTAGTGAGACATTTTTTCCGAGAGACCCAAGGGCATATGGAGCGATCTTCCCTCTTCATTAAACCGGGATTACCAATCAGATCATTTTGAACGAACACCCTCACTAACACCTGATATAATGCCTTACGAGACAACACTTGGACGTCAGAGAGGACATCCGTCGCCTGTAAGAGGAACTTGAAAGCTAACCGCATTCACGATAGAAGATGCACTTGCCTTGGAGTAAACGGCCGGACTACTCCTCGCACGAGGACTACTCCACATGAACGAGAAATTCTTAGTGGCGTTTTCCTTCAAGAATTTACCCTTCCTATCTACTTGCAAACAAATTCTGATTAGTAACGCAATGAGAAGCATATATTGACAAATTTTAACGATAGGCATACCCAGACCGACTTCAGAAGGGTGAGAGCTATAGATCTCCCGACATGTATTGGGAGCTTGTCTTGCCCACAAGAAGGAGAACGTGACCCTAAGTAATTGCATTTGTATGGCATACGGGAATGGAAGCACGGAGAGTACGTAAAGTAAAATTGGATAGTTGTGCAAAACACATACTTCCACTTTCACCTTTAAGGAAAATTCCCCCGAGATCACAGACGAACCGCGGTCTTAACCTTCTCTCGTACCTCATTCCCAGAAAGAGGTCAGGAACGAACCAGAAGCCGAATATCTTTTGACAAGCCGGTCTGGTCAGAGGAAAGGCCCGGGAAGTGAAACTGCTTTTCACGCACCCAACAGCAAGTCAACAGCTAGACAGCATAACCTAAAAGTAATCTGCACGGGCGAAATATCTGGTCGAGGTGGTACCATCAAGAAAGGAGATTCTGCGTAAGATCAGATTTGCTCTTAACTTACGAAGGAAAGGCTCCAACGCAAGAACGTAAAGCAAAGGCGAAAGCGGACAACCATGACAAATGGAGCATGACAACACGAACATGTACTCCATTCACTTCCACCAACAGACCGGAAGTCAGATCCGATTACGGAAATATAGCACGAATCCAGCAGCCGAAAGGACAACCTCCAGAAACGATAGTCAATATTATCGAATGCCTTGGGCTTATCTAAATTGATCAGAACGGCTTCATTGTCTACTTGCTGGATGATCAAACGTACCAAATGAAGGCTGTTCTGAATAGTTCTATCCTTCATAGCACAATATGCTCAAAGCCAGTCAGACTAGATAGTTTTTTTTTCTCTAACTCATTTTCAGTTCTTTATTTAAGGTGTCTTGTCTGGATCATTTGTGTTACCGCGGGTGTCTTATTTACAACACAGCACCTTCTTCTTGATAATTTTTCACTCGTAAATATTTTATTTAAATTCTTAATATTCTCATCTTCATCCTCCTCCTTTTCAAGAGTTCGCTGCGTACTAAACGTTGTATTTCTTCTGTTTTTGGTCAACCTCAAGTATTTTCTTTTAATCATATCCCCCCGAGCAAGGCGGTAACGCCACTGATGTGCAGGGGGCTACGTAAGAGTGAAAAGATTGGGAAAGAAAAAGCTGGAAAGCACATCCTAAACAGGGGAACAAGGGATGAGCCTCTTCACCTGTTCAATAGACGTGGGTGGAGTGTGAACCGGGCAATTGTTTAGTCTATCTACTCCAATTGAAAAAAAAAGGAAAGAGTGAAAAGATTGGAAGAGAGAAAGCCGGAAACCACATCCTAAACAGGGAACAAGGGATGAGCCTCTTTACCTGTTCAAAAGACGAGGGTTGAGTGTGAACTGGGCGATAGTTTAGTCTATCTACTCCAATTAAAAAAAAAAGAATGAGTGAAAAGTTTGGAAGAGAAAAAGCCGGAAACCACATCCTAAACAGGGAACAAGGGATGAGCCTCTTCACCTGTTCAATTTCCGTACGTTTATTTTTTCCTGGTGTAACTTGTACGTTAGATAAATTCATACAGTACTTGCATAAATTCATTCTTGGGAGCATTTTTTGATAGAACTTTTCTTTACCAGATTCCAATGTCTTTTGTGTACCCATTATTTTCTTTCATCATTTAAATTATTTTTTCTAATCAGTGACATTATTACATCCCCCTCTCATATTTCTTTCCCATTTTTATATACTTTAAAAACTGTTTTTCACCAATTTTGAAAAAAAGTCGTGTCTTTTTGTTATCCATTCTTATTCTTTTTTGACCTGGTAACAACTTGACGGACAATTTTTTTCTTGCGAACATCAATTCTGCCAGTGACATGCCTGCTGGTGTACTGGGATTCGGCGTTATCCGGTATACCCTGAAGAATTTTTTTCTTTTTAAAAGCTTCCTTAAAAATATCCACAAACCGTTCAGCTTGTCCGTTTGACCTTGGATAATACGGCGGAGTATTAATATGTTCAATTAAGAATATTTTGCAAAATTATTTAAATTCGTAAACAGTGAATTGCGTATTGTTATCCGAGAAAATGGTATCCGAAACGCCATACCTTTCAGATTGTAAAAATTCAATGTAACCGTGGAAGTTGGTTTTTCCCACCTACAAATTTCAGGCCACATAGGAAAGCTATCCACAACCACAAGATGATGTGATT
>JBBBDQ010000687.1:447500-460000 GCA_037127315.1 Ascarosepion bandense | reverse complement strand
ATATATATATATATATATATATATATATATATATATATAAGCATGCAGTGTAGATATAGAAGAATCCAAAGGAGTATCCTGTAGGATAACTCTCTAAGAGAAGCGCTAAATATATATGTATATCAATACATATGGAGCAAATATAAGAAAAAATTAAGGCAGACACGTTATTTCATGGTAAATCGGAAGTTTGGCTTATTTCAGGCGAACCATCACCAGCTTCCGTCTTTATAAAGAAACAGGCCCATACTTCCGATTTATTATGAAATAACGTGTTTGCCTAAATTTTTGCTTATATTTGCTCTATATCTATTTATATACATATATATTTAGCGCTCCCTTAGAGAGTTATCCTACCACTGTATGTATAGGATACTCCTTTGGATTGTTCTATATCTACACCGCATGCTTGTATATATATATATGCTTATATATATATAAGCATATATGGTTTAGACTGTGGTAGCATGATACAATGATACAAATCACCTGACGAAACCAAAAAGATTGAAACCATAGTAATGTAATCTGCTTTTAAGCTTAATTTCACTTCAAACATGAATATTGAGCACTTTCTAATACCACTGTTTACTCATTTAAATTAATCTAATTTAAATCTGACCTTTAACTGGTTAATTTATATATTTATATGTTTGAACATTATTTTTAATGTATTAGATTGTTACGAAAATGGTCGTTCGAAGTTTTGTATTTTGAAAAGCTATTTTAACATTGTATATATGATGAATTTTGGCATACATAATCATTAATGTCTGCTCTGTAATAATTTTTAACTTATTTTTAAATAGAAATATTTATGAAGCATAGAAGCCCTCAAAATATGAACTTGACAAAACATCATCTTTGTTTACTGTTCTTGTCTGTGTTTAAACTTGAGCACAGTGCCTCCCAAACTTCTGCCAATCTCAACAGAGCATGAGGAGATGGGTCCACAAATGATCGGAGAGTACGAATATGGTTCCAGAAAGTGTCTTGAAGATGAAGAAGGTACTGGACGGTCATGCAGTCTTGACAACGAACAGTTGTAAGCAGTCGTTGAGCAAAACGCTAGTCAAAGTGTCGGAGAAATGTTGCAGACGCGGAGAGTCAGCACTGTCACAGTTTCACGCCATTTTCAAAATATTGGCAAACGGAAAAAATCTCTATAAACGGGTTCCTCATGATCGTAAAGAAAATAAAAATCTTAGGCGCTTTCAAGTGTGTTCGATACTCATTCTGCGTAACACCAATGGTGCCTTTCTTGACTGAATAGTCACTTGTGATGAAAAGTGGATCCTTTATGCGTAAACAATCCGGTCAATGGCTTAATCGTGATGAGTCCCCCCGAACATTTTCCCTATACCAAAGCTGCATCAGCAAAAGATTATGGTGACTGTCCAGTGGTTTGAAATTGATGAGATCCACTACAGCTTTCTGGAAGCCAATCAGAGCATTAATGCAGAACTTTACTGCAATCAACTTGCTCAATTGCATGCACGCCTGCAAAAAAATGAGACCTACATTAGTGAATCGATTATGCGCAGCCACATGTTGCAAGAATGACGCTGCAAAAACTCGCAGACTTGGGATACGTGAGTTTATCACATCCACCATTTTTCTTTTTACTTTCAACTACTGGTCATCAATTTTAAGCTCTTCGGCGCATTCTTAAATGGTAAAACTTTTAGGTCCAAACCAGAGGTTGAATCAGCTTTAAAGATTTCGTTGCATCACAGCCAATAATTTTTTTATCGACGAGGAATAAATAATCTCATCAATCAATGGCATAGGTTTATATATGATCAAGGCTCGTAACATTTCTACACTTAATTTTTCAAGAAAAATTATGTTTCTGAAACCGGTCATTATTTTTGTAAGAATCTAAGTTATGAGCAGATATTCTGTTTCTCTATAATTATCCTAATGTAAACAAATATAAACAAAGATAATATTACGAAATCTTACGGAAAGCTACGAAATGGTATTAACCGACATATTTATTTAAGTATTTATTTTAACATTATAAATAAATGTGTTATTTAATAACATTTCGTAACTTTCCGTAAGATTTCGTAATAATTTTCTTTCTTTACGTTTGTTTACATAAGGGTACGAACCAGAGCATATATGGCTATTATAAAAATATCAGGAACTTTTATATTTGTGGTTTAATTCGGCATTGATTAATGATGAAATCTTCCGTGATCGAGAGGTTAAGACCCGTTATATCTTCTCCAATACCTCAAGGGGTCGCAGTTTCGAATCCTACAAGAAAATGCATATTTTTCTAACAAGATTTCTCGAATATTCAGGCCGGTGGATATATGTAAATGTACTGTTTAATTATAGATAAACAGAATATCCATTCAAATACGAGTATCCATTAAGGATAATATTCAAACAAATAAATATGTTAGTTTTATACCATTTCCTAACTTTCCTTAAGATTTCGTAATCTTTCTCTCTATATATAGTTATATATATAAACTCAACCAATAGTCCGATGCGCACCATCTTAAAAATTTAAATACGATGTACCCACCTATGAGAAACTAAAAACTCTATACTTTTACCTTCCTGAAAGTCTTTTTTTAGCAACCTACAGCCATTTGGTATGTGTTGTTACGCTGTGGCTATCCACTATATTTGTTTGTGAACTTTTTATTTAGTGATATTAATTATTATTCTAGATTAAACACTCTTACTGAATTAATTGCGTATATCAATAAGTATAATTATTATGACTATTATATATATTTATACGTTTGAATGTATGTATGTATGCATAAATATATCATACGTTTTATTTTCATGGTAATTTTTCTGATGAACTTTCCGCTGTGGTGCTTAGAGAAACGCTCTACTAAATTTGCAACAAGGTCTTTTCAAAACAGCGTTGAATTCGCGAGATGTAAACGTAAGTTCTATGTTAACAGTTTCTTCTCTAGCAATTTAACAATAGCCAAACTTCCCTCCTGCATGCTGTTTCAGCCAAATTTGAGTTTGAGTTTGAGTTTTGCTTCACGGCATATCAAAATCTGTGGGTTATTTTATGCCAAAAAGGTGCGGTTTTAAGGAATTTTTTAATGTTCAGTGATAGCTAGAAGATTGATTTTGTCAGATTTTGATAAAAAAAAGTTATTCTACAAAACTGAAGATGTCTTCTAGTTTGTATTCAAAAATGTATTGCTGGAATTTTTTTCCCTTCAAGAATGTATTGTTGGTAGTGTTTTTACTTCTAAAATGTATATATTTTTATAAAAGTCCATTTTTTGTATATTTTTCTATAAAAGTCTATTCTTATGTATACATTTCTATAAAAGTCTATTTTTTAATACTTTCATGGTGTTTTGACCCCAGTTTAAGGCGTTAACTCTATGCCAATCGCTGGGACCCTAACAAGTGCCACCACTCCGGGTTAGAGTGGACTTGGAAACAACAGAAATTTAGAGGTGGTTCCATGCTCCTCACAACCTCCGAAACCGAGGCCTTGCTGTAAGATGTAGTTTACCATCATATCAAGAACCAGCCAAATTTGAACTTCAAAAATTTAAATGCAAAGTTAATTAGTATAGAGAGACAAGTTTGAATCAAATGTAGTTTAGAGTCTGGGTGGGGGGAGGTGCCTGTATTGCGAAAAAGTTATTTATCTAGAGGAAGAACAAAAGAAAGTTTAAAAAATGTTAAAGGAGGAAATAGTTGCGGACACCATATTGTTTTGTAGTGAAATATTTTTCTCTCCCCTGAATAAACCTTGCGCTTGCTGTTCTTTAGAGAAGCTACGTCGATCGGACAGATAGATGCCAAGAAAAAGCTTCCTGATCTATCGGGGAAAAAAATGGAAGTTGACGCATATGACCGCGAACGTTTACGGAACCATAATAGAAGAAGCCAAAACAAAGATAGCAACTTGAAAGTGTCTTGTCGAAAAATTTCTCCCGTTCTGGAACAAGCGACAAGAAGTCCGATATGAATGCTAACAATGTAAACAAAGGCAGCGAAGGAGATAAATAACAAAAACGTTCGATGTTATTAGAAATAAGAAAGAGAAACTTTATTTATAATATAAACAAGCTCCAAAGGAGAGTCTGTAATGTGATAGGTACTGTTCTGGCGACTCGACTGCAGCCACTTCCCCATCGTCGAAATGTGGCCTCCCTTTGTCTGTTCTATAAATACTTTCATGGCTTCTCCTCTAACAAACTTAAGTCACTGATGCCTCCTCAACAGGTGTTTACTCGTGCAACCAGACTGGCAACTGGGTCCCACCCATTCAGAGTCAAGTTAGCCAAATGCAGACGACAATTCTACTCCTGCAGCTTCTTCTCTCGCACTTCCCGCCTGTGGAAATCTCCCGTATTCTTGCTTTCCTGACGGCTACAACCTCCAGAAATTTAAATGCAAAGTCAATACTCATCTACTAACCACTGGATTCTAGCTCTCTCCCCACCCCTGTATAACCTTCCCTTTCTCTCCACCTATGTATCTGTCATCGCACCTGCTTTCTATTGTTCCTTTCTAACTAGTTTGTACTCCTCACTCTTTTCTAATTAATCTTTTTACATTTATGTAACCCCCTGCACATCAGTGGCGTTTCCGCCTTGCTCGGGATGAAATGATAAAAAAAACAAAAAAAAACAAACAAAAAAACAACTGTTAGATGTGGAAAAAACTGAATAATACTTGAATTACATAAATATTTGGTTTAAGTGCTACGGGATTATTTGAAGCTGTTTAACCAGAGCTGTTTTTTTTTAAATGTTTCATGAGACCACTAAGGGATTTGGTAAAAGGTTTTTGTTATAGTGAAACTTCCTGCTATTCCCGAGAATAGAATTCTCTAGACTATAAAGGACGGTGACAAGCGCTACGAGGGAGATAAAACGTCTTAGGCGAAGGCATTCTCTATTTGACAATGTATTCCGCTCCTACTCGTTGATAGCTTATCTGTATCATATTGTTAATTGTACAGTCGTACAATAAATCCGTTACATCTATTTCCTGTGTCGAGTACCATTCTTCCACTAATCTTTACACTGATATTCCTTTCCGGGACATATCAGTTTTATATTTAACCCTTTAAATTTTCGACTTACTTTGTCAGATATCTAAAAAAGGTATAATGTTGGTAGAAACGAAGAAAAGAGTGCTACACTGTTATGTGATGTCAGTTCTTCAATACGGCTGTGAATGCTGGACAATATCATCGAAAATGAGGACAAAACTGGAAGCGGCTGAAATGTGGTTCTACAGAAGGATGCTACGGATATCGTGGACTGAGCATACAAGCAACGACGAGGTGTTAGAAAGAATGGCAACAAAAAGGAAATTGATGCTGAGCATCAGGAAGAGACAATTGAAGTTCCTAGGACATGCAATGAGGAAGGAGAGCCTGGAGAACCTGATACTGACTGGACAGATAGAAGGAAGGAGAGACAGAGGAAGGCAGCGGATAACATATTTGCAGGGTCTGATCAGGTGGATGACGGAACGGGGGTTGCCAGGAGTAACAGGAGCAAACATACTAAGAGCCACAAGGGATAGGGAGACGTGGAGAGCCATGATCGCTTACGTCCTGAAGGGACAGGGCACATAGAAGAAGAAGTTGGATCGCACGAGAACTTGTCTTGAAAGTTGCAACTGCTTTCTTTTTAAAAAATCTTCGGTTGTCGAATCAGTATATGGACGTGGAAAAAATCTTTTGCTTAGTTCTATAGATGTCGGTCGTCATGGAGACGTTGATGACTCCTGCTGCGCTGATGCCGACAAACCTTCTTGAGTTGGTGGAGAAAAGGATGATGATATCAGTTACATTTTAATCCTCTTTAACAGACCAAATGCCTCAGCAGTAGCCCCACCCCCCCAAAAAACAAAAAAAAAACAAATTAAACAACGATTGAAAAGTTGCAAACACGCTCTTTTATTAGAACCTCTAAAGCGTGGCCAAGTTTGAATTTCAGGTAAATTAGTTGTATTTACTTAGGTGCAGATACTTTTGGAAAATGTATTAATCCATTTTTCTCCCTCCAGCTATGGATTAATTATCGGAGCAAATTAGGTTCTATAGCCTTGGTTGGCAACCAGTCTACCGCAAAAAGAATTGTTAACCTGTTGCGGGAAAATATTCTGCCTAGTCAGTCATGGATCAAAAGTACCATGATCTCCTAAGCGTGTGCCACGTATGGCACTTAATTGACGTGAATAGCAGAACAGATTGGGTTCTATAACCTTGGTTGGCAACCAGTCTACCCCAAAAAGAAATGGCAACTTACTGCGGTAAAATATTTTGCCTATTCAGTCATGAATCGGAAGAGATATACATTTTTTACATATGTTGGATTTTCAAATTTGAATACATTTCTAGGGATCTGTTTTAATTAATAGATAATTATCAAATAAATAAAACCAAATATTCAATAAAATTTCCTGGTATTGTAATTCAACAAAAAAAACAAAAACATTTGTAAATATAAAACATGAAAATGTGCACGATGCTTTAAAATTTCCCTCTGGGGGAAAAATTAACCCTGAATGATAACTCCCGGTTCACACTCCACCCACATCTATCGCCCGGTTCACACTCCACCCACATCTATTGAACAGGTGAAGAGGCTCATCCCTTGTTTCCTGTTTAGGATGCGGTTTCCGGTTTTCTCTTTTCCAATCTTTTCACTCTTTTCCTTTATTATTTTTTTTTCAATTGGAGTAGATAGACTAAACTATCGCCCGGTTCACACTCCACCCACATCTATCGAACAGGTGAAGAGGCTCATCCCTTGTTTCCTGTTTAGGATGTGGTTTCCGGCTTTCTCTTTTCCATTCTTTTTACCCTTACGTAGCCCCCTGCGCATCAGTGGCGTTACCGCCTTGCTTGGGGTGATATGATTAAAAAAAAAACAAAAAAAAAAACTCCTTGGCTATATATTATATAAAGAGACTATTGACCATTTATTTCAGTATTATATCTCCTTTTTCTAGTTTTCTCCATTTTTTCAAATATATAATCATTTTATATTAATTCAGTCACTTTCGTCAGACACCGGATGAAAGCTGGTGATTAAAAAGTCCGAAACGTTGTACAAATGAATGAATAAAAGGCAGCTAGATTTAATCTGATAAACCAATAGACGCTGATTGAAAGTGACTAAATAAAAATAAATATACTTTAGAAGGAAGGAAAAAGTCGAAACATTTAGATGAAAAATTGATTTTTTCGGAACTTTATTTCTCACGACCGAAAAAGTAGAGTTCCCGCCAAAAGGCGATAAATATCAATTTATCTCCAGACGTTTTTCTATTACGACTTCACTATTTTTTTATTAGGAAAAATATTTGTTTGTATTTAATGTGACATAATGTGTGTGGGTGATACAAAGAAAATTATTCGCCAAATAGTCCCCATGGTAGCCCATCTCCGTGTCGAATTGCATGAAATCGTCTGTCCGTTTCAGAAATGATTCAGTTGCAGTCGTTTGAGGCAATGCATTTGCGACTACGACTGCAGGGACCTGTTCAAAATAAGTCGATTCTTGTTGCGATAGTTTACGTTATTCAATTCAAATATTACGTATTTTGCTTATAAAAATATAACTTTTAATTATAACGTTATTCAATTCAAATATTACGTATTTTGCTTATAAAAATATAACTTTTAATTATAACGTTATTCAATTCAAATATTACGTATTTTGCTTATAAAAATATAACTTTTAATTATAACGTTATTCAATTCAAATATTACGTATTTTGCTTATAAAAATATAACTTTTAATTATAACGTTATTCAATTCAAATATTACGTATTTTGCTTATAAAAATATAACTTTTAATTATAACGTTATTCAATTCAAATATTACGTATTTTGCTTATAAAAATATAACTTTTAATTATAACGTTATTCAATTCAAATATTACGTATTTTGCTTATAAAAATATAACTTTTAATTATAACGTTATTCAATTCAAATATTACGTATTTTGCTTATAAAAATATAACTTTTAATTATAACGTTATTCAATTCAAATATTACGTATTTTGCTTATAAAAATATAACTTTTAATTATAACGTTATTCAATTCAAATATTACGTATTTTGCTTATAAAAATATAACTTTTAATTATAACGTTATTCAATTCAAATATTACGTATTTTGCTTATAAAAATATAACTTTTAATTATAACGTTATTCAATTCAAATATTACGTATTTTGCTTATAAAAATATAACTTTTAATTATAACGTTATTCAATTCAAATATTACGTATTTTGCTTATAAAAATATAACTTTTAATTATAACGTTATTCAATTCAAATATTACGTATTTTGCTTATAAAAATATAACTTTTAATTATAACGTTATTCAATTCAAATATTACGTATTTTGCTTATAAAAATATAACTTTTAATTATAACGTTATTCAATTCAAATATTACGTATTTTGCTTATAAAAATATAACTTTTAATTATAACGTTATTCAATTCAAATATTACGTATTTTGCTTATAAAAATATAACTTTTAATTATAACGTTATTCAATTCAAATATTACGTATTTTGCTTATAAAAATATAACTTTTAATTATTTCACCAATTAAGCAACGAGTTACTGGGTGTCAAATGATATGAGAAAAAGAAAACATTTACTGTATTTTCCGGCTGACAAGATGCTACGGTTTGGAAGACGCACCCTAATAATGGAAAGAAATTTCTTAGAAAAAAAGTCATTTTCATACAACAACACATTTACCATGCGTCTCTCACATACTGACGTTATGTATTGCTTACATTAATCATTCTTCCGATTTTGTTTGTATGATAATAACATACTAGTTGGTTGTTAGTAAATATGCTATACATCTTTCATTGTTCATTGTATATGCTATACATCTTTCATTATTCATTGTTCATAAAAATGAATAAAAGATTTTTAAATTATGCATATAAAGCAATAAAAGAAATATTATTCATCCTCAAATCCCAAGAACTCGTTACTGCTGGATTCATGTAAAAGCTCTAAACTATCATCTACATAGTCATTACTACTGTCATGTACAAAAAAATGATCCTCACTACCATCCATTAGTCTTGGAAAAAAGACATGTCTTTTTCAGGGTATTTCTTTAGAAAAAAATGGGCGTCGCGTAATCCGGAAAATACGGTAATAACGCTTTCTTTAGAAAAAGAACAGTAAAACGCAAGAATAAAAGAAGGATTACGATTACATACGATAACAATTGATATCGCATTTACACAAAGACCAAAGTTGGCTGGAAAGTGAGAGAATTCCAAGAGAGACCCAAGAGAGACGCACGTGAGAAGAAACTATAAGCATAGAACATACGGTTACATCTCGATAAATCAACTGTAAAATGATGAGACTTTGATGCTTGCTTAATTTTTCACGCTAGTATCTAACGGTTTTCAAGTGATTGAAAGTTTCATTAATATTTTTGTTGATTTTCTGACAGCTGCCTCTAGTAGCGTTTCTGAACTTGGGCGATATCTGTTGAGTGGGCAATGAGCAGCTGTACAGAAAATGGTGGTTGAATAAAAATTTCGATGTGTGATATAAGATTTTGAGTAATGAAAAACTATTTCAACATATAATACACGAAAAATAAATTTGGTTGGAAAGTGAAAAGCAGAGAGTGAGAGAGAGAGAGAGAGAGAGAGAGAGAGAGAGAGAATTCCTCAAGAGAGATGCAAATTATTAGCATAGAACTTACGGTTACATCTAATCAATTAATTGAGGAGACCTTGCTGTCAATTTAGTCAGTCAGTTAAGTGCCATACGTGATACACGCTTGGGAGATCATGTCTCGAAAGAGACATGACTGACTGGGCAGAAGATTATCCCGCAGTAGGTTGCCATTGCTTTCTGCGGTAGACTGGTTGCTGACCAAGGCTATAGAACCCAGTCTGTCCTGCTATTTAATCCATAATTGGAAGGAAGAGACGGATTAATACCTTTCCCAAGGGTATTTGCGCGTAAGTGAATACAATGGATTCAACTGGAATTCGAACTTGGCTCTCCGGTTTCTCGTTCCGAGCCGATATCCAATGCACCACAACGTACATCCTAATAACCATCTAAAAAGAAAAGAGAAAGTTTTTTTTGTATCAGAAATGTAAATGGTTTTTCTGAATGGTTTTTGATATCATTCAGCTTTTCTTGTTTATTATTAAACTTCAACTGATCTAAAGATTAAATGATTAATTTTTTTTTCCATTAATGCTAGGGGTAATTCTTGGATGTGTGTTTGTGGTACAGTGGATATCGGCTCGTAACAAGAAATTGGAGAGCCGAGTTTGAATTCCAGTCAAATTCATTGCATTCACTTACATGCAAATAACCTTGGGAAAGGTATTAATCCATTACTCTCCTCCAACTATGGGTTAAATAGCAGGACAGATTGGGTTCTATAGGTTGTCATTAATTTTTGTGGTAGACTGGTTGCCAACCAATGCTATAGAACCCAATCTGCCCTGCTATTTAATCCATAGCTGGAGGGGAGAGATGGATTAATACCTTTCCCAAGGGTATTTGTGCGTAAGTGAATACAATGGATTCAACTGGAATTCGAACTTGGCTCTCCGGTTTCTCGTTCCGAGCCGATATCCACTGTACCACAACGCTCAATTTAGTACTGTGCTTAAATTCATAAAATCTATTTTAAATTCATAAAGTCTAGGTACTCTAGCAAAGAGTTCATCCGAATGATTATCATGAAAGTATACATAAAAAGAAGAGTGAGGCTACATTACGACGGTGGTAAAGTGCGTGAAAATGAGACGCCAAGTCAGGACCAATAATATTATAGATTCTTCTTTTGATGTCATCAAGAATCTCTAAATATACAGCAGAAGCAACGAACTATATGTGGCAGCAACATTGAACGCATGGACAGATAGTAGACCGCAAGATAGATTTTGGATAGAAAAATTGTTTAGCACTATACAGTGAACCAGCTTTCTTAGTAGCCGACCTAACTGTGTATTCACTATAGTCTTTCTTCTTTATGCTAGCCGAGAATGTTAGCACAACAAGATCCAACGAGTGACATAGCCTGCCATAGCTAGCGTCGTTATCGCTAGGGGTAGCTACTGTTGTTGGGGTCATCGGCGGCACTTGTTACCGCGTCCCTTCGGCTGTTGTTGTTTCGCACGTGGCGGTGTCTGCAAACGGGCCACCCGATTTGACATCCGCGACAGGCTAGATTTTACTGTCACCGTCGAATTTCGAACATCCCGTAGAGCGTGAGACGAGGGATCGCTCGTAGACCACTTGACTTCAAGCTCGGGATGCTGTACTTAGTAGAGCAGCCACCACGCTGCGATCTATTGAGACTAAGCCCTCGACCGACTCGATTCGTATTCCGAGAAAGACGACCATACCGGCCTGGTCCACCACGACTATCGGCGAAAAAGTGCGTACGTGTTAATTCGTTAATAGTTTTTGCCTTTTTTCTCGTTGTCGCTTTGTCTCCGTCTTTCTCACACACAATTTACTTTGTAATTTTTTATATGCTTTCTGTAATTTTAAATGTAAGGTCAATAGACACCTCCTAACACACTAACCTGCTCCCATTCTATCAAGCACTCTTCCCATCTGCCTAACCCTCATCCTCGCTATCCTTACTCATCTGTCACCTTCCTCCTGACATTCCCTATGTCTAACCACTCCTTCTCTTTACCTTCCCCTATGTAGCCCCATGCGCAATAGTGGCAGTGGAATGCCTTGCTTGGGGTGAGATGATTAAAAAAAAATAAAATTGGTGGGCAAACTACGACGCGTTGCCTCAGTTAAGCCAATAGCCGGCTTCGTGGCAATCGGGCAAAGTGGAAAAAAATTGCTAAGTATCGAAGAAATCGGTGACCACACTACGGCGTGATCAGATGCGAGTCAGACGCCTAGCCGACCACCACGCGCTACCGTGATCGGACGCGAAGAAGCCGGCTAAGTGGCAATCGGGTAAAGTTGAAAAATTCGCGAAGTTTCGAAGAAATCGGTGACCACACGCGATGCTGATGGAAGACAGAAAGTATCTTTCAGATGATTAATAAGAATTTTCATATTTATTTCATTTTGTTAATATCCATCTTTCTAAATGATTATCTCTACGTGCATCTAGGTAAGTTTCCATGACATCTATTTATATTTTTATAAAATGCATTTACGAAAAAAAGAGTTCTTAATATTTACCGACTTTTCAAAGCAGTTCTTGTTTGACACCTTTATTAGTAAAACGTACGCGTAAACACATCAAGACAACTACTAAGGTTTATATATGCACAAGCATGCAGAATTCATTTCCTATATATATATATATATATATATATATATATGTATGTAATGTATGATTATTTACGTTCGATAATGGTTGCTATAACGACATCGAAATATGATTCTCCCGTTCCTATTGAGTAAAATGGGTTTCCATAGTAACAACTGGCCAACAAATGCTTGTTTTTATTCCGAAAGTTTTACTGGCTTCT
>JBBBDQ010000687.1:222500-442500 GCA_037127315.1 Ascarosepion bandense | reverse complement strand
TTACAATAATTCATTGCACCATTATTCCATATTTATATAATTCCACAAACAATGCTTTTTCTCCTTGAATACCTAAACTGCTTCCCCATTTTTCCAAGCATATGGAAAGGAGAATGAACAACCCAATTTTAGGTGCTGGTATAATAGTTGGCCTACCTCTTTCATTTTGATATAGTCTGCAGCTTACCACTTTGATTCTGGTAGAGTGTGTGGCTTACCTCTTCGATTCTACTGTAGTATATAGACCACCTTTTTTACTTTAAATCTGGTATAATATGTGGTTTACCTATTTGATTCTGCTATAGTATGTGGCCCACCTCTTCAATTCTGGTATAATATGTGGCCTACCTGTTTGATTCTGGTATAGTATGTGGCCTACCTCTTCGGTTCTACTATAGTATGTGGCTTACCTCTTCGATTCTACTGTAGTATATAGACCACCTTTTTGACTTTGATTCTGGTATAGTATGTGGCCTACCTATTTGATTCTGCTATAATATGTGGCCTACCTTCTCGATTCTGGTATAATATGTGGCCTACCTCCTCGATTCTGGTATAATATGTGGCCTACCTCTTCGGTTCTGCTATAGTATGTGGACCACCTCTTTGATTCTGCTATGGTATATGGACCACGTTTTTGACTTTGATTCTGGTATAGTATGCAGCCTACCTCTGATTCTGATATAGTATGTGACCTACCTCTTCTATTCTGCTATAGTATGTGGCCTACCTATTTGATTCTGGTTATAATATGTGGCCTACCTCCCCGATTCTGGTATAATATGTGGCCTACCTGTTTGATTCTGCTATAGTATGTAGACGATCTCTTCGTTTCTGCTATAGTATGTGGACCACCTCTTTGATTCTGCTGTAGTATATGGCCTACCCCTTTAATTCTGCTATAGTATGTGGCCTGCCTCTTTAATTATGCTAATGTGTCTTAACTCTTTGATTCTGCTATAGTATGTGTCCTTTTTTTATTCTGTTATAGAATGTGGCATACGTCTTTGATTCTGTTATAGTAATTAGCTTACCTATTTTGAATGTGTTCTATATCAATAAGAGCATATTTATAGATAAAAGTATTCGGCTATTTATTAAAACTAATTATTTTCCCTAGCCCTAACCCCAAACTTGCCCTCACACTAATCCTAACCTCTAACCCTAAGCCTTTTCTATTTCACTCTCAGTAAGACAGGGTCACCACTGGTGTGTATAAGGTTACATTGAGAGAACAAACAAAGATAAAGGGAACATCGAAGAAAGTATAAGAGATCAAGAATCAAGGAGATATAAGATGGCAATAACGTTGCATTTAAACTATTGTTGGTTGTAGCTATCAGGGAAGCAAGTAAAAGGAAGGTAGATTCACAAATGGAAAGTGCGAGAAGAGAAACTGTTAGAGTAGAAGAGACGGTTTCATTTAATTGTTTCGACAGTAAAATGGTGGGATATTAATGCTAACCTAGAAGTACGTGGTGGGGGGGGTGTAAACCAGGGAAAAAAGCTTGTCAGAGCAGTTGCGATGAAAATACTTGTAGAAAAGGCAGAGGGAAGCCACAGCCCCAGATAGTTTTAATAATTTCTTATAATACGCTTTTTAAAATGAGGCCACGTTCTATACTAATGACAGAATTTCGTAGGCCACATTCAAAAGATAGGTCACATACTATACCAATGAGAGTATAGGAAACAAATCCTATATCATCTAACAATCAACTCAAACGAAAAAAGTAAAATTGCACAACCGCAAAATAGGATCAAAACGACTAAAAACATTTTGGAAAAACCCAGACCAAGGCAAATTTCACGAGTCAGTATGAAAGTTAATATTCTAGATTCTGATTGGATAGGAAATAGCAAACTGATCTATGACCCCAGTCAAATCTTTTTCCTGAAAATTGGGTATGTCGTTTCGATATAACCCTGGGACTAAAATTCACAACTTCTTTTGACCGGTCAAACCAGTTCTGGATGGGAGCTGTAAGCTGATGGACGTTGTTGCAATGTAACAAAAGAAATTTCAGGACGCCGACCCTGTCGTGTCTTGTCGACATGTATTTATTCTACCTTACCTTCCAATTTTTTTCTTCGTCTTCACCCACACACCGTCAAAGAGAAGAACAACAACAAGATCCTTCAACTGATTCGATAAGTACAATTGCCTTTATTGCTTGACTTTCCTTTTCTCTTTTTCTCCGGTCATAAAAAGGAAAAGAACACAGACTTTATTAGTTATCTTTCCAATCTTTCTGCATAGACACATTCTGCTACTATCAACTATAAGCTCTAAATTTCTGTGGGATATTTAACTACTTGCATTTTCTCTTTGAACAATTAACTACATGCATTTTCTATTTAAACATTTTCCTCTTACACATTTATGTTATTCTGTTCCATAAATATGATTTCACTTATTTTATAACACTATTTTGGTATATGGGAAAAATATGATAATATAATATTGCATGTAGAAATATATAATACTGTAATATTGCACGTGGAAAAACGTGAAACTGTGTTAATACGACGTAGCGAAAGAAATTATTACTAGTGATATAATTAATTCTGCAGTTTATTGTCAATCGCAATATGAGTTAAGTTAAAAACAGATTATTTATTACAAAACTTCTAAAATCTGAAAAACTAGCTGAAAATTGAAGAGAATAAAAAGGTAAAATATATTTTGTAGGTATTAAAACAATAGGTCAGACGAGGTCATCATTGTCGGCCATTGTGTGATATAAAGCGGAAGCTTTTGCAGCTGGTAAAATCGAAAATTAAACTTTAGCTAGAATATTGTTTCAGGCTTGTCACAAATTTTTTGATAAGTTCACAAAGGTTAAATTCTGGTTATGAGAATAAAGTGAAATATAAATCACGCTGGGAAAGGATTTGTAAATTTGAAAACTTGAAAAAATGATGTAATCGGAAAGAAGAAAAGAAATTAAGTCAATAGAAATATTGCTATTTCATTGGTTAAACCAAGGGAATAAAATCATTCCACCTCATGATACGAGCTGGGAGTAATCTCATTGGTTAAAAATTTGATTTGCGTGGACACCCAGCGTCATGCCCCCAAGTGAATTTGGGAAGGCCAAAATGGAGTTGAAGCTGAGCCTTGGGACCAGTCGAGATGTAACGACTGAGGAAAAGGTGTTCCTAACCGGGAGCCACGACCATAAAGATAGTCTCTTCCCATAGAGATTCTGGCTGACGATTTAAAGAAATGTAGAGAAGCCTGCCGCCGACCGACTTAAAAAAGTTAAAGTCGAATAATGCGCCTCCGATAGAGTCCTGGCTGAAGATGTAAAAAAACAGAAAGAGCCGAGAAAGAGTTAGATGCAGAGATTCAGTTGTTGCTGCCACGTCGGGCTAGGGCAGACAAGACGAATTTACCGCCGTCGTCACAAAGATCCATCTTCGGCTTTTTCCATAAGGCTTCGGTGAAAAGCCCTTATAAGATATTTTAAACCGTCAAATCTTGAAAAAAAAAAGGAAGAAAGAAAACTTGAAATTTCCGATGATTGAACAAATATTAATCTCTAAGTAAAACTTTCGCTACGTTGTAAGAATAAGAATTCAACGACTGTTATTTCTATTTCTGTTTGCTGCTTTTTTTTTTTTGGGTATATAGAAACTTTTCTAGTGTCATCGAATTTATTTATTATTTTTTGTTTGTTTGTGCTGTTCTTTTTTCATTAACATATGTACACGTGTGTCCGGCTTGGTTTGAAGTGGTAGAGAAACGGCTACCGGGATTTCAACGTGTCTTCCTTGAGATCAAAATTTACAGCGTGGGCAAGGAGGAATACCGTTGTAAGAGACTACTCGAAGATCAGATACTGTGACGAGGTCATCACGACTAGCGACCGAGAGCGTCGTCATAATTGGTGCCGTATCGACAACATAAACCTTGACCCAGGCTTCCGGACATCGTCATAATTTTACAAATTCGTTATTTCTGTTTAGATTATACAAAAATTACTTTAACGTACAAACAAAACACATTTATTCTTCCAACCATTCTTTCAACCTTCTGATATTTTAAAATGTGGAGATTGTTGGCTATGTTTGGAAGTGGCTTTGTACCAGGCATAGCTGACGCCCCTACAGCAGAATTTCGTAGGCCACATTCAAAAGATAGGCCACTTAAATAACGGTCAGTCAGTCAGTCAGTTAAGTGCCATACGTGATACACGCTTAGGCGATCATGTCTCGAAAGAGACATGACTGACCGGGCAGATGATTATCCCACAGTAGGTTGCCATTACTTTCTGCGGGAGACTGGTTGCCAGCCAAGGCTTACAGAACCCAGTCTGTTCTGATATTTAACCCATAACTGGGGGGAAGAGACGGATTAATACCTTTCCCAACGGTATTTGCGCGTAAGTGTAATGCAAGGAATTTAACTGGAATTCGAACTCGGTACCTGATCTTAACCCCATGATATGCATGAATAAACAAACATGTTAGCATTGTACCCTCCCCAAGTCTTAACATGCCAGAAAAGTTAGTTAACCGATCGAAAAATACAGTGAGAATGTGTGAAAAGGAGAAAAAATAATCAAGAAACGAAATAATCCCACTACTCCAAAGAACTATGACTTTTGTCACCAAAAAAGGGGGAGTGGGAAATAGCTAGTTATACTCGCAGAGTATAAACAAACATCATCATCATCATCCTTCGATCAACTTATAGTTGGTCAGAAATCTATCGACAATCCCACCCCACATAACACGGTCAGGTATTGCTGAACCCATGCTTCTACTATCCAACACTGAGTCTCGGGCAACTGTGTGTCGATACACCGTTTCCCTTAATACAACCCTTCCAACGGGATGCCAAATGAGAAAGAATGAGATCATCTCATTCTACGCTCGATGACAGTGGCTTGCAAACTGCAGCCGTTTTCACTTGAGCTTAAGAGATAATTATGTCATATTTCCGTAGATGTAGATCCATGTTGGACAGAATCTCCAGCCGATGTTTTGGATTTTTCTCAGCATGTTGTTGTACGTTCCATCATGTCGTTTCCCCAAATGAGAATTCAATACCGAAATTTAATTCTTTTAAAATTCTTTTGAAGTAATAAAAATATGACATATGTTATTCTGCTTTCACAATTGTATACATGGTAGTTTATACTCAGCTTTTGTGTAAACATAAATAAAAAAGACAGAGATATGCGTGTTCTATGTGGTAGTTTCCTTAAGTCATATTTTGGAATATAATTTGATTTCTTTAAGAAATTGAAGAATATTATATAAATTAATATCATGAAAGAGTTCTCTGATGTTGGTTGATGTATTGTTGGCAATTTTACTATAAGTAGATATTGTTGGTAATTTTTTATATAAAAATATATTGGTGGTATTTTTACGATATAAATGTATTTTTATACTTTCATAGTGCATTGGTTTTTGTTTGAGGGGGTTAACTATTCGTACATAGCTGGGACCCCGCTAACAGGTGCGAGTTCGGTTGTACCTGAGAACAACAGCAATTAAGAGATGGTTCCACTCTCCTCAAAATCTTCAGTTTCCTCTGGACTGAAATCAATCAATCAATCATGTAAACGTGTGACGCGGTGGAGCGTTCGTGGCCTATTGTCTCTTGTGTCAGGATCAATTCTGGTCTGAGAACAAGCCGTCAACTCATCTCGTCGGTCATTGATGGCGCTGACACAGTAGCTGGTCCTTGCGTTGACCTCTTCAACTGTGATCTCTCTTACCCATGTTGTGATTTTGATCTTAAGAGAATTTGACCGAATTCTTACTAGAGTATCTCTGCCAAGCCAAATCAAGTTGGATACGCGCGCACAATCGTGGAAATAAAAATGACACCAATTTTAGAAATGAAAAAATAAAATGAATGACGCCTGCATAAACTGTATTTATATATAAAAAAGAGAAAATAATTACAGTTCGTCTTTTCTCAAACCCGTTCCTATTAATTGGCGACGGAGGGAAAGTTTCACTTCCTTAATCATTTTTCGTCTAAGCATTGTTTAGTAATGTCTCCTCTCTTTCAACAAGGTGAGTTTGACACTTTGACCTATCAGCTGTCTCGCTGATATTACAACAATCATAAGGTATAATTACATATCATTCCTATTTTTAACCAATTTGCTATCTTGGGAAAACGAATCTCTTCTCCCACACTTAAAAAAAGACAACATCGCTTTCTTTTTAATCCTTTCTCGTCAGAATAAAATAAAGTTTTTTTTTTAGCTAAATCTTTTTCATCCGTAATATTTAAAAAAAAAATCATTAACTCTTTCGTCAGTACGCAATGTTAAATATTGTTATAAATGGTCTATTTCCAGTTTTGATCATTTTTCACGTAAGATATTGCAAATGTTAATATATATTGGTATGGATGTAAAAGGTATATATATGTGTATACATGCATATAAATATTTATCAGGTGTAAATAGAACAGTGCTCAATGCTATATAACAGATAATAAAATAATAATTAAAATAAAAAAAGTCGTTTGTTCATATGTTCGTATGTGTTGTGTTATATAATCTGGTTAAGAACAATCTTCTTGATGGACAAACTACGGAAACGCTGGTGTGGAGTAATGAGCTGCTGGGGAGATATCGCTCACCCGTAAGAGCCGCCGAGGAGTTGCTAACCAGCGGTAGTTCTCTTTTCTCTCTCTCTTTCTCTCTCTCTCTCTCTCTCTCTCTCTCTCTGTTCTGACTTCTCCTGTCTTCAGTCAGAAACCCCGGACTTATATATATATTCGGGTTGTCGTTTAATTGACTTCAAGCATATCTTTGTCTCCCTTTTAAGCCTTTGGGTTTTTTGACTTTGATATCATTCATATCTTTGTCGACTATTGCTTGTGTTTTTTGCCTTTGATGTCAATCATATTTTTGTCTACTATTGCCTGTGTTTTTTTGCCTTTGATATCAATAATACCTTTGTCGGTTATTGCATACGTTTTCTGCCTTTGATGTCAATCATATTTTTGGGGACTATTGCTTGTGTTTTTTGCCTTTGATCTCAATCATCTTTGTCGGCTATTGTCTGTGTTTTCTGCCTTTGATGTCAATCATATTTTTGTCGACAATTGCTTGTGTTTTTTGCCTTTGATATCAATCATATCTTTGTCGGCTTTTACCTATGTTTTTTGCCTTTGATGTCAATCATATTTTTGTCGACTATTGCCTGTGTTTTTTGTCTTTATTTAAAATAAAAAAGCGAATATAAAATATTTGAAACATTTCGTGAGCGATGATTTTGTTTCGTCTTACTTGCAAGTCAAGGGAATATATCAACACCGTTTAATGTCGTTAGTGCCTCAGAATACGAAGTCTATCTGCATTGCTATTTTTGGCGCTGAATATGTTCGTATATAGTTCTATCATTTACTGATTAGCTTGAAATGTGCCAAAGAAATTCTATGTAATGGAAACTCCGCGTGTTATTCAGGGAATTTACTTTATGACAAATGACTTCAAACATTGGTAGACACAAGGTACCTACAAAATAACACGCTCTTTTGACACGTAAAAAAAACAAAACAAAAAAACAACAAAAAACAAAACAAAAAAATCAACAAAAAACGATAACTTAATTTTCAAAAATTACCAAAATAAAGAAATTTTATTGAATCTTCAGCATTTAATCGATTAATAAATAAACAATACATTGAATTTTCTTTTTTTAAAAGAGTTATAACCCATCTTTATAGAATGTGCGTTGTGGTTTAGTGGATATCGACTCGGAGCGACAAATAGGGGTGCCGAGTTCGAATTCCAGTTGAATTCCTTGCATTCACTTACGCACAAATATCATTGGGAACGGTATTAATCCACCTCTTCCCACCAGATTTGAGTTAAATAACAGATTGGATTCCATAGCCTTGGCTGGCAACCAGTCTACCACAGAAAGCAATGGCAACTTACTGCAGGATAATCTGCCCAGTCAGTCATGTCTCTTTCGATACAAAAGCGTGTATCACCTACTGACTGATAACCCACCTTTACTTAACTCGTGGATATACAGTACTTGTGGGTTTTGTAAACTCTTAATTTTGACATTTTTCATTACCTAACTCCTGAAAGGCGTCATATCATTAAAGTAAATATTAAATATCAACTTTGTACACATCGAGAACCTTTTCTGTTAATTCACCTCATATAGTGAAATTTTCAATCAACCACTGCGATATCAATCATATCTTTGTCGGCTATTGCTTGTGTTTTTGGCCTTTGCTATCAATCATATCTTTGTCGTCTATTGCCTTTCAAGCCTTTATTGTTACACTCCGCCGCCACCATCCACACTCGGAAAAAGTTTTTGTCAATTATATTTTTGTCGGTCAAAAACTTTGTAATATATTACATGTGTTTATGTATACATGCATGTGTACATATGCCTATACCTGTGCGTATTTACTTGTCACTTCGAGCTAACACAGCCATCGACATTACCTCAAAGAGAGCCGTCTATCTAAATTCACTTACAAGGCTTGGGCCGTGGTATGGTTTTTCAGGCACTTTTTAAACGTACCGCACGCCGAGATCACCTCCTCCAGATCGATAACATGAAGAAGTCACCTTCTGGACAAATCGTTATATATATATATATCTAAACTTATTTATAAATGGAACTTTGTCTGTCTGTGTGTGTGTGTGTGTGTGTGTGTGTGTGTGTGTGTATCTGTTACCTATAGACTCCGAAACGGCTGAACCAATTTTCTTAAAAATGTACACAGCTGTACTATAAGCGTCTGCGAGTGTTTCTTAGCTTGGTTTTGTGTCGAGGTACCCCCAATAGATATCGAAAATCGATAATCGAAAAATTCGGGTTATAGAAGGAGTGGTCTGATTTTAATCAAATTTGATACACTCATAGACAAAGGCATAAGAAACGATATTCAGAAGTTTCAATGTTGCAGTTCTTACAATAGTGCAGAAAATTTGATATCGATACCAGGAAACCAAAATTTGATTTACATCCATTCATTTTTCTTTCAGTCTACGGTTTTGCTTTAACTGGAAACTACTATTGCTTTTTAGTCTTTCGTGCCAACGTCCAAAGAGTCTGAGCTTCAGAACCAGAGATTAGTTTTAAAGCTTTTATTACACCCGAGCAACGGCAGGCTATGATATGCGCTAAATGAAGACTGCCTTCTTCCACAGAACGCACCGTGGCCCAGGGGTAGAGTCGCCAACTGACGCCAATTCGGTCGGGTTTCGAGCCTGGGTTAAGGAGCAATCGGAGTCTAACCGTACTGATGAGCTGTGATACAGCGAAACAGATCTGTCTGCGGATGGCAATATATATATATAATTATTGCTGTTGATCATGTACAAACTACTACAAAATTCATCTGACAAAATAAGACGCAAAACATCAGCAGGTGATTTTGGGATGCGCAAGGTATTTTGTTCATTGATTACCTTGAAGAAGAAAGAACCATTAATAGCGAATATTATATAGCATTATTTGTGTTTGAAGGAAGAAATCGGCGAAGAAAAAAGTGATCTTTTACCAAGACAATGCACCGTGTCACAAGTCGATATCAACGATGGCAAAACTACATTAACTGCACTTTGAATTGCTTCGGCATCTTATTCTCCAGATCTGGTCCTCAGCGACTACTGGCTGCTTGTAGACCTCAAAAGAATGATTCTGGGAAAGAGATTTGGCTCTAAAGAAGTGACAGCGGGAACTTAGGCATATTTTGAGGCCAAAGACAAATCGTTCTAAAAAAGGCATCGGAATATTAGAGAAGCGTTGCAGTCAGTGTATCGCCCTAGAAAAAGACTATGTTGATGAATAAAGCCGAGTTTTGCCTAAAATTGTTGTATTATTAGTTAAGCCCGGGGTTTATTGAATAATGTGTCATTCTAACAGTTTCTTTTCATGCACTTCTCATTTGTGGAACTTAGTCTGCGCACCAGTGGCAGTCCTACTTTGCTTATCGATAAATGATTATTTAAAAAAAATGTGGATTGTTTGAGTTATTTTCTTTTGGGAGCAAGAGAATATATAGAGTAAAATATTATTTGAGTTTTTTTTCTTGGGAAATATCAGTCAGTTAATTGCCACGCGTGACACACGCTTGCTCGATCATGTGTCGAAAGAGACATGACTGAATATGTAGAAAGTTATCCCGCAGTAGGTTGCCATTACTTTCTGCGGTAGACTGATTGCCAGTCAAGGCTATAGAATCTAATCTGTCCTTTTATTTAACCCATAACTGGAGGGAAGAGACGGATTAATACCTTTCCTTAAGGTATTTGCGCGTAATTGAATGCAAGGAATTCAACTGGGATTCGAACTTGGTCCCCCGATTTCTCGTTTCGAGCCGATATCCACTACTCCACAAAACACATCCAAAATGTAAAATTGGAAATGTAAATTGTAAAAAATTGGTTGCAAAAAAATGTACACCTTTGTGCAAATTAATTGAAACAACTGCTTTAGTTTTCTTTCTTTCACCAGACGGTCAGTTTTAGTCCCACTGAAGTAACAGGGTGCAATTGCTTTCTATTTTTTCCTGAGATTAAATCCTTTGCTTTGGCGTGCCGTAATATGGATCTATATATATGATAAAAAAATATTTATACACCTTTGTGCAAATTAATTGAAACTACTGCTTTAGTTTTCTTTCACCATACGGTCAGTTACAAATCTACTGGAGTCACAGGGTGTAATCAGTTTCTGTTTTTGCCACAGATTACGTCATTTGCATTTGTGTGCAGTAATAAAAATCTATTTCCGGGGTGTATAAAGAAATTTGTTTAGCCAGGGAAAATATTGCGTCATCTGTCATTGCATCAGTTTTAATCGCGCCCAAACACTACTGTCTCGATTACTTGTCCTATGACCATGGACTTTTGTCCAAGGAAGCGTATGAAAATTGTAACAATGCGTTAATACACTGGCAAGCCTTACAGAGAGATCGTAGATGTTGTTATTATCAGCCTTTCAACTATCAGTTGTGTCATCAAGGATAAAAAAACAAACTGAGTACAAAACGGAAAACAAAATGCGACCGGAAGAGAAAAACGACACAAATAGACGACGTATACATGATCAAGGAAACTGTGAAAGATCTTTGGAAGACATTATTCGTTAATTTGCACAAGGGTGCATGTAGGTAAGCAGGTTTATAAGGAGTTTTTTTTATACTTTCCTGTGACGCCTTTAATGACATTTATGATTTTACATCGATAAATATTTTCGAATAGATACTTTGTTATCACTCTTTCTCTCTCTCCCTCTCTGCTTCCCTCTTTCCCTCTCTCTTTGTCTATCTTTTGATATCTATCTTTCCATCTCTCTCTTTCTCTGTCTCTCTCTTTGTCTCTCCATTTCTCTCTCTCTCTCCCTATCTCCTTTTCTCTATCTCTTTTTTCTCCCTCTTTCTCTTTCTATGTCTCTCTCTTTCTCTCTTTCCTTCTCTTTTTCTCTCTCACTCTCTTTCAAAAACTGTAAGGTTTGCTCAGAGTAGTTGCATTATAAACCCTTTGTTGGCTTCGTTGGTGTTAAACAAATACAAATGTGCCTGAGCAGGTGTCTGCAACAGCTATGATCATGCTAACGTAATCAAACGGACATTACATTAAAGCAAATTACCTGCGAGCTTGTATTACCGTTCACGATAGAAAGCGCAGATCGATTTGGAATTTATTGTTAGACAGGTTCTCTGCGTATGACGAGGAGTACTGTAAATGCAAATCAATATTAACAATACATTCCTTTCTGAGATAAAGCATGGTGAATTAAACATGTCTTTAATTTGAGCGATATAGAATATTTTCAGCGACTTTGGCAAACAAATGGAAATTTTCTTTCGACTTACTGTTTTCGGGCTTGTAAATTCCACAATTTTCACAGGTTTAAATATTTTCCATTTCTAAATTAAGCAATTACATCTGATAGAAAAATCTGGGGAAAAGCATAAAAGAGAAAGAAAATACACGTCTAATGAGAGAGAGAGAGAGAGAGAGAGAGAGAGAGAGAGAGAGAGAGAGAGAGAGATAGAGAGAGAGTGAGAGAGATAGAGAGAGAGTGAGAGAGATAGAGATAGAGAGAGAGTGAGAGAGATAGAGATAGAGAGAGATAGAGAGATAGAGAGACAGAGTGAGAGAGATAGAGAGATAGAGAGAGAGAGAGAGAGAGATAGAGAGAGAGAGAGTGAGAGAGAGATAGAGAGAGAGAGTGAGAGAGGTAGAGAGATAGAGAGAGAGTGAGAGAGATAGAGAGATAGAGAGAGAGTGAGAGATAGATAGAGAGAGAGAGTGAGAGAGATAGAGATAGAGAGAGAGAGAAATAAAGGCTGGGATAAGAGAGGATAAAGATTAAAACGAGTTGAGCGAATAAAAAATTAGATAGAGAATGACGGAAAGAAAGAAAAGATAAATCGAAAAAGAGAGTGAGCTGAATAGAGTTGGGAGAAAGAGAAAAAAAAAGAGGGGTTAAATAGAGTAAAAATATGAGAAACAGAGTTGTATGGATGAGGGAGAAGCGGAAAGCGACGTGATGAGAAAAGAGGGCAAGAAATAAACTAGAATAGAAGGTGAGGTAGAAGGTGACGAAAGGGGAAAGTGTGGTAGATAAAAGTGATAGAGTATAATATTTGAAGAGAAAGAAAGAGAAAGAAGTTATAGAAATAACAGATGAAAACCTTCTATACCTTCCAGTGGCCTTGTTACAGCAGGCTACACTAATCGAAAATGTCATCTATCAGAAACGATTAGTCGAAATTAGTATATACCAGCAAAGCACAAACACACATACATAGGCGACCTAGCCAGAAAATATTCATCAATCTAATATTTACAAAAAACATAGCCGACCTAAGGCAGTCATGACTTTGTCCTTAAAATGCTAATTTAAAAAAAAAAAGAAAGAAAACAAGTTCTTTATCGGGAAGAGTTAAATAATGGGGTTGTTCTTAATTAAGTCGATGGCTTTTTAACGATAATATTTAAGAAAAATTAACGGTTGCAGTTTCATATTTTTGGTGTAAATTCACTAGAATATAAACTGTATAAATTTGCTTTCGTCAAATGTTTAGGTTTTAATTCTAATAATTGTTTTTTTTTAAATAATAGACATTGCTGAAAAGTGAAGGCAGTTTAAATAATGTCGTGGGAGAAACTGTTGCAACCAGACTTGCAACAAGGTCCCACCCTTTTACACTTAGATCACCAAATGCATCCGACATTTCTCCTCCACAGCTTCTTTTCTCGCACTTCCCGACTGTGTAACTCCCTTCCATATACTTGCTTTCCTGACGGCTACAACCTCCAGGAATTTAAATGCAATGTCAATACCCATCTTTTATCCATTTGAATCCAGTTCTTTCTACATCACCCCGTATATCTTGTTCTTTTTCTTTCTCTCTACGTTTCTAACTTTTTTTTAATCATTTCACCCCAAGCAAGGCATTCCACTGCCACTATTGCGCTTGGGGCTACATAGGGGAAGGTAAATAGAAAGAGTGCGTAGATATAGGCAATGTCAGAAGGGGGGGGGTGATAGATAGTTGGGTGGGTGGGAAGAGTGTTTGAAAGAATGGAAGTTAGTTTGTTAGGAGGTGTCTATTGACCTTACATTTACACTCCTGGAGATTGTAGCCGTCGGGAAAGCAGTCACGTGGAAGGGAATTCCACAGTCGGGAAGTGCGAGGAAAGAAACTGTTGGAGTAGAAGTTGCGGTTGCATTTTATCGGTTTCACTGTAAAAAGTGGGATCTAGTTGCTAATCTAGTATCTCGTGCAAATTCGAACATAGGGGGCACCAGTGATCTAAGTTCATCGGAGCAGAAGCCGTGAAAGTATTTATAGAAGAGACACAGGGAAGCCACGTCGCGCCGGTGAGAGAGAGACTGCAGGCGGTCTGCTAAGTCGGTATCGATCACATTACAGACCCTCCGCTGTACCTTGTCTAGAAGCCCAAGGAGAATAGCAGGGGCACCCGACCAGATATGGCAGCAGTATTCAACTGTCTTCACACCTGTGTTATAATCCCTCTCTTGCCCTTTTCTCTGACATGCCCTATAGGTACTTTGTCTTTTTCTTCACTTTCTCCTGCCTAAGTTTTTATTCTTATGTAGCCCCCTTGTGCAGCAGTGGCAGTACCGCCTTGCTGGGAGTGAAATGATTCATTTTATTGCGAGGGTGTGTGTCCATATATGCCAAAAATGTTATTAAAGATTATGAGAATCTACTTTAAAACTTCGAATTGTAGTGGGTAATGACAGATCTGCGTGATGTTATATTTTTCTAAAGACTATAATTATAATAATTGTTTGCCAATATATGATAATTATATAAGAGTTGGTGTGCCATAAAACCACATGGACCTGGACCTTGACGATTTGATTAAATCTATGAGAATATACATTGTTCCCTGTTTAGGATGTGGTTCCCGGCTTTTTCTTTTCCAATCTTTTCACTTTTCTTTTTGTTTATTTTTTTTTTCTCAATTGGAGTAGATAGACAACTATCGCCCGGTTCACACTCCACCCACGTCTATTGAACAGGTGTAGAGGCTCATCCCTTGTTCCCTGTTTAGGACGTGGTTTCCGGCTTTCTCTTTTCCAATCTATTCACTCTTACGTAGCCCCCTGGACACCAGTGGCCTTACCGCCTTGCTTGGGGTGATGTGATTAAAAAAAAAAATTAAAACTTCTTGTTTCGCATTTAGTCAGTCAGTTGAAGCCATACATGATACACGCTTTGGGCGATCATGTATCAAAAGAGACATGACTGCCTGGGCAGAAGGTCATCCCGCAGTAGGTTGCCATTACTTTCTGCGGTTGCTCGCCAAGGCTATAGAACTCAATTTGTCCTGTAATTTAACCCATAACTGGAGGAAGTAGACGGATTAATACCTTTCCAAGGGTATTTGCGCGAAAGTGAATGCAAGGAATTCAATTGGAATTCGAACTCAGTTCCCTGATTTGTCGTTCCGAGTCGATATCAACTGCACCACAACGCACATGTTTGGCATTATATGACCATTATATAGGAGTCGATGTCCCATAAAATCACTTTCAGAATGATGATGGGCTGAAGATGTGGCAAGTATAGACAAATTTGACTGCATTAAGATGTAATATCAAATATTGGTCATTTACTAATTTCTAAGAAAAATAAACGTGACAACAATGTTTTATTAATAAATTTGTAAACATTTATTAAATTATCAAAATGTGGGAACAAACTATAAAGAAATTTATGACACCGATATTATTTATATCGGTGTCATAACTACCTTCACTCCTCGGCAAAGCGATGATTAGAACTGGAACAGAACCTAAATAAATCAAAGTAAATTTATACATTTCTTTCTTTTCGAGAATTGCAACAATATAATTAACAATATTTTTAATTTTTTTAATTTTTTTAATTTTCTTTTTTAATCATATCACCCCAAGCAAGGCGGTAACGCCACTGAAGCACAGAGGGCTACGTAGGAGTGAAAAGATTGGAAAAGAGGAAGCCGGGAACCACATCCTAAACAGGGAACAAGGGATGAGCCTCTTCACCTGTTCAAAAGACGTGGGTGGAGTGTAAACCGGGCGATAGTTTAGTCTATCTACTCCAATTGAAAAAAAAAAAAAAAGAAAAGAGTGAAAAGATTGGAAAAGAGAAAGCCGGAAACCACATCCTAAACCAGGAACAAGGGATGTGCCTCTTCACCTGTTCAATGGACGTGGGTGGAGTGTGAACCGGGCGATAGTTTAGTCTATCTACTCCAATTGAAAAAAATAAAGAAAAGAGTGAAAAGATTGGAAAAGAGAAAACCAGAAACCACATCCTAAACAGGGAACAAGGGATGAGCCTCTTCACCTGTTCAAAAGACGTGGGTGGAGTGTAAACCGGGCGATAGTTTAGTCTATCTACTCCAATTGAAAAAAAAAAAAGAAAAGAGTGAAAAGATTGGAAAAGAGAAAGCCGGAAACCACATCCTAAACCAGGAACAAGGGATGAGCCTCTTCACCTGTTCAATAGACGTGGGTGGAGTGTGAACCGGGCGATAGTTTAGTCTATCTACTCCAATTGAAAAAGAAAAAAAGAAAAGAGTGAAAAGATTGGAAAAGAGAAAGCCGGAAAACACATCCTAAACAAGGAACAAGGGATGAGCCTCTTCATCTGTTTAATAGACGTAGGGAGGGGGTGAAAAAGGCGTAGTTTAGTCAGTCTACTCCAACTTAATGCTCTTTATGTATTAGATTGTTCATTTAATACTATTTATTTATTAGATGATATTTATTTATTTACTTATTGGATTGTTCGATGACATTTATTTATTTATTGGATTGTTTATTTCTTGCTCTTTATTCTTTAGATTGTTTATTTAACGCTATTTAATAATTAGATTGTTTATTTAATGATATTTATTTATTTATTAGAACGTTTATTTAATGCTATTTTTATTAGATTGTTTATTTAATGCTATTTAATAATTAGATTGTTTATTTAATGATATTTATTTATTTATTAGAACGTCTATTAATGCTATTTTTATTAGATTGTTTATTTAATGCTATTTAATAATTAGATTGTTTATTTAATGATATTTAGTTATTTATTAGAACGTTTATTTAATGCTATTTTTATTAGATTGTTTATTTAATGCTATTTAATAATTAGATTGTTTATTTAATGATATTTATTTATTTATTAGAACGTCTATTAATGCTATTTTTATTAGATTGTTTATTTAATGCTATTTAATAATTAGATTGTTTATTTAATGATATTTAGTTATTTATTAGAACGTTTATTTAATGCTATTTTTATTAGATTGTTTATTTAATGCTATTTAATAATTAGATTGTTTATTTAATGATATTTATTTATTTATTAGAACGTCTATTAATGCTATTTTTATTAGATTGTTTATTTAATGCTATTTAATAATTAGATTGTTTATTTAATGATATTTAGTTATTTATTAGAACGTTTATTTAATGCTATTTGTATTAGATTGTTTATTTAATGCTATTTAAAAAATTAGATTGTTTATTTAATGATATTTATTTATTTATTAGAACGTCTATTAATGCTATTTTTATTAGATTGTTTATTTAATGCTATTTAATAATTAGATTGTTTTATTTAATGATATTTAGTTATTTATTAGAACGTTTATTTAATGCTATTTTTATTAGATTGTTTATTTAATGCTATTTAATAATTAGATTGTTTATTTAATGATATTTATTTATTTATTAGAACGTCTATTAATGCTATTTTTATTAGATTATTTAATGCTATTAATAATTAGATTGTTTATTTAATGATATTTAGTTATTTATTAGAACGTTTATTTAATGCTATTTTGTTAGATTGTTTATTTAATGCTATTTAATAATTAGATTGTTTGTTGTGATATTTATTTATTTATTAGAACGTCTATTAATGCTATTTTATTAGATTGTTTATTTAATGCTATTTAATAATTAGATTGTTTATTTAATGATATTTAGTTATTTATTAGAACGTTTATTTAATGCTATTTTTATTAGATTGTTTATTTTAATATTTATTTATTTATTAGAACGTCTATTAATGCTATTTTTATTAGATTGTTTATTTAATGCTATTTAATAATTAGATTGTTTATTTAATGATATTTAGTTATTTATTAGAACGTTTATTTTAATGCTATTTTTATTAGATTGTTTATTTAATGCTATTTAATAATTAGATTGTTTATTTAATGATATTTATTTATTTAGAACGTCTATTAATGCTATTTTTATTAGATTGTTTATTTAATGCTATTTAATAATTAGATTGTTTATTTAATGATATTTAGTTATTTATTAGAACGTTTATTTAATGCTATTTTTATTAGATTGTTTATTTAATGCTATTTAATAATTAGATTGTTTGTTAATGATATTTATTTATTTTTGAACGTCTATTAATGCTATTTTTATTAGATTGTTATTTAATGCTATTTAATAATTAGATTGTTTATTTAATGATATTTAGTTATTTATTAGAACGTTTATTTAATGCTATTTTTATTAGATTGTTTATTTAATGCTATTTAATAATTAGATTGTTTGTTAATGATATTTAGTTATTTATTAGAATGTTTATTTAATGCTATTTTTATTAGATTGTTTATTTAATGCTATTTAATAATTAGATTGTTTATTTAATGATATTTAGTTATATATTAAATGATTTATTTAGTATATTTTATTAGAATCGTTTATGTAATGCTATTTAATAATTAGATTGTTTATTTAATGATATTTATTTATTTATTAAGAACGTCTATTAATGCTATTTTTATTAGATTGTTTATTTAATGCTATTTAATAATTAGATTGTTTATTTAATGATATTTAGTTATTTATTAGAACGTCTATTAATGCTATTTTTATTAGATTGTTTATTTAATGCTATTTAATAATTAGATTGTTTATTTAATGATATTTAGTTATTTATTAGAACGTTTATTTAATACTATTTTATTAGATTGTTTATTTAATGCTATTTAATAATTAGATTGTTTATTTAATGATATTTATTTATTTTATTAGAACGTCTATTAATGCTATTTTTATTAGATTGTTTATTTAATGCTATTTAATAATTAGATTGTTTATTTAATGATATTTAGTTATTTATTAGAACGTTTATTTAATGCTATTTTATTAGATTGTTTATTTAATGCTATTTAATAATTAGATTGTTTATTTAATGATATTTATTTATTTATTAGAGCGATATTAATGCTATTTTTATTAGATTTTGTTTATTTAATGCTATTTAATAATTAGATTGTTTATTTAATGATATTTAGTTATTTATTAGAACGTTTATTTAATGCTATTTTTATTAGATTGTTTATTTAATGCTATTTAATAATTAGATTGTTTATTTAATGATATTTAGTTATTTATTAGAACGTTTATTTAATGCTATTTTTATTAGATTGTTTATTTAATGCTATTTAATAATTAGCTTGTTTATTTTAATGATATTTAGTTATTTATTAGAACGTTTATTTAATGCTATTTTTATTAGATTGTTTATTTAATGCTATTTAATAATTAGATTGTTTTATTTAATGATATTTATTTATTTATTAGAACGTCTATTAATGCTATTTTTATTAGATTGTTTATTTAATGCTATTTAATAATTAGATTGTTTATTTTAATGATATTTAGTTATTTATTAGAACGTTTATTTAATGCTATTTTTATTAGATTGTTTATTTAATGCTATTTATTAATTATTGCTTATTTAATGATATTTATTTATCAATTCGAATATTTATTTGATGCTATTCTTTGTTAAATTGTTTATTTAATTCTGTTTGTTAATTGGATTGTTTATTTAATGCTATTTATTTATTTATTAAAACGTTTATTTAATGCTATTTTTTATTAAATGGTTTATTTAATGGTATTTATTAATTAGATTGTTTATTTAATGCTATTTATTTATTTAGTTATTAGATTGATTAGTTCAATGGCTAGCAAAACATCGATGATTTGCCAACTGATTTAACCTTTATAAAATTTTAAATGATAATGATATTTCATTATTTGTTCCCGTATTTTAATAATTTAGTAGATGTTTACAAATTTATGAATTAAACTTTTTCACATTTATTTTTTAGAAATTGGTAAATGACAAATATCGCTCTGTGTTAGTTGTAAATATGAAATTATGCTTTTAATTAAACAAGCAATAAATAAATTGTGTTTCATATTTTTGCTGTAAATTCGCAAGAAAGAAATTGTATAAATTCGCTTTCATTAAATGTTTAGGTTTTATTACAATTCTAATAATTGATTTTTAAAACGATAGACATTGCTGAAAAGTGCAGGTAGTTAAAATAATAGCAGTGTCGTCGGAAAACCGTTCTTTTAGCATTACGTCTTATTGCGAGCACGTTTGTTTATATTTGCCAAAGATGTTATTAAAGACTATGAGAATCTATTTTAAAAATAACTTTTGGCACTGCATGACCGCTATATAGGAGTCAATGTGGCATAAACGCAAATTCAGAATCTCAAATTTGGGAATGTGATTAAAGACTAATAGAATATACTTGAAAATCCTTGTTTGACACTTCTTCTTCTGTGTGCCTTGTCCTTTCAGGACGTAGGCGATCCTTGCCTTCCACGTCTCCCTATCCCTGGTGGCTCTTAACACACTTTCTCCTGTAACATCTCACAACCTCCGTTCTGTCATCCACCTGCTCACGCCCTTCAAATATGTTATCCGCTGTCTCTTTTCCTTCTATTTGGCCTGTTAGAGTCAAGATCTCCAAGCACTCCTTCCTCGTTGTATGTCCCAGGAATTTTAGTTGCCACTTATGCTCAGTATTAATTTCCTTATTTTTTCCATTCTTTCCAACATCTCATCATTGCTCACATGCTCGGTCCATGATATTCGCAGCATCCTTCTGTAGAGCCACATTTCAATTGTTTTTCCTTCACCTTTGATTATATTGTCCAGCATTCACTGCCATATTGAAGAACTGACATCACATAGCAATTTAGTACTCTCTTCTTTGTTTCTCGTGAAAGTTTCCTGTGTCTTAATACTTTACTCAGCTTCTGGAACACGTCCTTTGTCATGCCATTTTGCCTTCGAATCTCTGTGTCGCACTTTCCATCTTCTGTTAGAATACTTCCCAGGTATTTAAATTTTTGTATCTGCTTGATTTTACTATCCCCCACCTGTATTTGGCATTTTGGGCTGCTCTTTTTGCTGATGACCATGCATTCAGTTTCATTGCAGTTTATTTGTAGTCGTTTTTTTTGTCACTCTCTTCAGCTAACTTCGACACTACATGACCATTATATAGGAGTGAATGTACCATCAGCTTTATTCAAAATCAGAATATTGAAGATGTGATTAAAGACTATAAGAATATACTTAAACTTCCTTTTGGCAATATATGACCATTATCTAGGAGTCAATGTGCCAGAAAATATTTTGAATAAGAATCTTGGAGATGCAATTAAAAACTATAAGACTCTACTTAAACTCCTGTTTGTCAATACATAACCGTTATACAAGAGTCAATATGCTATAAGATCATATCTGGAATAAGAATCTTGTAAATGCAATTAAAGACTATGAAAATCTACTTAAAATTCTGTTCGGCAATTCATGGCAATTATACAGAAGTCAATGTGCTAGAAATCATATTTCGAATAAGAATCTTGGAAATGCAATTAGAGACTATAAGAATCTACTTAAAAAATCTTTGTTTGATATTACATGACCATTATATAGAAATCAACGTACCAATCAAATTTCAAAACCAAAATTCTAGTTTTCTTTTCTTCATAATGGTCATGATTTCAAATTACATAGATTCTGCAATCGCAAGTCTCTTGAATTCAGGACCTTGTTGAAAAATATTTTTCTTGAATTCCCGCTAGGAAAGTACGTAACGTGTTTCAATTATCAACGATATTTTCATTCCAAAATAAGAAAACAAACCCTCTTTCAAAAATATCCCCCAGCATCGAACGTATATTACCATATGCCCGAAAGCAAAATAATTTAAATACAATATCTGTTCATCACGACAGAGAATAAAAGTGTTTCAAATATATGCAACTAAAATGAAAATTGGCCACCAGCAAATAGAGGTTGGTAAATTTTCAAAAATAATTTGAATAAACTTACCGTTTAAAGGACTGATTTATTTTAAACGAGGAGGAAAAGGCTTAACGAACGTATAAGCCAAACGAGTGAAAATCGATAATACAGAGTTAGTTTTATGTTTATTTTCGTTTTAATTACATGCAATAACTACATAAAACGATATTTGAGCTGTTTTAGTTAATAAAAATGAAGAAAAAAGATGAATAAACATTGAAAGAATAATGTCAAAACAAATGTACAATTCATTTGACTGCCAATTTAACTCCGAAATGAAGTGGTGGATCCATGTTTCATCCATTGTCACATATATACGCAAAAACTCTTTCTTGTTGCGTTGAAACAGTTGCAAACAACGCTCTGGATCGTCGACGCTTTGTTGGTTTTAATCGACTGTGAGAAAACGCAGCACCCACTTTGAACACAGCTTTTTCATTGACAAATGTTCTTGAAAAATGGTGAATACACTGTCTTCTGATATGTTCAACTCCTATGCTATCTCATGCAACTTCAATTTACGATCGGTGAAAACGAGTTTGTGAATTTCTTAGTGTTTTCCGGGACAACTGCCAATTTTGGGCAACCTAAGCGTTTAGCAGCATTTATATATTTTAAAATATAAAACCGTTTAAACCTCTTAAACCTCTTAACCGTTGTTTCGGGCGGAGAAAAGTCCCAATAACACTTATCAAGCCATTGCTTTGCTTGAACAGTATTCTTCTCATTAGAAAGCAATGCTTTATTAATACACGAAATTCAGGTTTTTCTATTGTTTTGAAAATTTGCAACAATAGCTTCAATTAAGTATAATTTGTAAACTAATAATCCGATTGGGCACAAATTTTGTCACCTGCCATTTGATGGTTAGTACTTTATAAAAATTATATGGTTACAGTTACCTACTGTTAATGTGTATATTCTGCAGTAAACTATTTAAATATATACCAATTAAAATAAAGAATAAATAAAAATTCAAATTTTAATATTCTAAATTTGCACTTGGTATCTACTGCTAGTAATATATACAGTACGTGTACACTGTCAGTCACTTTTGGGCGATCATGTCTATTTCAATCCACGACTGACTAGGCAGAAAGTTTTCCCGCAGTAGGTTGCCATTTTTGCGGTATATTAGTTTCCAACAAGGCTATAGAACCCAATCTGTTTTGCTATTTAACACATAGCTGGAAGGAGAAACAGAGGTATTTACGTGCAAGTGAACGCAGCGAATTCAACTGGAGTTCAAACTCAGTTGAATTGAATGTACGTTGTAATTATTAAGAAATATACATTTTTTCCACAAAAAAAAAAATTAATTGTACTTTTTTATATATATATATATATATTTGTTGAAATTTTTTTTGTTCTTTATAAAAATAAAGAATAAAATTTTAGCTCTAGGTGGTCCACTTTTGTCTCCTGGCAATCAATATTTTTAGATTCAGTCTGGTTGTTAGAAATTACTTACATTATTTATCAGAGAATATATTTACCAAAGAAACTGCAAGAAAATATCACCGTCTCATTGCAAAGACAATTTTAGGTGCAGGGGAAATATAACTAAAATATATAGTAAAAAAAATGAATTTTTTAAAGGACAAAGGTTGATACATCTAAGAATTTAAGGACTTCGGCTTTAAATGATCCACCTGGCTTGAGGTGCGTAAAACAAATCAATCCACACAACTGTGTGTACTTAGTAGGGCAGCTTTGTAGACTATGGGAAGGACAACTCGAAGATAGAATCTCTATGACAAAGTCCCCAAGACAGTTCGATGTCATATTCATTTTCGTTCTGGTAACACTTGTGAAAAAGAAAAATTGACTAGCAAAGCACAGTGAACTATTTTAGGCACATTGTTCATCCTGTTTGTCGTTAAGGACAATCTGCTGAGACTAGAATAAGTCAATTTTTTTATTATTTATATTCTGATTAGTGTTTTTATTAGAATCTTGAATAAATTCTCGCTGACTTTTAATGAAAAGTAATGTTTTATTTTTTAAAAATTAGTAAGAAGCATGTCACTGAATGTATTTTTCATGCTAGCCACTACTTTTCCCCATTTTTCTGGTAGCATTTGAATTTCATGTCGGAAAAATGACACGTCTTTTGAAGCCAACCACGAGTCGACCAATTTTTTGACATCTTCAAAAGAATAAAAGTGCTGCTCAGCCAGGCCAGGTGCGATCGATCGGAACAAGTGATAATCGGATGTTGCAATGCCGGGTAAATACGGCGGGTGGGGTAGGGCTTCCTATTTAAGCGGTTTCAAGTAGGTTTTCACCCTTTTTGAAGCATGTGGCCTACCGTTGTCATATTGCCAAACCACTTTGTTGTGTTCCTGCTCATATAGTGGTCGTTTTTTCTTGGATGCTCGACTCAAACGCATCAATTGTAGTCGATAGCGATCTCCCGAGATGGTTTCGATCGATTTGAGCAGCTAACAACAAACTATACCCAGCAGATCCCACTAAATGCAAAGCAGAAGCTTCGAACCATAGATATTCGTTACTTTTAAACCACCCTGTGGCATTACTCTTCAGAAATGAATTGAGTTCTTTCGGTGACCGACGTGTGTGTATACACTGCTTAAATACAACACGTTAAAATTTCCCTTCTCTGAATCCATGTGTCTATGGCTTGTGGGGTAGTGACTTCGACTGACACCAAATCGGTGACGTTTCGATCCCGGCCAGAAGCAAGTGGATGTGTCTAGCCACACTGATACAGTGAAACAGGCTTGTATGTGGATGACTAATATATATATATATATATATCGTAAATGTCTCAGAGAGCTCGTGCATGTTTTCTTCGTGGTGGTGACTATCTCGGGGATGTAATATTAGAATCTGAAATATAATTTTAAACTCCTGTATATCAGGTACGTAATAATTATATTTGGTACCCATTGAATTTTATAATCCGAGGTACTTCCATTCAAATCTTACCATTAGAGGATATCCTGTACATAAAGCCTAAACCGCATTTGAATTGCGAACATCACATTTACACACACACACACACACACACACACACACACACACACACACACATGATGGTAATAATGATGATTTACCATCATAATTAACTACCTGATATAATTAACTACCTGATGTGACATTGTTCTTTCAATCTCGAAACAAAATGTACAGTTTTGTAGTAGTTTGTAGTTTGTACATGTTCTAAAGTATAATAATAAATATTGCTCTATTTTCATTTTATGCTATGTTATAAATTAATGTTTTGAACGTTGTAATTCTTTTCTTCGTTCCTTATTCATTTGGATATATATATATATATATGAAATGAATTGTTTGAACATCATTTTTTATCGATACTCGCATTTAAGTAGATATTCTGTTTTTAATGAAACAGTATTATATATTTATTTCTACCGGCCTGATTATTTACGATAAATTTTTATTACGAAAGTGTGCCATTCGGCAGGATTCGAACCTGCTAACCCTATCTGTATAGAGGAAGCTACCATTTGATCTAGTAACGTCTTAGACCTCTCGACCACGAATAGCCTCCAGTCTGGCGAGAGTTCTAAGACGTTACCAGATCAAATGGTAGCTTCCCCTATATAGATAGGGGTCGCAGGTTCGAATCCTACCGAATGGCACACATTTTCGTAATAAAAATTTATCGTAAATTATCAAGCCGGTAGAAATAAATATATAATACTGTTTCATTAAAAACAGAATATCTACTTAAATACGAGTATAGATAAAAAATAATGTTCAAACAATTCATTTCAAATTGTCGGTTGTTTATAACCAAGTTTCGTTAAAATTTGTTGATTTCCGTAACATGTTTATATATATATATACATATATATATATATATATATATATATATATATATATATTGGTAAACGAGTTATTACGTGACTTTTTTCAGGCTATTTGTGTGTGTGGGGGGGGGCGGTAATAAATCCGAGGAGAGGATTTAGTAAATAATCCCAATGGACCCCACCCTCTCTCTCTCTAATATATATATATATATATATATATATATATATATATATAAATCACCCGCAAACAGGCCAGTTTTGCTGACTCATAGCTCTTCAGTGCGGCTACATTAGCCGTTTACCTCAAGCCAGTACTGAAACTCGATTGATATTCACCTACCAGGTAAATGACGCAGGTCAGAGAAAGGCCGATTTCATAGCGTGTAATGTATTTTACGAAATGTAAACAAAACGTCAGCAGTGAGAGTGCTTTATCTGATAACAACTTCCAACGGTCGTTCTACACCGTAATCGAAGTAATAGCGTGAATATGTAAATAACTGCTGTTTATGAAAATTTCCCCTCTCTACAATGCAATTGCTTCCATTCTTTCAAACATACTAACTTCCATTCTTTCAAACACTCTTCCCACCCATCCAGCTATCTCTCACACCCCTTCTGACATTTCCTATATCTCTAACCACTCTTTCTATTTACCTCCCCATATGTAACCCCAAGCGCAATAGTGGCAGTGGAATGCCTTGCTTGGAGTGAAATGATTAATATATATATATATATATATATATATATATATATATATATATATATATATATAGTGATGATCATCCACGTATACTGTCTTAATATGTATAGGAAAGAATATTAATAAAAAGTTTTGAATTTAAAAATGTACTTTTTTTTAACAGTATTTGTTTATTTTTATTATATTTTATATTTCAGACCGCCCTCGGTCCTTCATCAGAAACAACTGATTTTTAAATTTGAATTAGAAACGTATTTCACGATAGCGTTCGAATATTTTTTTGTTTACATCAATCATAATTGCAGCCCATTTTAATCAACCTGATCATACTTTAGAAAATTGCAAATGTTTACTAATAGACTTCAATTTTAGTTCTACATACACACGCAGAAAGAAAGAAACATACTGGATTTTAAAATTAAATACACACAAGCTAGGGTTAAATAGGGACTTAGGTGTGTTGAATCTTTACAAATATTTCAATAGCTAAAAAATTTTTTTCAGATATTCCAAGAAATTTTTATCTAAAACAAACAGACTTTCTCTACGGACGTGCTACATGTTGTGAACAAACACACCACGTGATGTAAACAAAAAAATATTCGAACGCTATCGTGAAATACGTTTCTAATTCAAATTTAAAAATCAGTTGTTTCTGATGAAGGACCGAGGGCGGTCTGAAATATAAAATATAATAAAAATAAACAAATACTGTTCAAAAAAGTACATTTTTAAATTCAAAACTTTTTATTAATATTCTTTCCTATATATATATATATATATATATATATATATATATATATATATATATATATATATCAGACATAGTTTAATAGATTTATCATAACATCGTATTAAAAGACTGCTATGCACTCTCTCAATCTTCCGCACACATATAAAGACGCGTGCGCACACACACACATTTCTAGAGCGCTCTTTTATAACTGTTCTTCAAACATTGTACACTTGGTGTTTCGTTATATATATATATATATATATATATATATATATTAAAGTGTTATAAATGTCGACGTCGTCTTAATGAAAGCTCTTTATATAAAACATTTCAAGCCAGGCTTCAAACTCAGCCTCTTTGACAAGAGACGTAAGCCAGGAGTAAACGAATGTGAACTCCATCGGACAATCAGCCTAACGAACCATATAAAATAAAACAAAAAGCTTATCATCAAAATTCTAATCAACAGCAGAATTAGACCAGAAATAGGACAAGAACAGTGCGGGTTCGTTTAAGGTTCTGGAACAAGTAATTGTATATTCATACCTATAATCATATCCGAAAAAGCAATACGGAATTATAAGGATGTATACCTCTGTTTTACAGATGAAACCTTTTTTTTAATTAGCCCAAGAAAAGCGGTACAGCCTCTCGTGTCACAATGAGAGAAAAGGTTTGGTACCGGGAGTATTAAAGAAAGAATAAAAGATGAATGATATTCAAGAAGGTAGAAGATTCTAATTGATGTTACATTTAAATATTTGGAGATTGTAGCTATCAGAGAAACAAGTAAATAAAAGAGAGCTCCACGGACGGGAAGTGCGAGAAAAGAAACCATTAGAGTTGAAGAGGTGGTTACATTGAACTATTTCGGTAAAAGAGTGGAACCTAATTGATAATCTAGTAGCACATTTAAATTCACGTGGGCAGGGCACCAGGTAAAAAACAAAACAAAGCAAAACAAAAATAAAAACAAAATTTATCAAAGTAGTTGCCATGACCAATTTTATAGAAAAGCCATGTTACGTCGGGAAGAAAGTGACTGGATTCTAGATGCCAAGACAGGATGTCTTGTAATGGTGGAATACTATTTAAATGAAAGTACCTTAGATTATAAAAATGATAAAGAATACCAAATATAATTATTACGTAACTGATATACAAGAGTTCAAAACATTATCTAAGATTCTATTATTAGTTCCTTCCCTGAGAAGGTCACCATCACAAAGAGAAAGCATGTACAAGCTCGCTCTCTCATAAATAAACACAGTGCGACTTAGAATATCACAGCGTTGTAATCTTTTCATATAGTAAATTTTTGTTCGTAAAAATTACTAAATGAAAGATCAGAAATAATGTCCAAAAGTAATTACATCAATAAATAAAAACTAACTCCTCCTTAATTTTGAAATTTCGGTTGTTTAAAAGTTCCAGTAGCGCTTTCGTAAAAAAAAAGAATATGTTGTACATTTGAAAACGTTGAAAAATCAGTTATTATAAATCGAGTGAAAATACCGAAAGGTTGATACCAAGGTTGCGGAGATGACTGGTTTCCAAATTTATATATATATATATATATATATATATATATATATATATATATATATATATATAAGATCTCTAGATAACGGGGCAGGTGTCGCAAAGGATTTTCAAACAAAAAGTGAATGCTTTCCCCTTTAAAGTAAACCTCCCTCGAGTCCAATGCACTTCTGAGTCATAGTTCTCTGCATTGATAGAAGTGATGTTAGAACCCGTCTCAGCACCGTTGTTACAAAGCTGTTGATGGCCCCCCATAGCTTCAAAACGACCCCCTTGATGATCCGCTTGTGTTTGTAGAAAAGAAAGAATCACACGGAGAAACATCAAATGAAAAGGAAAGTTGTTCCAGTGAGGCGATGATCTTCTTGGTTATAAACTGCCGGATGCTTAGGGCATTATGAACATGTGTATTGTCGTGGTGAAGCAGACATGATTTCTGCTGTCACAGCTTTCGTCTATTCTCTAGTATTGGGTGAAGCAAACGTTGTGAAATCTCTTTGTAGACTTGCTGATTGATCGTCTGGCTCACAGTAGAGAATATCTCTTATTTGGAGAAACATGATCAGTTCCGTTACTTTTATAAACTTTGGAGAATGTTCCCTAACAACAAAACAAGGGCAGAATCCGTATAAGCATATGTCCCCAAATCCTTTCTTTTTGAGTTATTAAGTTTAAAGCTTGCGGTTGGCATTTTTAAATGTATAATAAAAAACAAAATTATACTTTTACAAATTTTGAGGGCAGGTACCTGACACCAAAACTATGCAAAATGTCCATATAAACATATGTTCAAAAGGCCATCGTGGTACGTAAACACAGCAACTCATAAATTTTCAAAATGTCCTCCGCTTGATTCTATACACGATCCTTTGTAAAACTCTCACACGGTATCGAATGCTTTCACAGGCCCCATGACACGTTGCATTATTGAAATCTGCCGTATGAACCAATTGTTTTAGGTAGCCTAAAAGACAAAATGCCGAAGAAATAAAGACCGGGGAACGTGCATGCCATGGAACCGGCCCCCACTACCTGTCCATCATGGTAGATATCAGCGAGTTCTTCGCGAAAAATGTAATTAAAATGTGTTGGAGCCCTATCATGCATGAACCATACGCGTCTTCCTATTAGTAAGAGTGCAGCCTGTATCAGGTCCGTAAATGTGTTTAAAATAAAGTCCTTGTTCACAGTTCCTGTACTAGGAGAACATATGGCCCTACCAGACAGTAAACTACAATTCCAGCCCACAAAGTCATCTAAGTTTCTAGGCTGTATTGTACATTGGTGATTCCGATCCATCCACAGATGTTGGTTGTATAAATTTCTCATTACATCACTTTCAAATGTTATCTTATTCGTAAACAAAGCTGAAGAGACAAACAACGGATTTGTAAAGGTTTTCCCGTGGAATGATCAGAGAGCGAATGACCCTGTGCACGTTGTAATTGATATGGATACAGTAGCTTCTCTTGAAGTATCCTCTAAGCGGTACTATGAGATATACGACATGCTAGGGCAACGTGAGGTGTACTGATACTTGGGTCGTCCCCAACAACCTGTAGAATGCTTGCTTCGTGGTCAGGCGTATGAGCTGATCTAGGTCTTCCTTAATCAATAGTTTGTGCTGTGTTAACAGCGTGATAATAAACAGCAGATAAAGATTACATGACTCGGCTGCCTTTGGTTCGGAAGTGCAATCTTATATAGCCGTGCAGCCTCAAGTCTATTACCATTTGCACGGCCCAAATCTCCCTTTTCTTGATATGAATATACTGGCATTGTTAAACGAAACACTTCTTTGTTAACTCACCACTGCACACGTTAAACGCTAAAAACAAAGTAGCCACAAATGTACAAGAATAACAAAAGTAACCTAGTCTACATGGCATTTCAGCACGGTCTACCGTAACTTTTTTTTAATCTTAATAACTCAAAACCAAAGTACTTGAAAACATATGTTTATATAGATTTTGCTCTTGCTTTGGTGTCGGGAATACGCCCCAAAGTTTGAGTGATACACTATATATATATATATATATATATATATATATATATATATATGTTACGGAAATTAACGAAATTTAACGAAACTTGGTTAAGCAACCGACAATTTGTAATGAATTATTTTGAACATTATTTTTACCGATACTCGTATTTAAGTAGATATTCTGTTTTTAATTAAACAGTATTTTAGATTTATATCTACCGGCCTGATTATTTCACGATAAATTTTTATGACGAAAATGTGTGCTATCAGGCCGGTAGATATAAATATAAAATACTGTTTAATTAAAAACAGAATATCTACTTAAATACGAGTATCGGTAAAAATAATGTTCAAAATAATTCATGACATATATATATATATATATATATATATATATATATATATATATATATATATATAATTTATTTGTTGGAACATTATTTTTAATCGATACCCGTATTTGAGTAGATATTATATTTTTAATCAAACAGTACATTTACATATTTTTCTACCGATCTGATTATTTATGATAGATTTTGATACGAAAACGTGTGTAATTTGGCAGGATTTGAACTTGCGACCCCTAATAACTACCAATTGATCTAGTGCGTCTTAGACCGCTCGATCTCAAATTCTACATTGTACATTGAAGTTAATCGCTGACGATTGCGTTTAGCATTAATCATCCTGTCGCTTCTGGGTGTCGACTTAACTGTCTACTTTTATATTTACATAGGCTTTATTCTTTGATATTGAAAACTTTAACCCATAAATATAGCATACCTTAATGTATGCATATTCAGAGGTGAGTGTTATGTGTTATGTTTGCAATGAAAATGTGGTTTTATCTTTCAATATGGATTCAAAAAGTTGAGATTCTGGCGCTCCGCGTCCTTGTATATGGAGACCATGATGTTTATAGCGCTCTTAACAAGAAAATGCAAAGAAAATCTGTTTAAGATCTTGTGTTTACGTTTACGAAAACCAAAAAGTGAAACTGAATTCTGTTATTGAAATTCATAGTTACTTCTGCGATTTAATTTAACACGAGATCTACAGAGTTATTCGCGACATGCGAATTAGATGTCAGTTCCTATCAATGCTAACGGGCACTGGATTACAACTGCCTTCAAAGCGCGTTTAAAATTCTATTGTCGATTCCACTGGCCTCTCGTGCAAAGCGGTATACTGGCTGTGTAGCGATGAATTGGCATGACTAGGTGGAGGGCTTTCTAGACTGAGATCATCAGACAGAGTAGAGGGTTTCTCCCAATGGAAACAACAACTACGTGACCGTAATTAAGGCCAGATATTAAATGGGTGACATCGGATGTTGTTTGACCTGCAGAGAGATGGGCTTATGTGGAAGAAATTGGTCATCTGATCTGTTTTGTAACGACCCTACGCCTATACCCCGTCATGGTTATCTTCTAATTTTAGACTTGTTTTTCTATTATTAGTGTTTTAATATGGCGTAGATTACTGTAGAAATTCTAATTGTCAGTTGTAACAACAGTCCCTAAGTCAAATTGTTCTATAGACAACAAAAATATTACCCACTATTTTCTATTTTTTGTGTGAATTCCCAGTAATGTTACATGGAATCCAGGGGTCTATATGGACGCCATTTGAGAACCTCTGATCTAGACAAATCAATATACTCGCACTATAAATACACAATTTTACTACAAAACAAAATTATTAGTCCTGTGGTTGATAATTTCCTGCGAGTTTTTTTTATATTCGGCTCCATCGATGTCAATGATACTCGAAGATTACTCCTTTTCACAATATCGAGTCTCTTATAAACTTTTAATAATGAGACACATGACTAAAACCCGATTCAACAAGGCAAGACAATCGAAAAAAATAACTTAGAGCTGTGTTTTACCCCAGAGTAGTGGGTAGTTTTTAGCGGTATCATTTGTTTTTCATATGAAATTTGCTTGCAATATTTCATACCTTTGTAATTCAATGAGGGTTTTCTGCTAGTTTTAGAGTTGCTGTTTTTATTTTTAGTGTTTTAATGTGATGTATAAATTCCAGTTCTCAGTTGTAAGATAAATTGCTCGATGGACCATTAAAATATTACCGTGGACCCATAATTTGCTATCTTTCACGTGGAATCCTAGAAAATTTACATGGAACCCCGGTGTCCATATGAACCCCGGTTTGAGAGCTACTGCTCTAAAGTATTGAAACTGAAAAAAAACAAAAAAAAAAACAGTGATGGCAAGCGATAATTAGGGAGAATTTTAACGGAATTCCATCGAATGTGAAAAGTTCAAGAGAGATGATCATAAATTTCTATGATGTTAACCTGACTAATTCTGTGGGTATAGTGTTAGTTCAAACAGGTGCTGAATGTGGTCGTGTCTGTCAGTAAGGCAGGCCTAATCATCAAAGGGGCCACGTACACAGTGAAGTCATTAACTACACGTTATAAGGTATTTCTTCTTGCAGTTAGTGTGGAGACGAGTGTGCCTTATCTTGTAGACCTATCATGAAAAGTAACGAAGATATTACCCTTGCATATATTTAGTTGATGTTATTGCTCATTTAGGACTCATTTAAACACGTAGAAAAACTTACCAAACGCCATACTCAAAATAAGACTAAATTAGGCTGTTCCCCATATAAAAAAAAAAATAATTTTCAACTGACTTGAAGTGGAGCGACGATATCGAGTCAGTAATGTTGGGCAGCTGTATCGTGCTAGAATCTTTTTTTGTTAGAGACCATTTTGCATATTTACAAATCTACCATTCGTTCATGCATTAAATACTACTGCCATATCTGGTTTGGTTTTCTTTATTATTTGCCTAGAGATTCTTGAAAAAATCCAAAGAAGGATCTGCAAAGTAATCGAGCCTGAATCAGCATCTCGACTCGAGTCACTTTCATATCAAAGTGCGGGTTGGCCCTCGTCTGTCTTTTTTACAAATATTTTCATGGGCAACTGGTCTGACGAGCGTTTATCTTCTGTGTCCAAACTTTAAACGTGCTGCTAGATTTGACATCCCACCTTTTTCGAAATAGTTAATGCAACCGACACTTCTATTCTATCAGTTTATCTTCTTTTACTTACCTCTATTGAACCCCCATTCCTTTACTTGCTTCTCTGATAATTACAATCTTTAAAAATTTAAATGCAACGTCAATCACCATCTTTCGTCTTCTTGATTCCACCCATCAATCCTCATTATCAAGTACCGTACGTGATACATGCTTAGGTGATCATGTCCCGAAAGAGACATGACTGACTGGGCAGAGGGTTTTCCCACAGTAGGTTATCAATTTTCTGCGGTAGTCTGGATGACAACCAAGGCTATAGAACAAAATTGGTTCTGGTATTTAACCCATACTGGAGGGAGAAGCGATTTATTAATTCATTTCCTAAGGGTAAATGAAATAAAGTAAGTAAATGCAAGGAATTCAACTGGAATTCGAACTCTGATTTCTAGTTTCAAACCGATATCCACTGCACCACAATCTCTGTACTCAGTCTTTTCTCTCATTTCCATTCTCTGTACCCCTCTTTCTGCTTGCTAATTTCATCTCCGTCTTGCTTGGGGTGAAATGAATAAAAAAATGTCCAAGAACTAAGATGTACTTCACCAAAATAAATACCACTTTCGTTCCACTATCGTCACTTATGGTAGACCGGAATTAATATAAATGAAAATGACATCGCAGTGAAACACTTTAGCACAAAGTTGACAAGTGCTAATTAGAGGGAAATATATATCAACTTATGGGATAGTTTTTCTTTGCCTAAGGACAAACACTCGCGTAAATAAGTGTCGAGTGCTTTCGTTCAGTTTTCTGCGTTTTCTCCATCTGATTCTTTAAGCCTCTGTACATAAGACTATCATTGATTTGTTTTAACGAATACTTTATGCACAAGTTACGTCGTCTCAACAAGGCGTGGTTTCTAAGTACGGTTATTAGTGCTCTCTCTTTTTGAGATTTGTGATCGTTTAATATTATACGATAGACTCTGAAATTCGGTTTTCCTTATTATTATCTAATGTTTGGAAATGAAAGATTAAACATTAGTACTGAACGAGTATCCTCATCATTTATTTAATCAGTCTATAATAATTTCGTGAAGTATTCGGACTAGTATGGTCATATTTTTTATTGAACCACTAATATTTGGTGGATATACTTTCTAACCTTTTTGAGCTGATGAATTTAACTCAATTTCATCACTTCTAGTCTTTGATAAGAGATTCGAACGAGTATCATTTTCTTTGTTCTTTTAGTAAATATGATAATTAAGGTGGATGTCTTCTCCGGTGTTCCTAGTATCGTGAAAATTTTGAGATAAAGTATATGGCTTTATTTTTATAAATTATTCGGATGAGTATCCTCATCTTTGTTTACTCATTCTATAATTTTCAGTGGATATACACTGCGGCCTTTCTAAGTTTGGTAACATTTTGAGATGAAATATTTGACATTGTTTTATGAAGATACTTGTCTATGACAATGTCATAGACAAGTATCTTAATTATGTACCTCCACTCATTTTTCTATACCTAAATTTAAATTTAAATTTTAAAAATAAATATGTTATCTTCAAGCTTTAAAATTAGCTTTAATTGAAAGCTAAGGGATTACATTTAGTAATTCCAGTAAGCAAAATACCCTGTTGTATTTTAAACCGAAATTATATTGATCGGAATCAAAAATCTTCTAAATTTAAAAAAGTTTTTAAAATTTCACATTTTCCGCCATTTTGCATCGATGGTAAACAGAAGCCAATTCTCTGTTTTAAAAAATCTTACAAAAACAAAAAACCAATCGCTGATAAATTATTTTCTTCAAATTACCGAATTTAAACTTTAAGTTGACTTGAAATAAAAATTAACTGCTTACTGCTTGAAATGTTTCAAAAAGCATTTCTCAATTACGGTAGCATTGTTATCACAGTTGTCATCACCTTATCAGCACCCGACAGTTGATGATTTACAGTATCCGGCCAAAAGTATGGAGGACGAATTTGGTATAAATCTTATTCATATAAATCGTTGTTTTTAATTTTTAACTATGTTATAATTAAAAATGTAACACGGTTTCAGCAATTATCCAATATTTTATGGAATTTTAGTTAGTTTAGCTTTGTAGGCTTATGTTTGAAGATGTTTTATGAAAACTAAATTTAGAATAATGTGAAACTTTCTTTTAAAAAATTTACAATTTAATAACAGAATTAAAATAACGGCAAAGGTAATTGAATAATTTATTAAATGTTTTGGCATTTATTAATTTTTATTTTAATATCTATTTTTCATATTCTTTTCAGGTACCTTCACAAACTGTGAATTTCACAATTATTTTTTTTGTTAACAAAATTAGACAATAAGGAATTAAAATGCAAAAGTTGCTTTAAATGTTTAAGTAATGACTTGCAAAACAAGCTGTTGAATTTTATAAACGTCTTGAAAAGACTTGAATCAGAATCAAAGTGCAGTTTCTGTCGTTTTCCATGTAAGGGGAATAATCCGAAACACTTGTTAACTTCTAAAATAAATACGACCCCTATGGAAACTTGTTATGACCCCTATGGAACATTGTACTTAAATGAACATATTTATTTACACACACAAAAAAAAATTAATTATTTTGAAAATATATCTGGTGGAAAATCTTTATTAAACTTTTCAATTTTCGATAGGCAATATAACCATTAATTCTTAACTAAAAAAAGAAAGGATGACAGTTCTTTAAAAGATTTTTAAAATATTTTAAAAACTTTATGAATTATTATAATAATAAAAAAAAATGAAAATTCTTTTAAAAGTTTATTAGTAATCGAAATTCTTTTTTCTTCAGACTATAATGTCCTCAATTATTATTATTTATTCCAACAATTAAAATGTTATCATATTAAATTAAATTATAGTTTTATTGCATTTTTATTTTACTTTTCAGAGCAGATTTTCAGATAGTGCCGAAAAATTTAAAATAAAAAAAATAGATGATTTACATTCCCCGATGAGTCCTATGTTTAACTAATAAAAAATAATTTGCAGCTAATTAAAATTTATTAAAATTTCACGGTTTTACTTGGAGGGGGGGTAAAAGAGTTTAAAAAATGTTTTTACAAATTTTTTTTTTAATAATTTCAAAAATAATTTCATTCATTTGTGAATGAGTACTGAAAGTTTCATTAACATCCAACAATTATTTGAATTTTGCGAGAATTTCCAAATTAATGTTTTTGTCACTGAAAAAAGTGAGTTACGTAAAATTACGTCTGAGACAATATATTCTTCGGCTTCCCTGAATTATCAGAACTTCTAAATTAAAGTATAACCATTTACCATATGTTGTGTTAACTATTAAATTTCCTCTTTGCTGTGCTTAAGAGAAATGTCTCAGCCAATATAATCTATGGCCTTTCTGTAATATTAGAATTTTTGAGACAGTTTTTTTTTTCATTATTTAATGTATTTGTTCTTTATTTTGTTGTTACTTTTCAATAGATATTTTTTCACCTCTGTCATGAGTATGTTGCACCCAGCGGAGTTTAGACGTGTTTAACCCCTAAACTGGGGTCAAAGCACTATGAAAGTATAAAAATAGACATTTATAGAAATATATGCATAAAAATACTTTTAGAAAAAAAATGTTTGAAGGAAAAACATTTATTACCATAATACATTTGTGAAGCAAAAGAATTATTAACAGGAAGACATTTTTGAATACAAAACTAGAAGACATCTTCAGTTTTCTAAAACAAAAAAAAAATTCATCAAAATTTGACTAAATTAACCTTCTCACTATAACCGGACATGAAAAAACAAACAAACAAACAAAAAACAATTAAAAAAAAAGCAAAATAAAATAAAACTAAAACCTACCTTTTTGGCATTAAATACTCCACAGAGATGTTGATATGCCATTAGACAAAACTCAAACTCAAACATTTTCATCTACTGTTTCCTACTTTTTATCTATTTGGAGGGAAGAAAACACATAACGAGATTCAGAAATTAAACATTTTGCAGGCAAACTTGGATTCTAGACTTTGGTTTTTCAAAACTAAGCAACTAAACTTAGACACCCGTCTATATTTCTGAGATTATGTATTGTAAGTATTTACTAGTCATGGGTAAGATGTTAATCTACATCCGATGACAGGGCTACGATTAGGGATTTCCGTAGTTTTGGGGAACGTGGAACTACCCCTCAACTACCACCGTTCCTAGGTCTATTCTGGACTTGAATGGAATCACTCTTACACTATCTACATTGTTCAGACAGTCGTTCTGGTCTTTCTTACCATATTCACAACGTTTCGATCGTTTTACACTCCAGTCTTCTTCTAGATCTCTCTATATTTCTGAGATGAGATATCCTGTGTATTTACACTATTTACATTGTTCAGACCGTTGTTCTCGTCTTTCTTACCATATCCACTACGTTTCAGTTGTTGTACGCCTCGGCCTTTTTCAGGTTCTATATATACTTTTGAGATGAGCTATTGTAACTATTTAAATAGTTTGAACTGTTGTCCTCATCTTTACTATCATATTCACTATGTTTGGGCCGTTATACGCTTTGGCCTTCTTCATGATATGGTTTGGAATTTTAAATTGTACCCTTTATTTAGTAAACAGAGGTGTAATGTTCTCATTCTACATGCCATACCTCTTTTGGATATTTCAGTTTCAGTTAATTAAATAAACTCTCTAAGTTTTTGTTCTCTTCGTTGTGGCCAGTTATTGAATTCACAACATCTTTGCGTCACATACCTTTATGGGTTACGCAACCAACGTTTTTGTTCATTAGGCCCTGTGACTTGACCCCAAAAGCTTGGAGTTCAATACCTGGCTACAGCAATAACTTGGAGAGTTGATTTACTAAAGAGAACTAACTGAAACTGAGATATAAAAAAGAAAATTGAAATTAGTACAATCTACCCTTGGGATTAAATAAAGGGTTTGACTTAAAATTTCAACGTATATCAACTGAAGAAGGCGTACGCTGAGAGCGTACAACAATCGAAACGTCGTATATATAGCAACAAAGTTGATGAAAACAGTCTGAACAATGTAAATAGTGTACATAATTAGAAATAGAGATGAATTCTTTTATGCACAAGATGCGGATGATCATGACTCTCTCTAACTTCCATTTTTTTAATCTATTTTTCCAATTCTCCAATGTTAAGTTTATTAAACAGCTTACAGGCTGTTTTTATCTCCTGCCTTCAGTATGTTCTGTGTCTGTCAAATTCTGCAATATCTCTTTCCCTGTTATGCGTTTCAATAATTTCATGTCAAAATGATATGTAATCATTTTGTTTGACAATAATTATTACTTGTCCAGTTGAGTATGGAATAAAATCAAAATCTTGTCATAGATTTTTAAAGTCTTTTTTTACTTTAAAGAAGGAAATAAAGTCACTAAGATGAAAAGGGGGTACTGAGTTTTAGAGAATATGAGAAAGACTAATAATAAGGAAAGCCAACGATAAAAGAATAAAATAGTCAAGTCACCCGAAGCAAAGCAATAACGCTACTAAGACGCAAGGAAGTGACAAAGAAAGAAAAGTCTTTAGAAGGAACCGTAAACCCAATAATAGTATAAATTTAAAAGTTTACCTGTTTTTTTTTTTTAATCTATTCATCGCAAACAAAGCGACAATCACTCTAAGGCACAAGAGGCCCCCGGGAGTTAAAGAGAATCCAAAACATTAGTAGAAACCGGAAACCAAGTCCTAAACTGGAAACAAGGCATGAACCTCTATTCCTGTTAAAAATATAGAGAGAAGTGTGAACCGGATGATAGGCGAACCTATTTCAAAAATAAAAAAAAATAGTAAATAAAACTTCAGAGTTTAGGTTGATATTTTAGAAGTATTGAGATGAAGTAGAATTATGAAGGTACCAGAAATTCAATCTTAAATATTATGCAAATGATAAACCGATATTCTTTATCAAAATGCCGACTTGAGGAAATTGTAGAAAATGAACTTGAAGGTTGTACTGATAATTATTGAAGCACATGAAAAAGACCATAAGAAACAGACGAAAATACGTTAAGTAGAGAAAGAACTGAACCAGTTTAGACCCACAGAATACTGTTGAAAAACTAACGCTTGGTTTCCCATCTTACATATATGGCAACCATCCGTCTCGAAAGAGTGTAGATCTGCGTCCCAAAGAGTTATGCCTCATCTGCTGGCGGCGACACTGCATCTATTATGGCGGTACAGGCCCACGTGTGAGTAAGAGTCTCGATAGCAACGAATGCATGTGATGACACTCTCCGCAGATATCGCTGTTTTGTCTTCTTTCTTTCGAGTGTGTTTCACGCCGGCGGCAAGCCTCCGTTTCTTCTCTACTCGCTCCTGGCCTCGGTGTAAATCCACCTTGAGTGGATTTACACCGTGAAATACCCATTTCCATTTCCATGTCCATCGCCCCTTTTACAGACGTCCCTGAAGCGAAGAGGAGAGTGATCTCGTTCTCTCTTGTCGATTACCAGTTCCCCATACAAAAGCTCATTCAGAATCTTCTCATTAGTTGACTGTTGCTTCCCATGTTTTGTCGGCGCGGTTGTTGTGGACTGGACAACGTGGTAGTAAAAGCAGAGTCACCATTATAAAGTAGACTCGTTGTCCAATCCACCACATTAATAATAAAAATAACTCAGAGAACAATATAACAAGAGTAATAACAGTTTATTAAACATAGTTACAGGATTGATTATTTTGTGCATGCAAGATTTAGTGGAGAAAGTTCTCTCATGGATGTTGAAGAAAATGTATCAATGTTCATACTAGAAAAGTTCCTGAAAAAAGGAGATATGATGTTCGTACTAATTAGTAGTTGAATATAATTATATACGTAGTGAAGTCTGCTTGAGAGAGAGAGAGAGAGAGAGAGAGAGGGGGGGTATTTTTGGTGCAACTAATTGCTGAACGCAATTAGCGCAGTATGTGAGTTGGAAATGAACTAACGGCATTTGGACTGTTAGCTCCAACAAACAATTTCCAACTGGTCTAAACACGTGTGAACATCAGCTCATATATTTCTGAATGAAGCGCGGGAAAAAGAGGTTTCAAGTGCGGTACTACTGTATAAGTATGTGCGTATATGTGTGTGTACGTGCGTACATGGCGATATGTATATAAGTATGCACACACATGTAGAAGAGATTCTACATGATGATATGGCGGTGGAGTGTCTTCTCCATGGTGAATGCTTGGACAGGTTTTTTTATGAGAGCTCTACGGTTGCCTATGCAAAACGTCTTTACTCTTTCCCATGCCATCGATTTTGTCCAAGGGAAAGTCCATTAGAGTTCGCCATCTGCTTCGTCGCAGGAGTTTCCAGGACGAAATTGAACATAACATAGGACTGTCTTAGGAACCCCAGCTCCAGATTCACTCCAGAAACCTTTTCCATGATTATGTACGGCTGCAAAGCAGCGGAGACTTTAAATCGGAATATTCCTTTCTCTTAGATGGAATACCCACCCGGGGTGACGAGTTTCATTTACCCAAAGTATACAGACACACATAAATACATATATTTGCCAACAAGCGTTGCTAAACGTTCACTTTTTTTTTAATATGATCTTAATGATTATTATGACGTAACAACTACTAATGTGAAAAACAATGTATAGATGATTATTTAAATTCTTTCATAAATTTTAACTGGAAATTCATTAATTTATCGGATGAAGGACAATTGAATACAAAAGATGCTGAATGAAATACCAAATAAAGAATAAAGAACAAAGATAAAACATGTCAGATATCGGGATAAATATTTTTCAACAAGTTACAAATTATTTGTTCACATGCTTTGCTTTTTGTCAGTTTTGATTATTCTTTACTGAAGCCACACAAGAAATAAAGCCATTTATGTGTTTTAATTTCCAAAATGGATGCTGGTTAGCACGGGAAATAACTCTTTTCAAATGAAGCAGTAGATATGGGCCGCCATTTTTTAGTTGCTCGGCCGTTTTTACAAATTACAGCTATCAACTTGGTCGCTTTACGCTCGGCTGAATATTCATTGAAAATAGAGCAGCATTATGGAGGAAGGAAATGCCTGGAGATATGTGGTATGTGTTTTCGTTCTTTCACAAATAAGCAAGAAAGAACAAAAAACATACTAAAATTGAATGGAAGATCTATTAAAGATTCTTTATGTCTTGCAAACTTTTGAAAGGTATGTTTCTGTAACAATAAAATAAATATCAAAGAACAAATGAATGAATTGCAAATTTTATTTCAATTTACAATTGTATACTAAATAAACAACAATAACCTTTATAATAACAATAATAGGTAGACCTGAAGGAGACGATCACCACCTTTAAATTTGTTGTTTTTTATTTTTTTAAATTTCTTCAGCGCAGTCTTATTGGTTATTACATAAAGTTTCTCATTATCAAAAAGAATTTGAAAAAATTCAATATTTAAACAATTTTAGCGGGGGCTCACTTTTTCATACAACGTTATAGTAAATCGATCCTCCATTTTGGAACAACTCGCGTTGGGATCGCTTTGTTTTGTTTTGTTTTGTTTTGTTTTTTTGGTGGGGGGACTTGTTGTTGCTCTTGTTTTTGTCTTTTTCAAGTTTTCTTTATTTCTGACGATGGCATCCTCCTCGGAAACTCCAATAATGGCTTTATTCAAAAATTTCGCAAAAAATTCAGTTGTTGAATATGCGCAAACAAAAAAGTTAATTGCACAGGATCGACTTACCATAAGGTTGTATTAAAAACTGAGCCCCTCCCTAAAATTATTTAAATGTCGAAATTATTACAATTTCTTTTGTCAGTCGGAAAGTTTAGGGTTTAATCGATAATATTGCACTGGAAAAATAAAAAAAATGATAATCAACCAATTTACAGGTGGTGCTAATGTCGTACCGGCGAGTGGTTCCAAAATGGAGGATCGATTTACTATAACGTTGTATGAAAAACTGAGCCCTCCCCTACAATTGTTGAAATATTGAAATTTTTCCAAAGTTTTTCTGTCAGTCGGAAAGTTTAGGGTGTAATCGATAAGAATGCACAGAAAAAAGTAAGAAAAAGAAAATGAAAAACAACAAATTTAAAGGTGGTGGTAGTCTCCTTCAGGTCGGCCCAATAATATTCCGAGAAAAAATCAAAACATTTAGACAAAAGTATTTCTAAAATCAAGCAGAATTTTTAAAAACATTTAATCTCAAACAAGTTGGGAATTCTACAAGTGTGTACTGGATTCCAGCAACTGAAGGCGAGAGAAAAAACTGAATTTAGTGAGGATTGAGAGAAAGTCAAATGATAAACAAAATTCAAGATAGAATATAGCTATTGACGTTGCATTTAAATTTTTGAAGATTATTTTTATCACAGTACAAGTAAACGGAAGGAAGTTCGAAGTTCCACAGCACGGAAGTAGGAAAAAACTGTTGGAATAGAAGTGGAAAATGTATTTAACTATTTCAACAGTAAATGGGTGGGACCTAAATTCCAATCTAGTCACGCGATTATTTTTATGTAGTCCGGGCACCAGGAAAAAAGCCTGTTATAGGAGTTGCCATGAAAATATTGGTAGAATACACAGAAAAACCACGCCGTGTCTGTGAGAAAGTGAATGAAGTTGAGTTGTCAAGTCAGAAGAATGCTTAAATTATCGGGTAAAGTCTCAACACTTGATCTCCAGGGAAAACCACCAGTCACTACTAATTTGTTAACTTAACGACTACAGTAATACAAAATACTGAGGAAGGTGCTGGAGAAGTCATCAAATTTATTGTCACTGGATCTCCAATGAAAGTCAGTAGTCAGCACTAGTGCGAAACCTTAAGGACTACAAATAAAAAATTCTAAGGAGGGTCCTGGAGAAGTGATAAGACTTGCTGCCACTGGATCTCTGTTGAAAGTCACCCTTCAGTACTAGTGTGAAACGACAATGAATACAAATAATAAAGAATACTGAGGTGGGTGCTAGATAAGTGAGAAGGCTTGCTGTCACTGGATCTCCAATTAAAGTTACAGGTCCCTAGTACTGTGAATACCTTTCCATGTCGACAGTATAAGAAAACGAGATATAAATCTTTATATACCTATAAAAATTTTAGGCAAATCTATGACAAAGTAGAAAAAGATTTTGTGTGACACGTTTCGTTCTTTAGAACTTCTTCGAACTAAAGTCATGTTTCCGTAAATGCGACTACACATGTGCACGAAAGAGAGGCAAAGCTGAAATTTTAAATTTAAATGAATAAAAAAAAATTAAATATAAAAATAATTTAAAATTTCAGTGACCCCTCTCTTTCATGCGTGTGTATTCGCATAAATGTTAACATAATTTTAACCCGATGAAGTGCTAATGAACGAAGCTTATCACAAAGGCCATTTCCCTATTTCTTATAAATTTCCCTAAAATAATGTGTAAACAAAACAAGTACAAATAATAAAGAATACTGAAGAGGAGAGTCTCTAGAGTAGTGAGTATAAATTGTTGTTGCCTGGTAGCAGCTAGCATATAATATTTTACCTCAGTTTCGAGTCGTGGTAGTTAATCTATCAAGAGATATTGTCCCTATAAAATACCGCTTGCTGTGGGACCTTACAAAATGCTCATGTCGAAATGTCAGCTAATCATAACTCATACTGAATCATCGCCCGGATTAACAAGGGAAGCAGCCCTCAGAGAGGAAGCGATCTAGGATCGAAAAGACAGCTACTGTTTCTTATCTTCTCGACAATATGGAGCTGCAATGATTCGCAATCCCAGATTGAAGCTAAAATCCTTTGCTCCCAGTGGAGTGACGTGGATATGACGTAGACGTCCAGTTCTGATCGAAAGTAGCTCTATGACATAGTAAAGTAAAGTACCGACTGAAGTAAAGTTTTTATTCAGTTAATATTGTTTAAATTAGTTTCTTGTCATTGGTAATCTCTTTTTTTTCTTGATTTTCTATGCAATTCTATAAAAACCTTCTTGCCAATGTAATTCGCATTGTACATACATATAATGACCTGCTTCTCACAGTAATGGTTGCATTAATTTCCCACCACTGACTTTATTCCTGATTTTTAGTCTATCGTAAAACCTTTAGAAAAGCATTTACATTATATATATATATATATATATATATATATATATATATATATATATATATATATTAATTCAGATACTTTAATCCAAGCGGAAAAGAAGGTAAATTCCAAAAACCCGATCCTAATTAATATTAAAAATTTTATTTTAATATTAAAAATGATACAGGAAGAGAGCTCCATGTAATAAAATATTACAGAGCTAATATAAATTAAAAAAGGATTAATTCAATGATGTTGGATAATCATTTCGATGTGAAAATCCCCACGGGGGATAACACATCACCTCAGCAACAGAAAAATCCTTTCAGAAACTGGAGAAAAATCAGTCTAATTTTCCTTTTTAAATAGATTTTTTTTTCTTTTTTAATCATTTCACCCCGAGCAAGGCAGAAACGCCACTGATGTGCAGGGGGTTACATAAATGTAGAAAGATTAATTAGAAAAGAGTGAGGAGTACAAGCTAGTTAGAAAGGAACAATAGAAAGCTGAGAAAGCAGGTGCAATGACAGATACATGGGCGGGGAGAAAGTGAAGATTATACAGGGGAGGGGAGAGAGCTAGAGTCCAGTGGTTAGTAGGTGAGTATTAACTTTGCATTTAAATTTCTGGAGGTCGTAGCTGTCAGTAAAGCAAGAATACGGGAGTGAGTTCCACAGGCGGGAAGTGCGAGAGAGGAAGCTGCAGGAGTAGGCAAAGAAATTAAAAAAGAAAAAGAAAAAGAAAAAAAAAAGAAAAAGATAAAACAAAAAAAGGTAAAAAAAAATTCATTGTGTGTATGTGTATGTATGTATATATGTATTCATAAGCGAAGAATTGTGTGTGCGTGTGTGTGTGTGTGTATGTGTATGTATGTATGTGTGTACTTCTATATGTATGTATAATTGTAAATGATTTTTTTTTTTTACCTAGCGGTGTCTTTATTTAATTTAAATCAAATGACCTAATTTAAAAAAAAAATATTTTAAATCCTATATCTTTTTATTCCCTTTAAATATAATTATACCTTTTTAAGTAAAGGCCTTTTTCTAATACTTCAACGTTTTTGGGAAGTTAGGTTTTTGAATTTGTCCAGCGTCTGTAATATATAATTTTTTTTCTTTTCTTTTCTTTTTCCCTCCCTTCCTTGCCTTTATCTCTCTTATCTCCCAGCTTTTTCCGTGTTGCTTAACCTTACATCAATTCAACATGGCCGTCCGTTAATTTTAAGTTACAATTCTCTTTCCTTTTTTTGCGAACCCAGCCGATGTCAATTTTTTCTTTTCTTGTTTATTTGATTTTATTTTGTTTTATCTTTTTCTTTTTTCCTTTTTCTTTTTCATTTTCTTTTTTAATATTTTGCAAATTTATTTAAAAAGGAAAATTAGACTGATTTTTCTCCAGTTTCTGAAAGGATTTTTCTGTTGCTGAGGTGATGTGTTATCCCCCGTGGGGATTTTCACATCGAATGATCATCCAACATCATTGAATTAATCCTTTTTTAATTTATATATATATATATATATATATATATATATATATATATATATATGTGTGTGTATATAAGTTGTCTCGGTAAGGCTTGTGTTAATTTTGCTCACTGTTAATTCCTTTTTTTCTGGATTTCTATTACGTTTATATTTTTTAAAAGTTCATTGTATTTCCATTACAATACCTCTATCGTGAAAGTAATATTTACTTTTTTAATTTCTAACCATTGGCAATGTTTCTTGGTTTTCAATCTTTTATTGTAAAATCATTAGAAATAAATTCACATTATAGAAAGAAATACCTTATTCGGTCAGTAACATACGTGTTAATTTCTAACAATTGGCAGTTGCTTTCTTCTTGATTTCCAATTCATTCCCATATTCAGAAAAATTCTCTCTGGTATAATGAAGATCGTTGTGCGTTTGACGCCAATTCGGTCCTGGGTTAAAAGCAATCGGAGTCTAACCGTACTGATGAGCTGTGATACAGCGAAAGAGATCAGTCTGCGGATGACTATATATATATATATATATATATATATATATATATATATATATATTCAAGTATAGGGTAGGTATGGATAGAATAAAATTCCGTATAAAAAACACCACTAATAGTTAAAAAGCGCTCAGTACAAAATAGAACGAATAATAGTTATTTAAAATTTATAAAATCATTGCAAAAGTAGATATTTTGTTTCGACAATTCTTGATAAAGCACAATAAATAGCTTCTTTTGTAGTGATATTATAACATATATATATATATATATATCCTTTAACGTTCATGGAAAGAAAGACACTAGCGAGACAGCATTAGCTCAGTTCACTGAAAAGACAATAGCGTGGAAGCATCGGCTCAGTTCGTTAGAGAGACAATAGCGAGACAACGTCAGCAGAGTTCATTCTCTTTACTACCAGCTATTAAACTTTACTACCAGTTATGAAAAAGACTTGCCGCATGTTTACTATTTAACAATCTTTATTACTTTATTTTTTTTGCAATAAAATAGTGAAGAATATATCGTTTCTATTACAATAAAGACCGCTGTATATATATATATATATATATATATATATATATATATATATATATAGTATATCGAGGCAGCAAGTAATTTTCTAGACATATGCTATTAAATATAAGAGACAATGAATGTCTATTATGTTTAATCATGAGCCGTTCTAAACGTCGTATTTTTGCTTTAATTTCAGTTGAAAATAAAGACAAAAATTCTCCAACATTTGGATAATTATTTATTGGTTTTCTTCTAAGCTTTCGGTTCACATGAGCCATCTTCAGAGAGGTAGTTTAAACTGAAATATTATAAAAATATAATAGTTACCAAAAATAATAAACACAGTTCTTAAGTTTGCGATGCGGTTTTATGACACCGCAGCGCGAAATGACAACAAAACAATCTAGTCAAATGCAGTGTAATATGTTATTTCCTGTTTTAAAGTTTATTTTATTGAGTGTTGGTTGTTGCGTTTATTATTTTTGGTAACTATTGCCGTTGCCAAGCGGAGTTTTATGTCAACACAAAATAAAATTGTCGGTGATGGTGGAGTTTATAATATTTCAGTTTAAACTACCTCTCTGAAGATGGCTCATGTGAGCCGAAAGCTTAGAAGAAAACCAATAAATAATTATCCAAATGTTGGAGAATTTTTGTCTTTATTTTCAACTGAAATTAAAGCAAAAATACGACGTTTAGAACGGCTCATGATTAAACATAATAGACATTCATTGTCTCTTATATTTAATAGCATATGTCTAGAAAATATATATATATATATATATATATATATATATATATGTGTGTGTGTGTGTGTGTGTGTGTGTGTGTGTGTGTGTATACATTCCTCCTATCACACTCGGGTGGAGTGGATTATTTAATTTTTTTTTTATCTGGGAATCTAAAATGCTAAAATGCACAATAATAGGTCCATCAATATTAATGTGCCGTCGTTTTAGACGGAATATTGATACAAATATTTTTCCGTCATTTTTGACGGCACGGGTCCATTCGTCATTAGTAATACAACTACAATTACAGCCTTAAACTCCCAGTAACGCTAGCTTTAATTCCTGACCATTGAGAATCACATTATTTTAGATTTCCGATGCACTTCCATAGAAAAATAATTAGTAATATAATTACATATGCATACACTTTATTATGTCCAGCATCTGTCGGCCTTGAAAGAGCCCAATATCCTAAACAAGAAACAAAGAATATACCACTGTACAAAAAACAAAAATAAAAACTGGAGAGGAGTGTGAACCGGACGAAAGGTAAACCTATCTACTTTTGTTTATGAAAAAAAATGAATAGTAATTAGAATTTCAGGAGTTTGGGCAGAGATTTTAGATCCGCAATTCGCCAAGCGACGTGTGTACAGGTACACTCCCTGATGATTCATATACAACAATCTTCAAAGAAAAATACTAATTTTATGCAGGCCGACATTGATACATAGGCAAACTAATAAGAACAATAATGACCTACCTAGATATAATCTGATTTTCTAAGCACCACTTAGATGTGGCACAAGGCCGAAAGTTTGCGGTACCCAGTGAGAATCGAACTCACTACTTAGTTGTAATAGATTCTAGGGACACAAGCTTGCTAACTATTACACCACGATGATTTGCCCACCTTGCTGGTGGATACAAGTATTGTATTAAAAATCAGAAATTGGACTATTTAATCGTTGGAGAACCATTTGCAAACCATGTATTATATTTAGCATCTGTCAGTTTCGTGAGTTGTTTTCTTTTCTTCGAGCACGGTTCACCCCGACGGTAAGTATCCGTTTCTTCTCTCCTCGTTTCAGCCCTCAGTATAAATCGTGTCTCCAGCGGGAGCGATATTTGGCGGAATCTTCTCACCTCCCGATGTCACTGTCCATCATCCTTATGGCAGTTTTGCAAACGTCCTTGAAGTGAAGATGAGATCACCTTAATAAACGTTTGCCGGAGGCCAGTTCCTTGTACAATCATGAGCAGAATGTTGCTTCTCGTTTTTTTTTTCCGTAGCGGACGGGCGACGCTTGGGAGTCCTCCCCAAGGCGCAAGTCATGGCAGGGTTTCATGAGAGATCGGCGCTTTCCTGTTAAGAATGTCTTCTTTTTCCTTAAAACCATTGTTTTCCACATATATATATATATATATATATATATATATATATATATATATATATCTTTGTTATAATATCACTGCAAAAGTAGCCATTCTTTTCGACACTATCTGTGTTTAAGACACAAATAGTGTCAAAACACTACAAAAGTAGACATGTTGTAGTGATATTATAACATATTTATGTTATAAATTCTAAATAAATATTATTCATATAAATTGAGCACTTTTAAAAAAATAGTGTTTCATTTCATACGAAATATTTTTCCATCTGTACTTACCCTATACTTATATATATATATATATATACTATAGAGCAGCCACAACTAAAATGAATTGCTCATTTTTTTAAATAAAAAAATTAAGATGTTGACATTCCACACTACTTCAAACAAAAGGATAGGAAGGAAATTCCCACCAATACCGAAAAGATCGACAACAGTACCCGATAAACTTGTTTTCCTGAAATATTGTTTTAATATGTTAACACAGTCTTCTTAGTCAATGATTAACGAATATTTTCTTCAAAGGAAACGGCTCATATCACCAATACTGTTAGTGATTATTTCTTTTGTTTACAAATAACGTTTGACTAAATATTAATTAATAAACTCACTGCTGAATAAACATTCTTAAAAACTTAACAAGAAAGGAGAAATCGATGGGCTACCAACGGTGAACAGCAAACAAAATTTTGAGATAGTAAATAATCCATATTCATTAGGTTTTCCTAAAAACGAAGTCTTGCGTTTTGTTTTACATAAAGATCGATCTATTGACATGAGTTATTGATTATCAGTCATAAATTTCCGTCAAAACTATTTGTCATGATGTTTCCCGCTTTGAAGTTACATTATATACCAAAAGGAAATCGTTTTATTTTGTATTCTATTAGAACAATTCACTTAGAATGATTCCTTGCAGGTAATTTCATTTCTGATACTGCCAATAATTGAATTTTAGAATTCTTGTTTTCTTTATATATCTATATATAAACATATATATATTTATATAAACAAGACAACTGAATATAGGTACATCATTAAAGGATCCCAGAATGACAACTACAGGTCGAGGATTCCAAAATCAACCAGGTACAGAAATTTAAGTATAAGTACATTGAGTTCGAATTCCAGTTGAATTCCTTGCATTCACTTACGCGCAAATACGCTTGGGAAAGGTATTAATCCATCTCTTCCCTCCAGTTATGGGTTAAATAATAGGACAGATTGGGTTCTATAGCCTTGGTCGGCAACCAGTCTACCGCAGAAAGCAATGGCAACCTACTGCGGGATAATCTTCTGCCCAGTCAGTCATGTCTCTTTCGAGACATGATCGCCCAAGCGTGTATCGCGCATGGCACTTAACTGACTGACATTGGAAGTATTCTAACAGAGGAAGAAAGTAAGACACTGAAATCTAAAGGCGTATTGGGGTGGCAAAGGATGCATTCCAAAAGCTAAGTAGAATATTAAGAGACAGGAAAATTTCATTGGAAACAAAGAAGAGAATATTACACTGTTATGTGATGTCTGTCCTTCAATATGGCAGCGAATGCTGGACAATCTCATCAAAGATAAAGGAAAGTCTTGAAGCAAATGAAATATGGTTCTACAGAAGGATACTGAGAATACCATGGACCGAACATGTTAACAATGACGAAGTTTTGAAGAAGATGGAAAAGAAAAGAAAACTTTTATTTAACAAGTAGAGCTTTGAGAATCTGATACTCACAGGGCAGATAGAGGGAAAGAGAGACAGGGAAAAGCAACGCATGACATACTTGATGGGCTTGAGCAAATAGGTGACAGATCATGGTTTGGGAAGGATAACAAGTCAGTCAGTCAGTTAAGTGCCATACGTGAAATACGTTTGGGCGATCATGTCTCGAAAGAGACATGAGTGACTGGGCAGAAGATTATCCCGTAGTAGGTTGCCTTTGCTTTCTGCGGTAGACTGGTTGCCAGCCAAGGCTATAGAACCCAATCTGTCCTGTTATTTAACCCATAACTGGAAGGAAGAGACGGATTAATACCTTTCCCAAAGGTATTTGTGCGTAAGTGAATGCAATGAATTCAACTGGAATTCGAACTCGGCTCCCCGATTTCTCGTTCCGAGCCGATATCCACTGGACCACAACGCACATACAATAAGAAGAAAGGGTATTAAGAGCTACAAGTTATAGGGGATATGTGGAAGGCCATCGTTAATCAACTTTCGGTTGAAATCTATGAAAACTTTCTCTTAGGGTTTTCAGGAAAATAGTTTTCTCAAGTCTACTAATTATTATTTTTTATTTTTTTCTCATCATTTCACGCCAAGCAAAGGCAGAACTACAACTGGAACGCAAGGGGTTACGTAAGAGATGAGTGATTCTCCGTTGGATTTTGTCAAGAAGCCCGAGATGAATAGCAGGGGCACCCGACCAGATGTGACTGCAGTATTCAATGCACGGGTGAATGGTAGATTTATATATGTGCAAGAGGGATTCAGAGGAGAACAATTTTTTTGGTCCTACATTGGGAACCAAACTTTCTAGCGGCAGATTTAGCTATGGATTCAATGTAGTCATTCCATTCGAGGTCGGCTGATAGAGTTAGTCCAAGGAGGTGCAGTGTTTTGCTTTCAGGGAGACTAGTCTGATCCATTCTGATGGGGATGGGGGTAGGAAAAGTTGTCTATGTTGGTTAAAAGATATCAGCTTCATTTTGAAAGCATTAAAATTTACGAGCCATTTCTTACCACAGTCCACCACAGATTGGAGGTCCTTTGCAAGATCAGCAGCGAAGTTTGCTTTGTTAGCCTCGGCAGATTTCTTATCAAAGCGGGAGTAAATGGTTGTGTTGTCAGCATAGATGCCTACTTGGGATCTGATTACATCAGGGAGATTGTTGATGAAGATAGAAAAAAAGCGTGGGACCTAGAATAGAGTCTTGAGGGTCACCCGTATTCGTATGGTAGTATCTGGAAGCGTGCCATTCAATATTACCTTCCTTACGCAATTTGAAAGGAAAGACTAGATTAGATCAAACAATCGTCTAGTTATACCATAGCCATGAAGCTTGCGTAGAAGGCCAGCATGTCAGCCTCTGTCAAAAGCTTTGGAGATATCACGTGCAATAGCTCGAGCTTTGCCGTTATTATCGAGAGCCTGGTATATATACCCTGTGATGGTCATTAACATATCAGTAGTAGGCTCATTTTCTATTTTCATTATTGATGGATGTTTCATTCCTAGCTTTTTGTTTGAATTAATGGGGAATGTCAACATCCTGGTTAAGTCATTATTTATCTGTTGCAGGTGCTATCCATTTTCGATGTTACTGCTACTAAAAGTTCGCAAGTGATGTGGTTTCTCTTATTTAATGCAGTTCTCTATTTGTTTGCCAATAACAGAATTCGAGAATTCTTGATTTCTTCGTATAAATAGATGTAAAGATAATGGGAATATTAATCGTTTCCTTGTAATGGAATATGCGGCATTAAAATGACGAAGAAGCCTGTACTGCTTTCGTTTGAAATTTATAAAATATTTCTTTTAAAACAATTTGTCAGGAAAACGAGATTCTTATGTCCAGTAGCTGTTATCGCTTTTTCAGTATTGATGGGAGGAAGTTCTCTTTCACGTTTTATTTGAAGGTATGTGTAATGTTAACATCTTTATTGTTATTATTTTCTCTTCGAATTACATGGAATATACATTTTAGTTGTTGCTGCTGTTGGTTGTAATCAAATAATGTAGATTCTATTATTTTTGTTTGTTTGATTTTGTTTAGCGGTATATCAACACTCTATGGATTATTTAATGTCGTAATTTAAATATTTTGAATAAAATTTAATGTCTTCAGCTACAGATAAAGTGTATTGTTAGTGATTTTTCTATAAAAAGTATTGTTGGTAATTTTACTATAAAATGTACTGTTGCCCATTTACCTATAAATATGTATTGCTGGTAACTTTTTATATAAAAAATGAATTTTTGTACTTTTACAGTGTTTTGTTTTTTACAGTATTTACACTAATCGGACTATTGTCCTTATCTTTGTTGCCATTTGTACGACGTTTCGGCAGTTGTACGCTCCGGCCTTCCTCGGGTGTTAGGAATTTCGAACCGAACCCTTTATTACAATCACTGGGGTATATCATTCTCATTCCTCACGATTGGAAGTTATGAGTTATCTCCCTCTAACCCTGCAAATTACTTATTTACCACTGCTGTAGCCTGCTATTGAACTCTTTGGGTCAAGTCACAAGAACTAACCAACGTTTATATCCACTGGGCCATGTGTCCTTAAGGACAAGAACAATTGAATTATAAACCTAATGTCTAGTTTTACTTTTTGGTTGGAGGTTTAATATTATCTTTAGCTAGGACCCTAAAAGTCGCTACTACACCGGGTTAGTATGAACCTGGAAACAACAGCAATTAAAAGGTGGTTCCAAGTTTATCAAAACCTCTAAATTCTGATCAGCGGCCTTACTACCGGGCAGAATTTATCGGCATCCGCAGAACTGATTCTGTTATTTAATGCAGTTGTTTTTTTGTGAATCTGTAGCTTCAGTCCATAGTGTTAAAAAAGAATAATTATTGCCAAGACGTTCAGGTTTCTTAAAATGAAAGCCATTTTTCACCATTAATCTTAAAAAGCAGTTGTATATCCCTAAGAATTTAGATTTTCTAGAACAAGTTTGAAACATGTCATTCATATGAAAGTCTGGATTTTGTAAGTAATTGCGGTGCTGGGAAAAGCTACCGTTGGTGCAACCTATTCTATATTGAATTTATTTTTCTCTGATACTTAACTCATCCAGACACCGAATATCTGAAGTGTTTAAAATTTACCAACCATCTTAGTGTCTGTTTTGGAAAGGTTTGAGTTCTATTTCTTGAAACATTTGATAGACGATGTTGATTTTCTTAGGGAAACACGTTTTTCAAGCTGTTATAGATTTTACCAGTATTCGTGAGAGTTTCCTTTCTTTTATTTGAAGTAGTGTGGAATATCTTGATTATGTCATCATTTTTTCCTCTAGATATTCTTTCCATTTTCGTTGTTTCTGCTTTTGTCGGTTTTCAACTAACGTGGTTTCTGTTATTTGGTACAGATCACTGTTTTTGACTGTGTAGCGCCAGACCGCAATGTTCAAAGAAGTTTGATCTTTACGAAGACCCTCATGTTTTAATTGTTCAATTTTTTTTCGCCATTAAACTTAGGGAGTGGTTGTATACTAATGGGAGTTTAGATGTTCCTGAACAAATTTGGCACCACGCATGACATTCATATGAAAGTCTCGATCTGGTGAGGTTTTTTATGACTATGGATGTCCTGATGTTATAAAAATGGAAATGAATCGTAAAAGTAAGTTAAAATACTACCTTTATCCTTTGAGGAAATACGCTCTTGTTTACATCACGATGAAAATTTCTGTAGCCGGAAGGTGTAAACGTAAGCTTTTATTATATGAGTTCAGTCAGAGCGGTAATTAAAGTCACAATTACCCTCAATGGATCAGTTAGTCAGTTAAGTGCCGTACGCGATCTACGCTTTGGGCGATCATGTCTCTTTCGAGACATGACTGACTGGGCAGAAGATTATCCCGCAGTAGGTTGCCATTGCTTTCTGCGTTAGATTGGTTCCCAGCCAGGGCTATCGAACACAATCTGTCCTATTATTTAATCCATAACTAGAGAGTAAAGACGGATTAATATATTTCCTAGTGTATTTGTGCGTAGGTGAATGCAATGGATTCAAATGGAATTCGAACTCAGCAACACGATTTGTCGTTCCGAACCGATATCCACTGCACCACAACGCGCATCCTCAATGGATAAAAAGGTTTAAAACTCAACTATCTACGACTCAATTTAAGTGGTCAGATATAAACGTGTATATAATTAAATTATACTTGTACGTCTGTGTGTGTGCGTATGTATGTATGTACGTATGTATATGTATTCAAACAACAAATAAAATATAGTTATAAACCTAACTTTGGTAAAGAACCTAATAAAAGGAAACTAATCCAGGTAAAAAAACAAAAAAAACAACAACAAAAAACAAACCAAAACTAAATAAACTATTAACTACTAAACAAAGAAAACGAACATAGGCAAGTGAAGACACAAATAAATATTTCCTTTGCCATTTAAGCATTTGATTCTGGATATAACGATAAACTACATCCGGCAGCAAGGCCTCTGATTGAGAGATTGGTGGGGGGTGAGGAACATTGAACCATCTCTTAATTGTTGTTGTCCCCAGGTCCATTCTGACTCGAGAGGGTAGCAACTGTTTTAGGGTCCTAGCTATAGGCAAATAATGAGCCCCTAAAACCAAAAGTTATGTAAGTATAAAAATACATTTTTATATAAAGAAAATACCAAGAATAAATATTTATAGTAAAATTACTAGCAATACCTATTTATTGTATATATTTAGTTGAAGTCATGAATTTGTGTTCAAAGTATTTAGATTTCGGCATTAAATAAGTATATATGCTGCTAGACAAAACTAAGCAATAAATGTATTTAGGACTATTTATTTAGATTTCGGCATTAAATAAGTATATATGCTGCTAGACAAAACTAAGCAATAAAACAATCAACTTGACATTGATCCATATCTTCCAGTATCTAAAAGAAATCAAACTGTATTCCAAAATTGAAGTTATTTTCACAAAACTCTAACATAAAACACACACCTTTAGTAATTATGTCCACAGAAATGTCTATATGCATAAAAGCTGAGCATCATCTACCATGTAATCAACTGTGAAAGCAGAATAACATATACCATATTTTTATTACTTCAAATCTCTCTAGAAAATTAGATTTTAGCATGAAAAGATTCATAAGGAGTTGATATGCCATTAGACAAAGAAATCAAACCATTTTCTTTCATGTGCATGTGTAATTGCATCAACATAAACAACATTTTAATAGTCTAATGATGTCCTAACAAACGAAACACTTCATATGAAAACGTTTCCACTTCATCATAGTGATTTCTTCTAAAACTGCTCTTGATGTATAAAATTTTATATATATATAGTAAATTTTTGTAATTTACTTGAAGCATTGTGTATATTAGGTGTATGTTTAGCTCTTGAAGGCTGTCACAATGCGTTTAGTAAAATAAAAGAATGTAAATAAGTTGTTGGGTATTACCTATTTATTATACATTAATATTTCGAGATCAAAATCTCATCTTCAGAATGGCAGAGGAGCGTGTGTCTGTCCGAGTGAGTCCGTGCCTTTTAAGGAATGGTTATTCCTGGCTCATGCTGCTGTTTTTAATTGTAGCGAGTGCTTGTGTGTATGTGTGTGTATGTGTGTGTGTGTGTGTGTAAGTGTGTTAAAGCATGTATGTATGTGTGTGTGTGTGTGCTTATGGTATATATATGTGTGATTTACAGTTGCTTTAATATGTGGTTTAAACCCCATATTAAAGCAGACTGATATCATCAGACCAGAAAAAGGTCCCAACTGTAAATCACAGACTGCATTTAAAATATTTAGATTTCAGCATTAAATAACGCATCAGACCCTATATGCTGCTAAACAAAATCAAGCAACTAACGTGAAAGAACCTTTTCCATGACATTAATCCATCAAACATCCTACAATTGCTGAAAAAATCAAACTGGATTCCAAAATATAACTTCAACAAAACTACAGCATAAAACACATAAATCACTGCATCTAGTAATTCTATCCACAGAAACGTGTATATGCATAAAAGCTGAGCATAATCTACCATGTATTCTATTGTAAAAGCAGAATAACATATATTATACTTTTATTATTTCAAAAACCCCTAAGAAAATTAAATTTCAATATTAAACGACCCATAAGGAATTGATATGTCGTTAAACAAGCAAATCAAATGAAATCATTTAAGAATTAATTAAAAAAAATAAAAATAATTATTTGTGCTAGTAACTTCAGTTTAAAGCCTTCACGCTGGTGGCGTTTCATTCTTTTTGACGCGTTCATAATCAGTCTGGCCATTTTTTATTACTAGACAAGCAACGTTTATACAAAGACTGATTATTTTTTTGTAGATTTATAAATTACTACATTTTAAATATAACTCGAAGAAGACAGATATACTGTCGAAATATTATTTAACGTTGTCAAAGAATGTGTTTCTTTACTTTTTCTTAAATAACGATCTTCACTTAAGGGTTGAAAAATATTAGAATCATTTTAGTTTATTATTATTATTACTATCATTAGTATTATTCACGGTTTTCCGATTTTAAATTTCTGATGAATATTAATGTTTCAGTTAATAACTGAATAAGACACACTTTGAATTTAAAGCGGACATCTTTATCATGATAGCTCCAGTCTGGTAACAACGTCTGCATAACAGAAAAAGGATAAAAGCGAAAATATGAAAACCTTTTAAGTCATTTTTCTAACTCCTTCTGTATTTTTTGTAGCTTTATATATTATTCAATTTTAAATATAACTTAGAGAAGACAGACATACTATCGAAATATTACTCAACATTGTCAAATACTGTATTTTTCTGTCCTTTTCCTTTTCTTAAATATCACTCTTCTCTTAATAGTTGAAAAATATTGTGAGAATTACGTTAATCATTTATTATTATTATTATGTCATTTTTCATCATATTTCCATTTCTGCTATGGTCGCACTACCAACCAAGTCTGCGGGAAGACCTAAGGTAGGTCGTGGCGTGTTGTTATGGCTCCATTTCATGTTCTTTTCTATCTTCCCTATCATCCCTAGCGTTACATAGACAAAGTTTTACTTAGTGTGTAGGCTGTACTTAATAAGACAATTTTTTGTATATCTCTTAAGCTGGGGTTTTCAGGGATACTTTGAATGTGTTGTCTTGTTCCATTTTTTATCATTCCAAGTGCACCTACTATCACTGGCACAACTCTTGTTTTCAATTTCCACATTTTTTCTATTTCATTTTCCAGGTCTTTATATTTTGACAGTTTTTCAAATTCCTTGGTTGCTATGTTACAATCCGCTGGACAAGCCATATCAATTAATAGACAAGTTTTCTCTTTCTGGTTTTTAACAATAATGTCTGGCCTGTTTGCTTCAATGTTTCTGTCTGTGTAGATGGTTTAATCCCATAGAATGGTGAAATCTTCTATTTCTGTAACCGGTGCTGGGTGATGTCCATACCAGTGTTTGTTTACAGATTTTCCATAGTGTTTGCACATTGTCCAATGTAAATATTGCCCAACTCTATCGTGGCGATTTTTATATTCATTTGGGCAAGCACAGAACAGCCCGAGATTAGGTGGTCTATTGTTTCTTGGTGTTTATCACAAAACCTGCATTTTGGATCCATATTATTATGCATAATATTTGCCTGAAAGTTTCTCGTGAAAAGACTTTGGTCTTGTGCTGCAAGAATAAAGCCTTCAGTTTCAGACTTTCATCCAGATGCACCTAACCATCGATGAGTATTAACTTTGTCAACATTGGATTTATTGGCACGTTCTAGATATTGGCCATGCAGAGGTTTGTCTTCCCGGCGTTGTTTCATCTGTTCAAGAGCTTTATCTTTGGCTTTCTGTTTCATATTTTTTGCCGCAATAGTTGGTTCTTGGCTTCTGTTTTGCTTTTCTACAGAATCTATTAAATGTATATCTTGTTTGTATTTACTGCCTTCTTTCATTATTGAATATTTGTTCTTTCTGTTTTCATGTTGTTTAACTAATTGTATCATCCAGTCCTTTGTTGTTTCTATGTATGTTAGTAAGCCAATAGTTGTTGTCTTGTATGACAATTCCAGCTGAATACGACCTCTTCTACCTTCTTTACGGGGTATGTATAGACGGCCTACATCAGCATTTGGATGATGCATCTTGTGCTTAGAAAGAAGCTTTCTTGTTTTAGAATCCATTCATCTGATGCCTGTTAGAGTCCAGTTCAAGATGTGGAAACTATATTGGACAACTGGGATTGCAAGGCTATTAATGGCCATAATTCTGTTCTGAGAATTTAATTCAGTTTTTAATATCAGTCGTTTTTATAGTGAATTTTTTCACTCTCATTTACACCTAGGTATTTATAAGTTTCTTCTTACTCTAAATCTTTTATTGTTACAGCAGGATCTAGGATGTTGTTGTAGCGATCCTCGTAAAACTGTAGCTTCAGCACATTTATTCAAATTGAATTTCATTCCAATGTCTTCACTGAAGTATTTTACTTTTTGCAGAAGACCTTCCAGCCCATTATCATTCATAGCATAAAAATTTAAGTCATCCATGTAAAATTATTATTATTATTATTATTATTATTATTATTATTATTATTATTGAATCTTTTGACCTTTGGCCCTTTAAAAGTATGGTTGTGTATACAAATTACTAGCTTTTTGGTTGGGGAATGAACAATATAACAGGAACGTACGTCAAGAGTTATACTAAGCTGTTTAATTGATTCCTCTTTGCAACTGATCTTATAAAAGCTGTTACGATGATTATTACTGCATCATTTGTTATTTTCCCTATTCGTTTATTTTATAAAAATGTTGAGATATTTAAAAGAAGTCATTCTGTTTCCGTCCCTAGAATGGTCATTTTATTTTAAGTGACCACATTTGATAAGATCGCTTCTCTATTTTGCCGTCTATTCTATGAAATTCTTAAGAGAATGTACAAAAAAAAAAAACAAAAAAAAACGGATATTTTTCTTCATTGATTCTAGTATTCAAGATTTTTTGATCCTCAATAACAGAATCAATAAAACATGCTTTATTTCTTGCATTTCAAGAAAGGCAAAAAAAAAAAAAAATTAAAATGAACTGATGATATTATCTATAAAATGAGAGAGACTTTGACGAACAGCAAACATGTGGTAAATAATGACAATGTTTAATATAAAACAATTGTCATTCATATTTATTTAATACTAACAGTATAGCCCGGCGTTGCTCGGGTGAAATGAAAACTTTAAAACTAATCATGGTCCTGGAGCTCAGACTCAGCCTAAAGAATATTTGTGTGAAGTTTGGTGAGAATCGGATAAAAATTGTGGATTTGTATAAAAGACATACAGACAGATAAACAGACACACACACACACAAACATCTTGCCTTTTATACATATATATATTATCGATTTTCTGCACTATTGTAAGAACTGCAACCTTGAAACTTCTGAATATCGTTTCTTATGTCTTTGTTTATGAGTGTATGAAATTTGATTAAAATCGGACCACTCCCTCTATAACCCGATTTTTTCGTTTATCGATTTTCGATATTTATCGGGGGTACCTCGACACAAAATCTAGCTAAGAACACTTACAGACGCTTATAGTACAACTGTGTAAATTTTCAAGAAAATTGGTTCAGCCGTTTAGAATCTATAGGTCACACACACACACACACACACACACACACACACAAAGAGAGAGAAACACACACACGTACACACACACACAAGCAAAGTTCCAGCTATAAATAAGTTTAGATATTGAAATAAACGTTCTCATAAACACTATTAATATTGCCAGTTGTATCAGTAAAATTTCTCACATACCAGGTCTACTACTCAGTAGTAGATGTACTATGAAACTAATAAATTTCTAACTTCAAGATCCTTAATAATAGAATGGCTTCTGACTGAACTTTTTAATGATTTACCATATTTTTCGTCTTACAAGACACTGTGTCTTGGAAGACGCACATTAATATTGGAAAGAAATTTCCAAGATAAAAAGTCATTCTCATACAACGACACATTCCACATGCGTTCCTCACATACTGGCGCCACGTATTGTTGACATTAATCACTCGTCCGATTTTGTTTGTATGCCAATGACATACTAGTTGGTGGTTAGTAAATATGCTATACACCTGTCATTGTCCATAGGTGGTTTTATTTTCATAAAAATGAATTAAAATTTTTAAAATTATGCATGTGAAAATATAAAACAGTTGAATAAATTTTATTAATTCTCAGATCCCAAAAGCTAGCAATTGGTGGATTCATGTAAAAACTCCAAACTATCGTCTGCAGAGTCATCTCTACTGTCAGTCATGTACTATAAATAATCCTCACTACCATCCATGGTAACCATGGTGGTAAATGATACATTCATTTTGGACAATGTAAACGTATTTCTCAGGGTATTTTTAGGAAATAATGTGTGTCTTGCAGGCTGGAAAATACGGTAATTTTTAAACAATGAAATTTTAAAAGTATTTGTTTAAAACATAAGGTCATTTTAATGATAGAACCATAAGCCAATGGTTTAAAGTGGGTAATGTTGGTCTTATGACATGTTCTAAGACCCATTTAATATGGCGTCAAAATTCCCCTATAATTAATGAAATTTTAAAATTTTCTTAGGGGATTCTAATGATACCGGCCAAGCAAAAGCGATGGACCGGATGTTTGCTCCCTCACGACAAAAAGGCAAATGACCAAAAGTCGTCGTTGCGCATCCGGGTTCGCGCAGATGTTCCGGTTGAAAAATAAAAATTAATCAAATATCAAATTTCCATTTCGCGGGCCTACGCGGATTTTATTTATCAGCCAATGGAAAGCCCAGAATCAAATACAAATGTGAAATCCCAAACGAGCTGCTTTGATCCAAAAAGCAGATATAAAAAGCCGAGACAGAATGCACAGCAGACAGACCGACGGAGACAGACGAGCGGGTTAGTATCTCCCTTGACCAAGTTAAGCGGCTACTAAGTTCGCCTCCCTTCACCTCTCCTTACCTTCGTCCCTGTCTAAAAACTACTTACTGACCTAAGGAGTGACTACATCAAAGACATTCCTCTCTTACACGCTTCCCACATTCCTAGGCCTTAAATCTCTTTTAGCTTATTATTTGCCATAAACATTTTAACCTCCGTTGGACTTATATTCAAGTATTACTGTAATTGTAAAAAGATTAATTGATATGTGTATATTTAAAAATGTTATTTTTCAACTCAATTTGCTTTTCTTGATTTTATAATCATTTACCTGCAACAGTATACAATTACCCTTCACTAGAACGGACTCCCACTACAACTAGAAAAAGAATAAATAAGATACCCCCTATACTAACACCCGAACCCCCCATTGAGTTCGCCAGAATCTATTTATAGCCTACATTTTGGCAGTTGGATCCTGAAATCTAATGTTAATGGTCACGAAGGGTTGCCATATCTGTTTGAACTTCAGGGCCCAAAAGTATAGGTTCACCACTGCTACTGCTAATACATAAAATATTTATGCTTTACTGATAATGTCACTACCTGATAATTTTGTTTGGTGATCTCTAAAATATTGATTAGATTGACTTTTTTTCAAAACTTCTAGAGCGTATCAATATCATGATTAAATATTTGACCCACAAAGTTAAGATTTTCATAACAACTTGAGAGAAGACGAAAACAAATCCGGATTTTACGACAACAAAGAAGAAAGGCGGCTATGAAGATTTAGTTAAAAAATAGTGAAAAGGAAATTAAAATGGGCGGGAAAACAAAAAAGGCGGTAAATTAATAAAATAAAAGGAAAGCAAGTGAAAGAAACATAAAAAAAGACAGGAAAGATGTGTGTCGGAATAAAAATGTCGAAGTAAAATTTGAAAAAAAAAATACAAGGAGAAAAAAGTAAAAAGGACATTTGATTAAAATGAATTGATTGTTTTTGTGAAGTACTGAGATGAAGTATTTTAAAAGTATTTTCATTACTTCATTTATTATTCGGATATTACACGACGTTTGAGCTGAAAAATTCTTCGTCCTTCCTGTAGTGCCTGATGTTAAGAAATGGGATATTCATGATTCTATAAACTAGTTTCTATCAAGGTTTCTGTGACGTTAGATTAATTCTGATTACTTCTAGGTTTGATCAACATCACAAACTCAATATCTCAATAACCAAACATTAAAATCTAGGCTGGTTAGGTTTCGTGGAACTATGCGTCGCTTGAGTTGAATTGCGTGGTTTCTTAGCTGACAGTTATACTTCTGAGTGGAGCCAAGAAACTTTCAATCTTCTTATATATTGGAGATATATCAATAGCAAGTAGGCAGAGTTTTTAAATACCAAAAATTTACTTCGTTTAAGATGTTTTTTTAATTTACATTTTTGTACGGTTCGGACCAAATTTTAAAAACGTGACAGAAAGAAAAAAGAAAGAAAGAAATAGAAACACAGGCACGTACCCACAGAAAGAATGAAGATTTCTACAGACGCGTAAAGACGCGAATCTACAACCTTGTATAAATTAATTGAAAGAACTGCATTAGTTTCTTTTCTCATTCTGTTAAACCCACTAGAGTGATAGTCTGTAATCGATTTCTAGTTTTTCCCCAGATTAGGCCATTTGCAGAAGTGTGCAGTGATATAAATCTATTTTCGAGGGGTATGTTGAAATTTGTTTGTCCTTGAAAAATATTGCGACATCCGTGATTGCATCAGATCTTTATCAGGTCCAGGCACTATTGTCTCGATTGTTGATTAGTTGTCTTCCGGCCATTTTCTGCAATAGACGTTACTCTAAGAAGGCGTACGAAAATTGTAAAGGCACAATTATGATGTCCTCACTCTTCAGGGCTTCATTTTAATGCAAACACACACAAGAACATACACACATACACACACACACATATATATATGCGCGAAATAATAATAATAATAATAATAATAATAATAATAATAATAATAAACTGAAGGCTTTATTCTTGCAGCACAAGACCAAAGTCTTTTCACGAGAAACTTTCAGGCAAATATTATGCATAATAATATGGATCCAAAATGCAGGTTTTGTGATAAACACCAAGAAACAATAGACCACCTAATCTCGGGCTGTTCTGTGCTTGCCCCAAATGAATATAAAAATCGCCACGATAGAGTTGGGCAATATTTACATTGGGCAATATGCAAACATTATGGAAAAGCTGTAGGCAAACACTGGTATGAACATCATCCAGCACCGGTTACAGAAATAGAAGATGTAATCATTCTATGGGATTACACCATCTACACAGACAGAAAAATTGAAGCAAACAGGCCAGACATTATTGTTAAAAACCAGAAGGAGAAAACTTGTCTATTAATTGATATGGCTTATCCAGCGGATTGTAAGATAGCAATCAAGGAATTTGAAAAACTGTCAAAATATAAAGACCTGGAAATTGAAATAGGAAAAATGTGGAAATTGAAAACAAGAGTTGTGCCAGTGATAGTAGGTGCACATGGAATGATAAAAAATGGAACAAAACAACACATTGAAAGAATCCCTGGAAACCCCAGCTTAAGAGATATACAAAAAATTGTCTTATTAAGTACAGTCCACACACTAAGGAAAACTTTATCTATGTAATGCTGGAGATGATAGGGAAGATAGAAAAACATGAAATGGAGCCATAACAACATGCCACTACCTGCCTTAGGTCTCCCCGCAGACTTGGTTGGTAGTGAGACCAAAGCAGAAATCGAAATATGATGAAAAATGACATAATAATAATAATAATGAAATTAAGTATTGACGGGAGAAGACATCGTAACAGTGTCTTCACGAAGCTTCGAAATCGGCATGACTCTGCTCAGTTAAATGAGAAAGTTCTCCACATCTATCCTATTAATCTCTGTCTCGATATCGAGCACTTTACGACAAAAACCTGCTTGCCAAAAAATATTTTTATCAGCAAACCACTGAAAGAACAACAATGTTGGTACTAAGCATTATCACAACTCAACACTATATATATACATATATATAATATATATATATATATATAGAGAGAGAGAGAGAGATGTCTGTCTGTCTTTATGTATTTGTGTGTTTCCATTAACGAAATCCTTGCTCCGACTTCAATTAAAATTCCGTCACTTGTCGATCATGACATGAACCTTAGATTTATGCAAAAAGTTTTTCGAATTGATTTACAGGGTACGACAGAAATCACCGAAACGCTTAGAATTTATGAATTCTTCTCCTCCAAGACACCTTATGCGAATTCAACCAAAATCGGGTAACTTGTAGATTAAGGTCCAAACCTTTAATATACACAACATTTTTTGAATCACTGTACCAGGTTCGTCAAAAATCAACGACAAACATAAATTTGGGTGGTCTTTTGTGTACTTTTATGCATTTTCCTAAGACACTTCACTCAAACTCAACCAAAATTGAGTCACTAGTCTGATACCTTGATATGCGAACACAAATTTCAAATGACACACAGGGTGCGGCAAAAATTAATGGAAAATGTTGCTTTCTGCAATCGTTTATATCTCCGAAACTCTTAGTTGTATCTCAACAAAAATTGAAACAAATGATTTTAAAATTTAAATTAGAAGCGTTTTTGCGAGGAGCGTTTGTCCGAGAGATTGTTTATATCACGTGACACAGAAAGCGTCACAGATACACTTTTCTTTTTAGATACACTTAAAAAAATTTTTCTTTAAAACAGCATTTATAAGTATTATTAAAGATAGGTTTATGTTTACAAATATTAAAAAAATCTGTCGCTTTCTGCATCACGTGATGTAAACAATCTCTCGGACGAACGCTCCTCGCAAAAACGCTTCTGATTTAAATTTTAAAATCAACTGTTTCTGATGAAAGGCCGAGGACGGTCTGAAATATCAAATATAATAATAGAAATAAATAAATACTGTCAAAAAATACATTGTTAAACTTACAACTTTTTAGTAGTTTTTCCTATACATATTATTAAGACAGTATACGTGGATCATCACTATGTTATATATATATATATATATATATATATATAAATATATATATATATATATAACGCTTATATAAAGCTTAGAAGCAAACCAATAAATAATTATCCAAATGGAGAATTTTTGTCTTTATTTTCAATTGAAATTAAAGCAAAAATACGACGTTTAGAACGGCTCATGATTAAGCATAATAGACATTCATTGTCTCTTATATTTAATAGCATATGTTTAGAAAATTACTTGCTGCCTCGATATACTATATATATATATATATATATATATATATATACGTTCTGTTTGATACAGTATTTAGTTAGAGTTTATCACTCTTGCATGTAGACAACTATAGCTCTAACTATAGCTTCTATCTAAGTTGGTTGGTATGGCACCAAGCTAAAATCGGAAGTTCTTCTAAAGCAGGTGTGACAACACGTCTCTCATGTTAGCTTGCTCCGTACCGATTCAACTGTACTGTACTCAACTCCACTCACGAACTAACGATCAAACCAACTCTACTGTGTGTGTCGAATCTGTTTCGTGTGTCATGTTTCCGCCGGGTCTATCTGGTCTGATCTTCGCCGATTCTCTCCAGGCTGCACATACTATCTTCTGGTCTGCGCTACAATCTGTCTACTCCACCGCGTCTCTCCGGTTCTCTTCGGTCTGTAAACGCCGTCTTTTGGTCTTCTCCAGCGTCTGTCTTAACTGTGTCTTTGCCAGTTCTCTCCGGTCTGCACACACTGTTTTCTGCACTGCGCAAATCTCTGTCTTTGTCGGGTTTCTCCGGTCGTTGTCACTTCACGTCTGTCAACTTTTCCTCTTCACGATGAATCTCTAGCAGAAGGTAATCACTCTGGACCCGGGTAAAGACGGACGCCAGCTGAGGGAGCGCTGGATCTCTTAGTATGTCCGGTTGACTCAAGCTCAGCTCTCGACTGTTTGAAAACCCACCAACTCTTGCATATATTGAGCCTCGCATCCAGCGGAGATGATTGTGACGTATTTTGGCTACACTCAGAATTTTCAAATGAACAATAAAGGATCCTTTTTTTTTTTTGGAGCAAGTGGAGGGCGGAGCAGGGTTTGGGAGAAATACCAGAAAAGGTGTTAAGAGCTACAAGAAAAAAGGGTACATGGAAGACCAAAATCGTCCACGTCCTGAAAGGACACGGCACATAGAAGAAGACAAAGAAGAAGAAGGAAAGGGAATTGGTGGAGATCTCCGATAGTAGGGATATAGCAGTTAAAATATATTTACAGGAGGACCTTTCAAATTAATTACAAATGTACTAATGATATTTGCGTTTGAAACGTGATGAAAGGCCACTTGAAAAACCAAACTTGATCAGGTTAACTTCAAACATGAAATAAGTTTTAAAATTTTCTGATGTTTACACGATCTCAGCGGCCACGTCGGCGAAGGAGGGTAGTGTCGGTAGGGTTAGAGTAACAAACGCGGATCTTGGCTGACTAAGCATCTGAGAGCCCCAGACAACTAAGTTTATCAAATCTCGCCTGTCTCAATCAGAGTTGTTCACCGAAATCAAATACACGCAAACGGCTTCGTTAAACTCTCTTTGATTCGCAGCCATCTCCGCCACCAGAGGAGACAAAAGAAATAGGAAAAGAGGTTGATGATCCTAATGATCGGATGCGAGCGGGTGCCGACAACAAAGATGTCTGTAGTAACGATGAGCAGCATCTGCTAGGCATCACCTAATTTTTCATTAAAGATACCACAGACATGTTCACAACAAAAGACCACGCGCATTAACGTCTGTCTTAGAAAATAGGAAAAAAAAAAAACAATTTCTTTCTTTGGAGAAAAGATTGCTTCTAAATTGAAAAAAAATGAAAACTCTGTATAATATTATCACTAATGACAGAGTAATTAACACACGCTGTTGTAAGATTTGCTACTAATTTATTCATTTGAAGATGCAAAATCATTTTGTAAAAGAAGTATATTTATTCTCTAGAGAAAAATAATTATAATTAAACGTTTCCTGTTTCTAAAGTAAAACGTGTTTGCACTAATGATCTTCCTTAGTGAAAATCTCCAATGGTTTAAAATACTGACAACGTTACCTTCAACGGAAAGTTACAAAATACAAGAAACATTGTATTTGATCATTTTTTATGTATGTGGCTATGGATGAGAGTGCGTGAGTGAACAAGTGAAAACGAAAAGACGCAAGCAACATTTTAATAACGTTCTTTTCTTCACGAATTTAGGTGTACCACTCAGAAATCGAATCGGGTTGCATGCAGCCCGTGAGTTGCAGCTTGCTTATGATTGATTTAAATATTAGAAGATGATATTGACTGTAAAGCAAGAAGCGAATTTCACAAGAGATATGTGCGCGAGAAGAAACTGCTAGCATAGAATTTACGGTTCCTTTTACCCATTTCAATTGCAAAATAACAAGATCTTGCTATCAATCTAATTATGTGCTAAATTGATAGTCCGCTTTTCGTTGAGGAGAATTCATTAGAACTGTTAAGATGAAATTAATCTAGACTTATTTATAAATGGAACTTTGTGTGTGTGTGTGTGTGTCTGTCTATGTGTGTGCCTGTGTCCGTTACCTATAGACTCCGAAACGGCTGAACCGATTTTCTTGAAAATTTACACAGTTGTATTATAAGCGTCTGTGAGTGTTCTTAACTAGGTTTTGTGTCGAAATACTCCCGATAAATATTGAAAATCGATAATCGAAAAAATCGGGTTATAGAAGGAATGGTCAGATTTTAATCAAATTTGATACACTCATAGACAAAGACATAAGAAATGATATTCAGAAGTTTCAAGGTTGCAGTTCTTACAATAGTGCAGAAAATTGATTATATATATATATATATATATATATATATATATATATATATATATAAAATATATAAATAAATATATATATATATATATATATAAAAGGCAAGATGTTTGTGTGTGTGTCTGTTTATCTGTCTGTATGTCCTTTATACAAATCCACAATTTTTATCCGATTCTCACCAAACTTCACACAAATATTCTTTAGGCTGAGTCTGAGCTCCAGGATCATGCATTAGTTTTAAAGCTTTTATTACACGCGAGCAACGCCGGGCTATACTGCTAGTTATATCAGATTTTGAAACAAATTTGGCATCAGCGCGGGTTCTTGAAGCTCTTATTGACACAAACGTTCTTCATTCTTCAGCATGTATCTGTACTTCTAAGATGAGGTGGTATTTACATTATTTTCTCTATTCGGACTGTTGCCGAAAGATGAGCTTTTGGCCGTTTTGTCTCGTTTTGGCCGTTGTACACTCCGACCTTCTTCAGTTGCTATGAATTTAGAACCGAACCCTTTATTTCAATCACTAGGATATATCATTGTTATTCCATGAGCGATGCCACTTTCGGATGTCATGTAGTTATCTCCCTTTAGCTCAACTCTCATCACTGCTGTAGCAGGTATTGAATTCACAACTTTTTGGGTTAAGTCACTGAAACTAACCAACGCTTATATCCAATGGTCTATGCACTTGAAGAAGGCCGGAGCGTACAACGGCTGAAACGTCGTAAACATGGCTATAAAGTTTTGGACTATAGTCCGATCAGGGTAAATAATATACCTCATCTTTCCATGTAAGATTTGATATTTGAGAATAATTATTTAATAGCTTGTTTTATCACAGAGTTTCACCTCTTATACCTTCCGTTTTTTATCAAGCGCCTGTCGATATAGGTAACTTTCAAGCAATTTCAAACTGAGCCCTTTACGGAAGTGGGATGCTCTCCTTCCCCTGTCAATGTCTAGGGAATGCTAATCTTGTTGTTTTAGTGCAGTACAGTCAAGGCCGGTACAAATCTCTCGTGCTCCAAACCTCATATATATATATATATTAACCCTACACTCTACTATACTCAAATTTCATAAGCTCGTATACATATAAAATACAAATTTTATTCTAACCAAATTATCTACTATAATAGATTATACACATTATATGTGAACAAGTCAACTAGAACAGTTAAAAATAGATACAATAAATTGATAATGATTTAACATCGCCTTGAGATTATTCTTGCTAAAAAATCATAAATTTGATATAGTTTTTTTGAGACTTAGTCCGAGTAAAAGAAATTCAAGAACATGGACCCCACCCCGCATTATGTCAAAGTCTGCACAAATTATTTACCCTTTAATAGTCAGTTAATTTGTAACATATACTAATTTAAATAGATAAAACAATTGATGAGATAGCGAGGGTCACAAATCACTACTCGTGGCCTCCAAACAATTTTGGCCACCGGTCGGGGGTTTCAGGGGTAGTACAAATCACCCTGTGCACAATTATTGCGCGCCGTTTTCACCTGAACTCACAATCGGCTAAGTCCATGGTACATTCTTGACCCTAGAACTTGCAGACTTTTGAAAACCCTTTTTCTTGACTGATGCTGAAATATCTGGAGTGTGCATTGTGGTGTAGTGGATATCGGTTTGGAACGAGAGATTGGGGAGCCGAGTTCGAATTCCAGTTGAATTCCTTGCATTCACTTAAACGCAAATACCCTTGGGAAAGGTATTAATCCGTCTCTTCCCTCCAGTTGTGGTTTAAATAATAGAACAGATTGGGTTCTATAGATGTAGTCGGCAACCAGTCTACCGCAGAAAGTAATGGCAATCTACTGCGGGATAATCAAGCGTGTATCACGTATAGCACTTAACCCTCTAGGGCCATTCGTATCGTATTTGATACAGTATTTCCCTATAAGGAAACATTTGGTATTTCCCTATAAGGAAACATTTGGTATTCATTGACTGAACAGTCAGTACTGCTTTCATTTGAAATTTATAAAATATTTCTCTTAAAAAATTTTTCAGGAAAATATTTCTTTCAAGGCTTGTTTTCATACTGTATCAAATATGATACGAATGGCCCTAGAGGGTTAACGGCCATCTAGCACTCGGCCATCTAGCACTCGGCCATCTAGTTAACCCTCTAGGGCCATTCGTATCATATTTAATACAGTATGAAAACAAGCCTTGAAAGAAATATTTTCCTGAAAAATTTTTTAAGAGAAATATTTTATAAATTTCAAATGAAAGCAGTACTGACTGCTCAGTCAATGAATACCAAATGTTTCCTTATAGGGAAATACCAAATGTTTCCTTATAGGGAAATACTGTATCAAATATGATACGAATGGCCCTAGAGGGTTAACTGATTGACTGGCTTTATGTTTCTGCCGCATTCATCATTTCTTCCCTGTTTTCATTACTGCTGTCTTGGCCTTATTTTCATTTCTCTTTATCAATGCCCTTTTTTATAATATTTAATTCTACGCTAGACCTACTGTGGAGTAGACCTATCATTTGGCCTCTTAAAATAAGTAGACACTTAAAAAGTAAAAAAAATGTAAAGCATATAGTAAGCCACTAACGTGCTAATAAAACTGTAAAAAAATATTTGTCTATGCTTCTGAGATGTAATAGATTGGGAGTTTAGTAAAAGGAAAATAACTAAGACATACGAAAGGGGCAAGGCTCATGGAACGAGAACAATTTAGCTCAGTGATCGAAATAAAGGGGTCGGTTCGAAATTCCCATCTCCTGAGGAGGCCGGAGAGTACAACGACCGAAATATCGTGAATATGACAAATATGAGGACAGCAGTCCGAACAATGTAAATTTTGTAAATAGCTACAATACCTTATCTCATAAATATAGAAAGATATACAAGGTCGTAGCGTACAACGGCCAAAACATAAAGATGAGGACAACAGTTCAAACAATGTAAATAGTGTAGAAGAGTAGTTGCTTAAACACAAAGAGATAACAGAGAAAGAAACGCTCAAATGGATATGTTTACAGTATTTACATTATTAGGACTATTGTCCTCATCTTTGTTGCTATTTGTATGACGTTTAGGCTGTTGTACGCTTCAGCCTTTTTTCGATGCTAGGAATTTAGAACCGAACCTTTATTACAATCACTGGGGTATATGAACCCTATTCCTTGCGTAGTAATGCCTCTTTTGGTAGTCATGAGTTATCTCCCTCTAACCCTGTAAGTTACTTGTTCATCACTGCAGTAGCCTGGCATTGAACTCACAACTCTTTGGGTCAAGTCACAGGAACTAACCTACCTCTATATTCACTGGGCCATGCGTCCTTAAGGAAATTCCTTGCACCTGAAGAAGGCCGGAGCGTTCAACAGCCGAAACGTCGTACATATGGCAACAAAGATAAAGACACTAGTCCGAATAATGTAAATACTATCTCATCTCAGAAGTATAGACAAATACTAATGGATATGTCTATTTTACACACAATTAAACAAGGCATATACCGATGGAGGTCATTACGTGCTGTTTGCCCTTATGCCTTGCTCCTCTCCTCTTTTGCCTTGACCCACGTACCTGGCAAATACGATCTTCTGTTAATGTCTTTTGTTTGTATTTGTAACCGTTGGGATTTTCTATATTTGTCCAGCGATGACAATGTCCTCCTGCTTCTACTCCGTCTCCTTCTTTCGCAAGGAGAGCTCCAAACACACCCGGGGCAGTTTATTCATCTATTTGCAATAATACAATATCCTCCTTTCAGTCCGAAGTCCATTATTTTCACAACGAGGGAGATCGATTTGAAGCCCTCGGCCGAGCAACAGTAACGAAGAAGACGTAAGATTTCGCTATAATCGAAGTAGGCATGAGACAACCGTGCGAGTAAACACAACCACACGAGCACAAGGGAGATGGACAGAGAGGAAACGAGAAAGACAGGAAAATAAACAAATGCAATTGCAATGTATTAGGTAAGATGATATGGTTCTAAATTTAAAGCCTTTGAACAATGGTGACAAACAATGGGACAATTGTAGGGTGATCTGGTACTATACGGGATTGAAAAGAAACAATGGATGTACGTTATTTGCGGTTGATTTAACATGAGAAGTTGATTATTCTATCATGATTAAGAGAGGCTGGACGTCGGATTGGGGAGGATATAGTTGGTTTCGGAAATATGCAAATTGCTGAAGTTCAGATTGAATATAATCTTATGGGACTTTTTCTCTTATGTCACATATCACTGATTCACTGAACACTTAGAATACACTGATGATAAAATGACCCAAACTTAATAAAAAAGTTTTATCATCAAAATATTTACGTTATTATTAAAAGGAAAATCTACAAGAATGATTGAGTTATTAGATTATATTTTTATTCATTGTAAAACGTTCGAAAATTTGGTTAGAATTTTGTTTTATTTTTATTTTTATTTATTTGCGTCAAGCAGGTGGTGAAAGATTATTATAAGAAATTATTATAGGAAATTATTATAGGAAATTATTATAGGAAATTATTGTAGAAAACTTCAGCGTCTTTTTTGCACTGAAAAACACATTAATTCTGAAATTCTTGCAAAAATCAATTAATTATCGAATTTTAAGAAAAATTTCGGGACTTTTTCACAAATAAATGAATTTTTTTTTAATGTCTTTCTTTAGAAAATCTTCGTAAAAATACATTTTTTTACATCTTCTACATCCCGCCTATTTAATTTTATGAAATTTCGAGAAATTAAATTTTGTCCCTCTTAATGCTTATATTAATTAAAAGCAGAACTCCTTGTAGAATTCAAATCACCAATTTTATAAAACAAAACATCCAGTTATCAAAAATCTAATCTGAATCATAAAATTAAAAAATGCCATTAAACTAGGACATTATTTAATTAGAAAAAAAAATTAATTTATTTTATGAATAAAATATATTAAGGACGCTATTGTGTTAAGAAATAAAATTTCGATAAATAATTTTACAAGAATTGTTTAATTTCTAAAAATTTCAATAATAATAATTTATAAAGTTTTAAAAATTTAAAAATTTTGTGTTAGTATTGGTTAGGTGTTATTGTATTGCTATTAACTTTAAATTCATATTTACTAATTGTAGTACTATTGATCGCCGCTTAATATTTTGAAAAAAATTTTTGTGTGTATAAACGTGACGATTTTTTATACGGACATTCATACAAGATATTATTAGAAAACTAGCAGTATGGTCCGGCGTTGCTCGGGTGTAATGAAAGCTTTAAAACTAATTCATGATCCGGGAGCTCAGACTCTTTGAACGTTGGCACGAAAGACTAAAATGCAATAGTGGTTTCCAGTTAAAGCGAAACCGTAGACTGAAAGAAAAATGAATGGATGTAAGACAAATTTTGATTTCCTGCTATCGATATCAAATAAGTTTTTTTCGTCGTAAACTGAATTTTGATGGTTAAATATGTCCTTTGTGTAAATGGTATCATGGCTGAGACTAAGAACTACAATTATACCTACTTAGAGCCAAACCCGAAGCAAAAACTAAAATAAAACGGCTGAAAAACTGATTTTGATCAGACCCGGTAGAATATAGGGGTATCGATTTCCAATATCGGAGTCAAATAAGTCAGCCAAGGATAGAACTGCAACCTTGAAACGTCTGAATATTGTTTCTTATGTCTTTGTCTATGAGTGTATCAAATTTGATTAAAATCGGACCACTCCTTCTATAACCCGATTTTTTCGATTATCGATTTTCGATATATATCGGGGGTACCTGGACACAAAACCTAGCTAAGAACACTCGCAGACGCTTATAGTACAACTGAAAATCGGTTCAGCCGTTTTGGAGTCTATAGGTAACGAACACACACACACACACACACACACACACACACACACACACACACACACTCACAGACAAACACACACACACACAAAGTTCCATTTATAAATAAGTTTAGATAAGTGCGATAACTACAGAACCTAAAATACAATAAAGCAATTGATTACAGAGAATATTTTCTTAAATTTTTAAGATTACTAGCCAGTTAAAAGTTATAAAAAGGGCGCTCACGTTATATTTTTAAAGTAAATTTTTTAGATATGTCCACCGTAGAAAAAAATTAGATAATCTTCTGTCTGTCATTCAAGCTGTCAAGCTGCCAATTTTCATCGGTGTTTATCAACACCTAAAATAAACAATTGCGTTATTTTAAACTTAAAGTAATGTTTGTTTTGAATCAGATTAATTAAACTTTAAATCAGGTAATAGTCCTCAAATAAAATTTCTGAAAAGTATATTTTGTTTTCGAAGTATTATTAATAAAGAGAATTACATTGTGGTTAAAATGCTGTTAAAATCAGTGATATTTCTGAGATGAGGCATTGTAATTATTTACATTATTTATTTTTTGCCCTCAGCTTTGTTGCCATTTTCACAATGGTTAACCCCTTTAATTGTAGGGCTAACCATTATTTTTTCGACATAACCCAATAAAATGTGCCTCTTACTTTTATTCGGAAACACTCTACCTAAAATGAATCATAACCCCTTTAAGTCTATGGTTTAATGTTATCTTTCCTCTATAATCCCATTTACTCTTCTTATCTATACACTTATGTATACTCTGTAATTATTTGTTTCGAGTGAATTTTCACCTTTTTATAGGGTGAAGAATATTGTCAAAGTAAGTAGTTCGACATTATAATTGAACTGAATTTATTATGCCGAAAAGGATCAGGTAGGAAAAGATAGACGATGTATTGATCTCCATGTTTACGCTTCAACCTTCTTCATATAATTAGAATTTTGAATCGAACCTTTTTATTTCATCCACCAGGATAGATTATTCTGGTTCCTTGTGTCATGCCTCTTCCGGATAGCACAGAGTAAGTTGTCTCTTTTTAAAGTAAACAATCAAAGGTTTTTTTTTTAACTCACAACTTTTTGGTCAAATCACTAATTCCAACAAACGCTTTTATTCACTGGGATATATTTCCTTGAGAACAACAGTGTATGAATTTTTAGGACTTGTAAACCTAATGTCAGAAAGAACATCACTCGAAAATACGAAAGCATAAGAAATCAGTGCATATGCTAGGCCACAGAAACCTCCTAATCTGTCTAAGATAAAACGAAAGGGAGGGGAGAGATAAGTTGTATTCTTGCCTTTCCCAAGCGCGTAAGTGAAAAGAAAAGGTGAAGTAATGGATAGCAGCTCGAATCAATTACAATCGCTTACGTATTAATCTCTTGGGATCTATCTCTTCTTCCCCTATGACCACTAGCTGCAAGTAAATAGCGGAACAGACTGGGTTCTATAGCCTTGGGAGGCAACCGTCCTAGAAGAAAATCTCTGAATTCAAACCAGCCTGAAGTGGAATGGATTCCGTTAGGCAGTCGTACCCAATGAAACACCACCTTCTACTGCGGTTGCATGTGGTTCCCCTGCGACTCCAATAAGTAACGGGATATCTGGATATGAATTCAGCTGGAATCCGAACTCTACTCTCCGATTCCTCAACGCGAACAGTAATCCACCATGTTACCAATCTAATCTGTTGGCTTGAAATTAAAAACGGATCTCTACGGATATCTTATTGTCACAGAACTCATCATGAGCTTATTCAGTCCTTAACTTCTGTTATGGTGCCTTATCTATAGAAATGGATTCTTCCTCCTTCAATAAATACTAACCTTCGTGACTTCCGGAGAGGTAGTTAAGAGGCAGCGTAGAGACAGTCCAGAGGCAGTCGTCTGAAAATCGAGAGGCAGCTGTAAGGCAATCGTGACTCAGCGTAACTATACAATTCAGATGCACACTTCTATTTGCTGACTATTAACATTTTACTGTGTATATATGTTCTGTTATTCTAATACACTGTTTGAACCTACCGTCTTGTTTCCGTTTCTTTCTTCCTGGCCCTAACAAGAAAAACCGTAAAATATTCACTTGTCTTTCTAGTTATCATCATCATCATCATTATTATTATCATTATTATTAATAATGATAATAATTTTCATTGGTAATTTTTAAAAATCTTATTTCTTTTGCATTGCTTTATATCTCAGCTTTATATCGACCGTCAATCTACGGCAGTGGTTAGATAGTATAGATAGAAAGAACTCACGCCCTTTCTGCTCAAGAGAAGATATGTTAAACGCATCAGCATCTATTCAGTCAGTCAAGTGGCATACGTGATACACGCTTGGGGAATCATGTCTTGAAAGAGACATAACTGACTGGACAGAAGATTTTCGCGCAGTAGGTTGCCATTACTTTCTGCAGTAGGCTGGTTGCTAACCAAGGCTATTGAACCTAATCTGTCCTGCTATTTAACCCATAGCTGGAGGAAGAAGAGACGGCTTAATACCTTTCCCAAGAGTATTTGTGCGTAAGTGAAAACAACATATTCAACTAAAATTTGAACTCGGCTCTCTGATTTCTCGTTCTGAGCCGATATCCATTGCACCACAACGAACATCAGAATCAATTACTGATGCAATTACGGTTTTGTATGAGAGTACTGCATCGCTATGTAATGTTTGTTTTTCAGTATGGAAGTAAATGCTGGACAATCTTCTCAAAGATGAAGGAGAGACTTGAAGCAATCGAAATGTGGTTCTACAGAAGGATGATGAGAATAGCATGGGCAAACTATGTGTGCAACGGCGAAGTTTTGAAAAAAAATGCAATTGAAATGGAAATTAATACTTAAAATCAAGAAAAGGCAGCTGGAGTTCCTGGGATATGTAATGAGGAAGGAGGTCTTAGGAAATACCTATACTTGAAAATACTCTATCAAGAGTGGATCTTAACCCCTTTAAGTGTAGGGTTAACCGTTATCTTTTCGACATAACCCTATAAACTGTCTCTTACCTATATTCGGAAACACTCTACATACAGTGGATCATAACTTCTTTAAGTGTATGGTTTAATGTTATCTTTCCTATATATTTCCATAAACACTAATCTATACTCTGTAATCATTTACTTCTAGTGACTTTTCACCCCTTTTATAGGGTGAAGAATATTGTCAAAGTTGTCCGACATTATAATTGAACTGAATTTATAAAGCCGAAAAGGAATAGGTAGGAAAAGATAGACGTTGTATTGATCTCAATGGAGCTGCCCTTGAGAAAGAGAAAATGTTTAATTCTTTTGAGCTTTTGAGATTCAAACGAATCTCACGAGTCGGCGTGGAAAACAAGTCTTTGTCACCGTAAACGAAGAAAACTTTGAAAAAAAATTGAATGGCACATGTCATTACTTCAGTTTTCGTTGCGTAAGGGAAAACGCGAACAAAAAGATTTACTGCCATTGCTTCTTGCAGTGAACACGAAGTTCAAATTGGAATCATTCACTTATAATTATCTGATTTCTGTATATTTGTGCCATTGCACGTTGTGATAACACACAAAGTCTCTAATATTGTGATATTTTAATAGCCCTTTACCGTTAAATGGCTTAAGAATTTGGAGAATAAAGACATTAAGTTCAGTTCAGTCCCAGATTTCGGAGTAAGTTTGAGTAAAGAATTTTTATTTAAAATGCAGTCACTTTCTCACTGGCGTAATGTGGCCTCCCTGTGTCTCTTCTACAAATACTTTTACGGCTTCTGCTCCGACGAACTTAGCTCACTGGTGAACCCTATGTATGAATTTATTCGAGCTACTAGACTAGCAACTAGTTACCACCTTTTTACAGTGAAACCAATAAATTGTAACCGCAACTTCTACTCTACCAGCTTCTTTTCTCGTACTTCCCTTCCGTGGAATTCCTTTCCGTACACTTGCTTCCCCTACAGCTACAATCTTCAAGAATTTAAATATAAGGTCAATAGTCATCTCCTATCTCACTGACTCGCATCCTTTCTCATGCTCTTTTCTCCGTCCACTGCACTCTCATCGCACCAGTATTCTCAACCTTTTCTTACCCACTTCCTGACAGCCCCCTATATCCTGTCCCTCTTTCTCATCACTTTCCTGCTATGAAACCCCCTGCACACCAGTGGTAGTATAACTGCCTTGCTTGGAATGAAATTATTAAAAAAACAAAACAAAAAAACAAAAAACAGAAAAAAAAACAACGCGTCCTTTAGGGTGTAGGCAAACCTAGTTCTTAGTAGAACTTATTTGATGTGTCGTGTCCCTTCGGGACGTAGATGATCATGGCCTTCCACATCTCCCTATCTATTGTAGCAAATAAACCCTTTCACTTGTTACTCTTTTCAAAATTTGCTCCGCCATTCATCTGCTCTGCTCAAGTTAGTCAAATATATAATGAGTTGCTTTCCCCTGACTTTCCTCCTCTCTATCAGCCTTGTGCGTATCAGATTCTGCTAGACCTCCTTTCTCGTTGCCAGTCCCAGAAACATCAGCAGTTTTTCCCTGGTGTTAAGTATCAGTTTCCTTTTCATTTCCATCCTTTCCAAAATTCCGTCGTTATTCACCTGTTCGGTTTATGGTATCTTCAGCATCCTTCTGTAGAATCACGTTTCAGTTACTTCCAGTTTTTTCCTCACATTTGATGAGATTGTCCGACATTCGCTACGAATTATCTGTGAAATATCTTTATTATTTGTGAATGTTTTAAAAATTATAGGGAATGAATTAGAAGGGTTTTCCTGATTCCTACATTTTTAAATTCTGAGTATTCTCCAAAATGGAAGAATGGGAGAGTAATGAATAGCGGCTCGAATTGAGGAATCAGAAAGCCGAGTTCGAGTTCAAGTTTGGTTTATTACATTCACTTACGGAAATATATGAATCCATCTCTTCTCCCCCAAGCTATGGGTAAAATAGCAGAACAAACTAGTTTCTGTAGCCTTGGGTGGCAACCGGTCTAAGAGAGTTCAAACCAGGCTGGAGTTTGAGTGTGAGTTTTGTTTAATGGCATATCAACCTCTGTGGGTTAATTAATTCCAAAAAGGTGAGGTTTTAAGGTATATTTTCAAATGTTCGCTTATAGTGAGAAGGTTGATTTTGTCAGATTTTGACAAAAAAATTTATTTATTTATTTTTATTTTAGAAAACTAAAGATGCCTTCTAATTTTGTATTTAAAAATGTAATAATTTTTTTTCCTTTAAAAATGTATTATGGCAATAATTTTTTCCTTTAAAAATGTATTATGGTAAAAATTTTTTCTTCATAAATGTATTGTTGATAATACTTTTTTCATAAATGTATACTTTTTTTTATTTTATAAAACTCTATTTTTATACTTTCATAGTGTTTTGACCCCAGTTTGAGAGTCAACTATTGGCTGGGACCCTAACAGGTACTACCACTCCGGGTTAGGGTAGACCTGGGAACAACAGAAATTAAGAGGTGGCTCCATGCTCCTCATAACCTCCTAATCAGAGGCTTTGTTGCCAGATGCATACCCAGGACAAAAAGTAGCCTGGAGAGGGCTGGGCTCCGTCAGGCTCTTGTGACCAAAGAAACACCACTTCTCTGCAGATGCAGTACATGCACACGCGGTGCCCCTACGGGTATAATAAGTCAAAGGATATCTAAATCTGAATCTGGATTTTTCTAGAATGGCTAAAATCTAAACCCACAAAGCCTAGTGTATTCTGTTGTTTAAACATTAGCTAGAAGTAAAGATGGATTCATGTCTTTCCAATGAGAATTAGCTCGACGTGAACGCAACAGCCAAAGCCAGAAATTGAACTCGGTTCATTGATTACAATTTATGCATAGATAACCATTACGCGACCAGCACATTAATTCGACAAAATATATTTTTGAAAGGGAGATAACTCCAAGATGACTGATAATTATTGTATTTTTAGTTTTTAAATATGAAAATAAGGGGTATAATGACACCGAATGAGAAAGAGGAGGAGATGAAGAGAGTTATTTTTTTTTTTTTTACATCAGAATCAATGATAGACGACGAAGAAGAATATGAAAAAGAGGAAGAATAGGAAGAGGAAGAAGAAAAAGAACTGAACGAAGAAGAAGAAGAAAAAGAAGAAGGAGGAGGAGAAGAAGAACATTCGAAAGAGAACAAGCAGTTGTAAAGAAAGAAAGAAAGAAAGAAGGAAAGAAAGAAAGAAAGAAAGAAATTAGAATAAATCATAATTATTGATAATTCTACACAGGTGTATCTTCAAAATCGAAATTACAAAAGCTATTTAGAGGAAACCAATGCTGTTATCGGATATCGATTGTCTGCCCTGACCTGAATCTGAAGTGCGCAATATGCTACTGGCGTCATATTTAGCTGTTATAATCGAAATGTACGGAGCAGATTGCTCGCAAATGCGTCACTGAATTGCCTTTTGTTGTCATCTAAAGACAGAGGGGAGAAACGGAGGGCGGGAGAAAGGGAAAGCGAATACGAGAAGGCAGAAGATTGTTTGGCTATGATGAGGCCTTCTTGCTTGCCCCAACATAGAGAGAGAGAGAGAGAGAGAGAGAGAGAGAGGAGAGAGAGAGTAAGAGAGAGCGGGGAGATTGTTCGGTTATTATGAATTAGTTGCTTGCTTTTGCAGGAAGAAAAGATGTGTGTGTAGTTAAAAGGATGCTGATAAAATGGGGAAAGATGTGATAGACGGTCAACTGTGTGCATCTCTTCGTGCTGGGTGTTTGGAACTGAGAACTTAAAAATAAGATTTCGGTAGCAAAACAGGGGGAGCATGAAACTCGCAGATAAGATCTATCTTCAATAAATTGGTATGTGTTAATCTTCAAAACCTCAAAAGGTTAAATGAATATACATACACACATTCATATATATATATATATATATATATATATATATATATATATATATAATATTACTATAGCAACAACAATACCAATAGTAAAACTAGTATTAATCAAGCTATAATTTAAATCGTTTTGTATAACCCACCGAGAACAAAATCGGAGGGAAATAAAGGGAAAGCAAAAAAAGAAACAAACGAAGTACATGAACAAAAAGTCAAGCATTCGCAAGAAAGAAAAAGAAACCCAAGACGAAAATCCTAACACTAAAGCGCTCAATACCAAAGTAGAACAAACGAAGACAAAAATCTAAGAAAGAGCCAACAACCGACCACGGTTTCGCCTAACGACTCGTCAGGGAAATATATATATATATATATATATATATATATATATATATATATATATATCAGCATGTGTTCCAAAGGAGTATCCTGTACATACAGTGGTAGGATAACTCTCTAAGAGAGCTCTAAATATATATGTATATAAATACATATAGAGCAAATATAAAAAAAAATTAAGGCAGACACGTTATTTCATGGTAACTCAGATATGTAGGCCTATTTCAGGCGAACAATCATCAGCTTTCGTCTTTATTGTACAGAAGATTTTACACGAATGAAATTCACAAAGGCCTAAAAAACCGAAATAAGAATAAAGATCGCTCCCTTAAAAGAGAAAATTTAAGAAAAAATACATCATTACATCGAATACACACACATGTTCATACATAAGCTCTTACGCAACATATAATCAAAGAACACGCGTAAGAGCGGATGTCAACTTAAATCTAAAGATACATTCAGCAAGTCAGTTAGACTGCTGACCCGTAGATTTGAAACGTAAAGGAAGTGGGGTTAGGAGAGAGAGAGAGAGAGAGAGAGAGAGAGAGAGAGAGATATCTTAAAGCGTAAACGAAAAGGGAAGAAGAAAGAATAGAGGAATACATTTGAATTAGAAAGAACAGATGATAGGAGAAAAGGCCTTTGTGAATTTCATTCGTGTAAAATCTTCTCTACAATAAAGACCGAAGCTGATGATGGTTCGCCTGAAAGAGGCTCATACCTCCGACTTACCATGAAATAACATGTCTGACCTATTTTATCTTGATATATATATATATATATATATATATATATATATATATATATATATTGTATATTTAGGTAGCATTAGTTTTTTATGCGGGTTTCGTTCAAAATGACAAACAAGGTGTGATGGTTTTTATGTAATTATTTATGTGATCATATGATTTCTTTAATTTGAAGACATAAATTACATAAAAACTGTCCAAATATTTTGTTTATCCGATCGCTTTCGTCTATACATTCAGCCATTTTCGAGAATTAATGTTATTTTACGTATAACAGAATGTAAGTTGTCTTATGTATAACGTGGAGTGGTGGTATGTGTTATGTACCGAACACGGTAAGCATGTTGTTAGCGTGTTCGTAGTTGATGTTATTGAGTGTTGAGATTTCTGTTTTTACTAATAATAATTTCTAATTAATAATTTTTTTGCATGTCGATTATGTTATGATATTTGTATTGACAACATGTTCCGGATAAAGCTAGTAGGTCTCCGTGTGTGTTTAAATGAGATCGAATTGAGCTCCGTTTAGAGAGATGTAGCGTCAGTCTTCGAGTTAGTTTCGTAGTGGTATGGTCGATATAATTATTTACGAAATTAGGATAAAAAACGTAGTTCTTCAAAGGACATGTAAATTCGTAAATAATGTTGGTTCATTGTCGCTTGGATCTCGTAGATGAGTTGTTTTTGATGATGAGGTTAGCCGTTTTAAATTGAATGTAATAGGTGATTTAATTTGTTTGTTTAAATCGACGGGAATTGCGTATTTTATATCTAAAAGGACATTGATTAATGAAATTAAGGTGACAGGAATTTTTACTGGTGTTTTTTTTTTATATAGGGAAGTAATGAAAGTATAATTACGAGACTCCACGAGAACGTCTAAAAATAGGAATATATATATATATTTTTTTTTTTCTAAGCTCATGGATGAAGTTGAGGACGGGATTTTTTCGAATGCAGATTTAAGACTGTCAATTTGGTTTTGTTTTGAGCAAGAATGAAAATATCATCCACTTAGTGAACGTATATTGCGGGTTTTGGTAATTTTTTAAAGTTTGTTTTTTACGTGGGACATGTAAAAGTTAACAATGCAAGGACAAAGAGGATTTGCAATACTTACGCCGTTAGTTTGGGTGTAAATGTGGCCTTCATGGTCGTAAAATGGAGCCTGGCTAGTAAAAGTGAGAAGTTTTTTTAGAATGTGGGGATTGATAGCTGGTGGTGATATTGAAGTGTGTTTATATACAGAGTTAATAATTATGTCGATGTTTCCAGCAACCTGGATGTTAGTGAATAAGTTTTCTACGTCAATTGATGCGAGGGTGTCTTGGCTGTGGGTTTAAGAATTTGAAGGGGTTTCTGGTTTGACTTGATACTGTAATTAGTACGTAGGTAGGTATGGGGTGATAGTATTATTTAGGAATTTAGCCAATTGGTATATGGATTTAAAGATTTAGGAGATTATAGGCCGCAAGGGGTAACCAGCCTTACCGTATATATATCCGGGTCCATAATCACCAATGATGTTGATTTTCAAGGATCCTATAACGGCATTATTAGACACTATAAATTTGTTATCATATGTATTAAGAGATTAGGTGGGGTTCCTGTTTGTGCAAATTTTAATCAATCGTCTAGGAGGTGCTTTAATTCTTTATGGTAATCTAATTTATCCCAAATTACGTAAATGTTGGATTTATAAGCTCGTTGGATGATGATGTTGAGTTTGTTTTTTAGTTGTTTGGCAGCATTTGTGAGTTTGGATCAATATAGTTTCGGGTGTGATGTGGAAAATAGTCTTTTAGACATTCAGCCTTGAGGAGATCTCTGAGATTTGAGTTTAGTTTTATCAGTTTGTAATTTCCCAGTTGGAGTAATGACTAGTGTAAAATTTCGATTATATATATTATAATATGTTGTGGGATCTCTCCTTTTTGTGTATAATAATGGACTCGATTGAGTGTACATATAATCCTGCCATAAAGAGAGCAGTGATCTGGAATCACAGTTGTATCTGCAGTTTACAGTGGAGAGTAATCGTAGAGATCCGTTACAGTTATCGAAGAGTTCCGACAGATACTGAATTTACACAGAGACCAGACTAGCTCTGAGCTCCACTCAGCTAGAATAACTTATCCGGACATACTATTTCACTTCAAGACTTGTATATATTTATTTCTACTAATAATATTCTTGAATTGACTAACACGCGTTCCAGTTTGTATGTTACGTTCAATATAACCTACTTTTTCTATCTCCATATCTGTTTTTCTTGTTTATTATTTTGTGCGGATCCTCATCCGGAATCCACAACATAATATAACATATGGTACATATAATAAAATAAATAAAGTACATACATATATATTATAGTTATATTATAATATATTATTATAATATTATATATTATATCATAATATAATATATATGATATATACATATAGTAGAATATATAAAGAACAGGTAGAAGAAGTGTCTTTCATTTAGCATATGCCACTTTATTAAGTTTCTTCAAAGATTTGTTGATAAGACACAAATTTTTAAAACATTTAAAAATTAAAATTTGTGTTTTACGAACAAATCTCTGAAGAAATTTAATAAAGTGAAACATGTTAGATTAAAGACATTTTCTTAGCTGTTCTTTACTTATTCTTTCATTTTGTCTCGGATTTCAGTCCGTGTGGTCAATATATACATTTCTTTTCTAAACATATACTGTTAAATATAAAATACAATGAATGTCTCTTATGTTTAATAATGAGCCGTTCGAAACATCGTATTTTCGCTTTAATTTCAGGTGAAAATAAAGAAAAAAATTGTCCAACATTTACATATTTTTTATATACTTTAACTTCCAAAATTAATAAATGATGTTTTGATCTACCTGTGTGCAAAATAGAAAATGAGTTAGTCGAAAAACGTGACGAGCATGACTCATTTTCCAATAGGTGTTGTCCTATCGCTGACTGGTATGCTTATTTGAGAACGTGTTGGCTTATTCTCGATTCTAACCTAAGACTCGTCCGTCCTATATATTCAGCTTTGCACTGACATCTGAACTTGTAAATGAGTAAACTTTTATTATAATAGGGAAGACGGTCTTTAAGAAATGATGAAAAAAAATTGAACGATTGTCACGAATAACACGACACTTGGCCGAAAAGAAAGTGACTGAAACAGCAGTTAAGATTCTGTCACTTAAACATTTACATTTTCTACCAAGCCAATGTAATTTCAGATAAATGAGATACAGACTAGGGCCAAATTTTGGGGCATGTTAAAGTTATCCAACTTCCGTTCAATTGTGCGATCAACAATATTAGTCGGGAAACCATTATTAACAAGAATACGACGGATCCTGTTCAACTCCTGTTAGAGTGTGTATGAGGGACACATTAATAAGGCCCGATGAACTAAAGTTATAATCAGATTTATTTTTCTAGTACGAGGAACAAAAGAGTTCCAACTGGTGTAAACACCTGAAAAGGTATCTTTACGAAAAACACTGATAACAAAAATACCATTCATCCGTTTCACATAAACATCAAGAAAAGATAATTGTTTTCTTCTTCCACCATTGTGAAAACTAAAGATGGGTGTAACGAATTTAAAGCTTCCCAAAAAAGAATTGTTTCATCTATGTTATTAAACATAGAGAAAGTATCATCAACATAACGTTGATAGATATATGATTTCTGATACTTCTCAAATAAAAGGCTCTCATGGTAACCAACAAAAATGTTGGCTAAGAAGGGACCCGAACGGCTGCCCATAGAAACACTATCTATCTGGGCATACATGACATTTTCAAAGCTGCACCATATTCCTTTTGTTGCTAACATCAGGAACACTAAAAATAAAGGCTCTGGAATGAAAGGAAGACCCAGGCATCTTCTATAGGGAGTGTCAGCACATATTTGTGCTGTCGCTTGTAAGTAGATATGAATGTACAGACTAACAATATCAAAAGAAAACATAATTTTGTCATTAGATGTAATAGGACAATTTCTAATAAACTTCGAAAAGGTGAAATAGTCTGATACACAGTAAGTTGAGAAGTGGTCAGAAACAGGTTTAATCTATTCTGACAACCATTTGGCCAACTCATGCTGTGCCGAACCCACCATAGATAAAATGGAACGTAAAGGCCTATTATTTTTGTGAATTTTAGGCAAATCATAGAGTCTTGGTCTTTGGGAACCTACGAGTATAATCCTATTGTAGGTGTTTTTACTCCTGAGATTACCATTATCCACTTCCAATAACCATTTTCGAAGTTTTAATTCCAACTTATCAGTACGGTCGTGTGTTGAGGATGAACCAATTGAACGAAACTTCAACTATCACCTAGAATGAGGTTCATTTGATTCACATAGTTAATCATGTTAAGAATGACAACACCAACACCTTGATAAGGCTTAGTAATATAGGGACCATTACGAGTTTTCAAAGCCTTAATAGTCATGAAGTGAGCGTTACGCCATGCAACCATGTCACGTTCAGTTGGTGTGGAAACAAACTCATGCGCTGTTCCTGAAATCCTAGATTTGCACAATGTGAAATGGTCTGTGGTGGAAGGAACAAAATGAAGCAGTGTGAAAACATAACTTCATATTCAGCATGAACTTCAACCTTGTTTACATTTCCAGAGGGAATACAGAAATCCAACCCTCCAGACAAAACTAATTTTTTTCTATCTCAGATAAATCAATATTATACAAATTATTTATATGTCTTTCCAAAGAGTGATTTTCAACACCAAATTGTTTCTTGGTTAAATTGTTGATATAATCATTATTTTTGGTAACAGTTTTCTCTTCGAAATGTAATCTGCATTTAACCAGATATTTCGAAAAACGAAAGAAATAAAAAAACGAAAGTTGTCTTTTGATTCTGCTTAAAAGAGAACGATATATCATGCGGTTTGAAATAAATAAATGTGTTAATTTATCAAGCTCATACTTAATAAAAGCTTTTCCCAGTTGGTAACTATAATCAAGTTTACCTTTATTAGTCTGTGTTTATAAAAGGAAGGGACAACACCAAAGAACAAATAAGAAAGGAGAAATCTTCTTTTGGTACGTAGAGAACGTAATTTGTACCATAGTCTAATCAAATTATTCAGTTCCTTAATGATGATCATAAGGTATCTAAATTATATATATATATATATATATATATTATTGTCTACTCGTTTATATAATATATGGTCCTTCTATGTATCTTATCTAGACAAAATTAAAAAGTGAAATGTCTAGACACCAGGCCATCCTGCTTCCTTTTGCGACCAAGATTTTCAACTCCATAGCTACCTAATTCTAATTTTCGATTGAACAATATTGACACACCTAAAAGGATATTCTATCACATGCTAATTTCTAAATAACCATGAATTCATTTCATATTTTAAAAATTATCCTTTTTACTATTTATTTTAACATATCACCTGAAGAAGAACAGTATTGTTCTGAAACATGAAAATCTTTGTGTTGTGATATAATGCTTTTATAAACCAATTTAATAACAACATTACAATATTAAGCTCTACTCTGTATTGAGCACTCTTTAGAAAATTAAATACTTGAACACTGGCCTTTAATCGACGTATTATATATATATATATATATATATATATATATATATCGAGAGAGAGAGAGAGCGAGAGAGAATTAATAAAGTTAATAGGTTTATTACTTAACTGATTGATGTTACCTTCAGCATCCGACTTCAGAGTTTCGTATATAGACCATCCACTCGTCAGAGGTTACCAACAGTGTATTAATAAAGACAAAGGAAATGTTATCCGATCCGACGCGTTTCGTCATCCGAGGGACTTTATCGAAACTCGTCAGCTAAAATCAATTTTGCTTTTGTTTTCATTTATATTGTCGTTTACAAATATTCTACCGGTCATAATTATTAGGCAACCCTAGATTTTTAAAAGAAATTATGTATTTCATACTATTTTTAAGTGGATAATTCTAAATGAAAATAGAATGGTTTATTTGTCTTTATTACTTTGTAAAATTTTACAAGGCAAGGAAGCAAAGATGAACTCATCCGAACTACCCTAATTTTTTTCATTCTTTCATTGATGAAACTGCAATATTGGTAATTATTAAATATTTATAAATTCATTTGATGCACATGTTATTATGCAATATTAACAAAAGAACCATTTTATTTTTATTTACAATTATTCACTTCGCAATAAATACTAACAAATAGTAAGAAATACATCAGTTTTTTTAAACACTGGGGTGGCCTAATAATTATGGCCTGTAGTATATATATTATCTGTTTTTTTTTTTTTTACATACGTATGTATGAATGTATGTATGTATGTATGTATGTATGTATGTATGTATGTAAGGGAGAGAAATGCGAGCGATCATGTGAAAGTAATACAATAGAAATTACAACAGACGCATAAGTATCAAATTCCAGTACGTTTCGATACATTCATCTCCACCCTTGGGAAATGTAGGAACCAAACACATCTTTCCACATCTATGGGTTAAATAGTAGAAATTGTATATGATAAATATTTATATTCATAAAATTGTATGAACCCAGTACATCTCCCCATATCCATGGGTTAAATTGTAGGAATTGTAACTAAAAAATAATTATTACCCCCCGAGTATTGTATGAACTAATAATTTCTCCCCAAATTTATGTGGAAGATTTGTATCTGAAAAATAATTATCATCTCCCTAAAGTTGTTAATAGCAAAAGAATAATTATTCTTAAAATTCGAAATATGTTTCGGCGTTAAATAACCAACAAAAAGTTGATAAGTCGTAAAAATATCAATAAGTCAAAACCTGTGCTCAGATGCTTTGTTTGATTTCCGTAAACTTTCAACAAGTGGTAATGAATAGCAATAGGTCCAATCTTTTAGTAATACGACTTCGCTTTGTACACACTTTCAACCCAAACACCATTCTGCTGGATTGCTACCTGCAATAAAGGACAAAAATTACTTATCAACAGGAAGATTCAAAACTTAATGCCATTGTACTTCTGATGCCGTGGAACAACACAAGAGAAACAAAATATAATTTTCTTCATAGTTAGATGTGATTAATGATAGGCAATTGGATTTTTCAGTGTTACCAAGTCATTTCAGAATGTGAGAAAAGTGGATTTAACTGCAATTTCGTGAAACAATTGCATAACTGCTACTCGGCACTTACTCTTTTAGGAACAGCTAAAGATATGCATTGTGGTGCAGTGGATATCGACTTGGAACGAGAAATCGGGGAGCCGAGTTCGAATCCCAGTTGAATTCGTTGCATTCACTTACGCAGGATAAGTATTAATCCGTCTCTTCCCTTCAGTTATGGGTTAAATCACAGGTACAATAGCCTTGGTTGGAAACCAGTCTACCTTAGAAAATAATGGCAACCTACTATGGGATAATCTTCTGCCCAGTCAGTCATGTCTCTTTCGCGACATGATCGCTCAAGAGTGTATCACGTATGGCACTTAACTGACTGATTGAATGCGTCGGCTAATGATCCAGTCCCCTTTCGAAGGAGAGGTAATATCTGTTGTGGTGTCCCTTCCGGGGCTTGAATGAGCTTAATGTTATTTGGAAACCACCCAGCCAAAACCAAGTAAGTATATAAGATTTTATAAGCGTAACTTAGATGTAGCATAAGGCTGAAAGTATGGAACACAAAGTGGGAATAGTATTCAGTTCTTAGTTGTAATTGATCTAGCAAGAAGAAAATTTATTGCGGTTGGTGTAATGAATGTTGAGAAATCGGAGAGATGAGTTCAAATTCCAGTCGGTTTCGTTATATTTACTTACGAACAAATAACCTTGGGAAATGTATGTATCCATCTCTTCTACCCGACCAAGCTATAGGTTGAAAAATAACTGTATCCTATAGTCTTTACTTGCAACCGGTTTACCGCAGAAAGAAATGGCTACCTACTGCGAGAGAAAAAAAAGTTCTTCCTCGTCAGTCATGAATCGAAAGAGACATGATCGCCCTAGCGTGTATCACGCATGGCACTTAACTGACTGAAGACAAGCTTGCTGATTAATGATACGTAAGTCGAGGATGTGCGTTGTGGTGCAGTGGATATCGGCTCAGAACGAGAGATCGGGGAACCGAGTTCGAATTCCAGTTGAATTCATTGCATTCACTTACGCGCAAATACCCTTGGGAAAGGTATTAATCCGTCTCTTCCCTCCAGTTGTGGGTTAAATAACAGGACAGATTTGGTTCTATAGCCTTGACTGGCAACCAGTCTACCGCAGAAAGCAATGGGATAATCTTCTGCCTAGTCAGTCATGTCTCGAAAGAGACATGATCGCCCAAGCGTGTTTCACGTACGGCACTTAACTGACTGAAGTCGATATGTCAGATAGAAATAAACGCACTGCGAAAACTGATGTGTATATGTATGTAGGCAATGAACAGGTTGAAATCGATTGGCTATGTTGATAGATCTGGGAGGGATCAGTGATGCTTGAAAAGCGAGTGCTGTTCAACAAAACATTTCCAGAGTTGCTTTCTTTTTTTTTTTTTTAATCTATTTTATCAATGCATAACTGCTAGTGACGGGGGATAATGATGTTTGTCCGAGAAAGGATTAAATAATTGTTTTACTTCTCATTGCTTTTGCAGGTGCGCGCGATAGTGTTTAAGTGGGTGGCCGGGTGGTTTTTCTTTCTCAGATTTATGGGATTAAATTGCTTACAGTAATTCCCTTTAAATGCATTGAAATCTTTAGTGCACCAAAATTACCTTTCCAAACAGGTGACGCTTGTCTTTTCAGCATAGGTTTAAAATGAACTTCAAGTAATTAGCAATTACCTTTCATATTACTCTCGGGACGTTTTTCCACAAGGCTGATTCCATGTGTAGCCACTTAAAAGTCGTTTGAAGGCGGAAGTTAAGATCACTATAATATCACTTCCGGTCTCTACAATTGATATTATAATTACTAGAACACCCATAAACCTGTTGGGTTTCTTTTAAAAGTAGTTCAAAATATAAAATGAAGTAACATTATAAATTTTACTATTAAATACACGTGTTTTAACTTAAAATTATTGCAATAAATATTATAAATTATATTATACAATTGTGCCTGGCTTCACCCTTTGTATGTTGTCAGTCAGTTAAGTGCCATCGGTGACACACAAAAGATACATGACTGACTAGGCAGAAGATTATCTCGCAGTAGGTTGCCATTGCTTTCTGCGGTAGACTGGTTGTCAGTCAAGGCTATTGAACCCAATCTGTTCTATTATTTAACCCATAACTGGAGGAAAAGAGACGGACTAATACATTTCCACAGGTGTTTGTGCATAAGTGAATGCAAGGAATGCAATTGGAATTCGAACTCGGCATTCCGATTTGTCGTTCCAAGTCGATATCGACTGCACCACAACACCCATCCTATGTATGGTGCACTCAAGTTGAAAAATATCACCACCCCCACATCCCCCATTAATTCCGTTCTTAGCTTATTTGAAACTAGATAACATTTTGTCATTTGCTTTATTTTCAATTCCTACTTATTTATTGGTGTATATATGACTCTTGAAATGTCATCAACCGGGAGAAGTTGACTAAGACGGTGAAGGAGTAAGATTAAAGTTGTTGTTGGTGTGTGTGAATGTGATCTCAGCGCAGGCTGACATGTCCTGATGGTGATCATATCGACCGACATTAAAGTGTCAAGGGACCTAACTCTTCTTCTTCTTCTTCTATGTGCCCTGTCCCTTCAGGACGTAGGCGATCATGGATCTCCACGCCTCCCTATCCCTTGTGGCTCTTAGTATGTTTGCTCCTGTTGCTCCTGGCAGCCCCCGTTCCGTCATCCACCTGATCAGACTCTGCAGATATGTTATCCGCTGCCTTCCTCTGTCTCTCCTTCCTTCTATCTGACCAGTCAGTATCAGGTTCTCCAGGCTCTCTTTCCTCATTGCATGTCCCAGGAACTTCAGTTGTCTCTTCCTGATGCTCAGCATCAATTTCCTTTTTGTTGCCATTCTTTCTAACACTTCGTCGTTGCTTGTATGCTCAGTCCACGATATCCGTAGCATCCTTCTGTAGAACCACATTTCGGCCGCTTCCAGTTTTTTCCTCATTTTCGATGATATTGTCCAGCATTCACAGCCGTACTGAAGAACTGACATCACGTAGCAGTTTAATTCATGCTACGTATATTTTATTTACATATATTTTCTTTCAGAGTGAGTATATTTTGAATTTTTTCTGTTTTTGCCTGTAGCTACCAAAAAAAAAAAAAAAATAGGATTCTATAGAATTTAAAATGACCTTTTTTCTCTCCCCGTCTTCAGTCTAAGGAAAAAAGTTAGCGTCCTTTCTCTCCTAGCAATCCTTGTCCTTCATCCCCCTTCCAAAAAAAAAAAACAAAAAAAAAAAACCACGTGTTCCTACCAGCACCGTATCAGTATATATATGATAGGACCTAACTCTACCAATTCCTAATTATCTCCTTCTTAGTGATGGCTTCGCACAGAGGGACAGGTCCCTTATTATAGTGAGGATGCGCAAATAAATGAATAAGGAGAGACTACTTTGTAATTTAACAAATTCCAACTACATTTACAACTTAATCTTGTACTTCTACTTATCCATAATCATCAGGAGTCTAATGTTAAATGTTTTTTTTAAACATGCATTGATATCATTTAGAAAACAAAACAAAACAAAACGTTTTTTTTTTACTGTAAAATTGTTCAGGGTAGAAGAAAAAAGAAATAAAAACGTTAACATTTTTTGCATAAAATAGTGAACTAATAATAATGTTTATGATATGTTTGGGAATCATTGCTACACTAGCTCGGTCGAGGATGATCATTCCTCACACTCCCGCCCTGACAGAGTTCAAAGGCATCTACGCAGCCTTGTGAATGATTAATTAGTTTTCTATCTTACAAAGCTCTTCCATAGGTGAAACATCGCAAACCTATCGCAACACTACCGCGAATTTCATGGAAAATATCCTGACAATATCAATCAGTTAAGTGCCATATGTGATACACGCTTGGGTGATCATGTCTTGAAAGAAACATGATTGAAGATTTTATCGCATTAGGTTGCCATTAAGTTTTGCGGTCGACTGGTTGCCAACCGAGACTATAGAAGCCAATATGTTCTGCTATTTAATCCATAACTGAAGGGAGAAGAGACAGATTAACACCTTTCCCAATGATATTTGTGCATAAATGGATACAATAAATTCAGCAAGAATTGGAATTCGGTTCTTATTTCTCGGTCCGAGATTTATTTACAGGCACGCCATGTCATGTACACTAGATATCAAATAATCCTCATTCCATTTATGTTCCAATGTTGAGAAAGTTGTTCCATTAAGAGGGGATTTTCCCACGATCCATGCAACTGTGGAATAGACTCCCGAGAGAATGCTTCACCGATCAACATATAGCTGGATGGAAAACAAACGGATTATTACCTTTCCCAAGGGTATTTGCGTGTAAGTGAATGCAAGATATTCAACTCTGCTCTCCGGTTTCTCGTTCCGAACCGATATCCATTGCAAGGTACCTTTCTAATTTTCGCCAGTTCAGACGTTTACAGACACGCCACGCCATGTACACTAGACGTCGAATCATCATCATTTCTTTCGTATTTCAATGTTGAGGAAGTTGTTTCATTCAAAGTGGATATTTTCAGAAGCCGTGACAGAATGCCAAGAAATGTTCCATCGATCGCTTTAATTTTAAATTCTTTTAATCTCGGCTTAAACTTTATCTATTCTACATGTCTTCATAAAATGAATTTCTTATTATTTACATTTAAGTCCATAAATCTTACGCATTTAGAAAGAATCCACATTGAGTGGATCCTAGGCTTTGCGTCGAATGAAGAATAATCTAAACTTATTTATAAATGGAACTTTGTCTGTGTGTATGTATGTGTGTGTATGTGTGTCCCCGTTACCTATAGACTCCGAAACGGCTGAACCGATTTCCTTGAAACTTTACACAGTTGTACTATAAGCGTCTGCGAGTGTTCTTAATTAGGTTTTGTGTCGAGGTATCCCCGATAAATATCGAAAATCGACAATCGAAAAAAATCGAGTGGTGGTCCGATTTTAATCAAATTTGCTACACTCATAGACAAAGACATAAGAAACGATATTCAGAGGTTTCAAGGATGCAGTTCTTACAATAGTGCAGAAAATCGGTAATATATATAAACGCTTTCATTACACCCGAGCAACGCCGGGCTATACTGCTAGTACTCTATAAAAATAAAACATAAACGCCAAAAATAATGTGAATATAAATAAGTTGAAATTAGGAGTCGAGTGTGTAATGATAGTTGAATACACAAGATTAATATTTAGCAGGACCCCCGCAAACCCCGCAATTGCGGCGGGGGCGTAAATTCCCTATGAGCTGCAAGGCCCCGGGAAGCCACAAGCCTCCTTGGCTCCGCAGATCCATTGTAATGAAAAAAAAATTAACAAAATAATTATTATGATTAACTTGAAAATTATTATCATACTTGTATGTTGAAATAGACATCTATCAACCCATCTCGCTCTTGCTCTCTCTCTCCCTCTCTCTCTCTCTCTTTATATATATATATATATATATATATATATATATATATATATATATATATATAATCTTTGATTAAAGCCTTCCGGTCCCGAAGAGGCCGCAAACCATTTGTAATTTAAAAAAATGAACTTGAGAGAGAAATAGGTTATAAATATCTGTTTCAACATACATACAAGAATATAACATATATATTTCTTCCGTTTTTTCGTGATCATGGAATATCTGCGTTCCGAGAGTAAGTTATCTTGTTTAAAGTACCATTTATTGTGGGTTCAGTATCTTCGGGGGGTGCAAGTTGCAAAGTTATAAAGATATATTTATTTCCGTCACACTATTAAAAATCTTCATTACTTTTCCTCTTTCAATATTGGCCTAATTTTCTTTTAGGCTTTTGTATTGAACAATTTTAAACGAGGTTATCACAAACCTAGACCCCCATACTATTAGTAATATGTTTCACAGCTTTTGTAAAAAAAAAAAAATAAGAAACTAGGTTTCTTATTTTCACGTTGACTTTCGATGCAGACCACCTACACTATCAGTCATTTTTTAATTTACTTTTTCTCTTTCGTTCTTGATATTATTTTCTTTTAAGATTTTCTTTTCAGATACATACAGAAACCAGAATCCTTATATTTAAGGTGAGTGTGGATGAAGACCTCACACTATTAGAAATCTTTTTATTTATTTTCCCCTTTCAATATTGGCATGGTTTTCTTTATTGGAATGTTATCTGTTTTGTTTGTCAAGTTAGAAATTTTCAAGATCTCTAAAGAAATCACACTATCATGAGACATTGTAGAAATTGTATATAATTCTTACACGTATGCAAATCGACTGAGATAATTATTATTACGAATTGACGCTAAGATTATTAAATAATTTTACAAATTCTTATTAATATGAACTGATTTCCTTCGAAATGGACTCTTCTATCGATGGCGTAGTCCAACTAATAAGCGTTTGAAATTAGAAGGTACTTTCCACTGCCAAATAAAAAGAAAAAGAAAAAGAAAATTGCGTTTGTCGACTTTCGAAATGCCGTAACTCTTTATCTATTTGAGATAAAACACTCAAGTATTTTTAAAGGAACCTAAACGCATCTACTTTAACATACAACACATAAACTTAACTGATTTTTACATAGATAGTGGAAAGTACATTTTTGTACTGAAGGCCTCAATTTTATAATAAATGACTAGCAGTTCATCCTGGTTTCACTCGGGTAGTTTAAGGAATAATAAAACTAACAAACATATGATGAATTTACAAAGCAATTGCTTATACAACGGCCACCGTCGTCACTTTTATAGATATAGATAACAATGTCGAATGTCTCTATTGGATTAGGGTGGGAGGGGGAGAGAAAACATATATAGATGTAGATAATATAATGTGGGGTGATCGATTCTATATTATAATCAATACATAAACTGATCCCTGATTTGTAAGGTGATAATATATATTTTTCTACCCCTAATTTTGGCTTTCTGAAAAATTTCAAGGTGTCGTTAGCTTTCTAAAATTTTGATCTACATCTGAGCGCAACTCCCGTCGAGCTAGACCGCAAAATGCAGACGCTAAGACGAATCTATCAAACAAACAAATACTTACACAACGTCCACCCTCGCCACTTTTATAGATAAAGATTATAACAGACAAGATGGAATATTTAGGTAAAGTTGAGTTGTAATCCAAATTCTTTTCAGACTTCGATTTATGCAATGAACGATATCAGAGAATGCATAATAAATTAGCATTACACAACAAACGGTGACATATGAATGATGGTGGATATTTAAAAGTGGAAACTCGTGTTTGATATATCTCTCGGGTCGCAACACTGAACATAGAAATCTTTATTTATTTATTTGTTGTGGTTACCCTCTGGGTGGAAATATATCTTTATTGTTTCTTCATTTAAATTTTATCCAATAATTTTTCCTGGATTTTATTTTAATAATCAATAATGGTCGATGTTTCTTGATAAAAAAAAAATTAATGTGAATTTCTCACGGGTATCTCGCAACACCCCAATTAAAAAACAGTATTAGCTGTATCATATATGACTAAAGTTTAGACCTAAAATAATACCAGCTAGATTAAAATAATAATTTACTATGAAGAAAATATATTGAAAGTGCACCGGTTTCGCAATTTTTTTTCAATTATCCTAAAACCGGTTTTCTATATGATATGTACTCTGTGTGGGTTAAATTTTTAAAATCTATCTTCAATACACCAACTTCCTGACCGCAGCTTTTGATAACGACTCTTATTATCTCTTGCAAATATCAGTCAGTTAAGTGCCATACGTGACACAGACTTGGGCGATCATGTCGCGAAAGAGACATGACCGAACAGAAGATTTTCTGTCCTGCTATTTAAAACAGCTGGGGGAAGAAGAGACGGATTATATTATTAAGTAGTAACAAGTGGGGGGTTAGTTTATTATTTAATAATAATAAAAAATCGATCCCCCACTTTATGCCCAGTAGAAGCTTATGTTTCCAACTATTATCTTCATTCAGTCAGTCAAGTGTCATATGTGATACACGATCGGGTGATTATGTCTCGAAAGATACATGACTGACAAGGCAGAAGATTTTCTTACAGTAGGTTGCTATTACTTTCTGCGGTAGACTGGTTGCCAAGGCTAAATCTGTTCTGATATTTAACCCATTGCTAGAGAGAGAAGAAACGGATGATATTGTTTTATTATATTAATAAGTAGTAATTAGTGAGGGATCCGTTTATTACATCATAACGATATAAAAACGATTCCCCATTTTATGCCCAGTAGCAGCTCTGTTTATGGTTTTAACTATTATATTCAGTCAGTTAGTTAAGTGCCATACGTAGCACACACGTGGGCGATCATGTCTCTATCTATGATTGACTATGAAAAAAATTTTCCCGCCATAGGTTGCTATTTCTTCTGGTTGCTAGCCAAGGTTATAGGACCCAGTCTGTCCTGCTATTCAACCCATAGCTGAAGGAGGAAGAAATAGATTTATACATTTTTCAAGGGTATTTGTGCTTAAGCGAATACAAAGAATTGGACTTGAATTTGAACTCGGCCCTCCGATTTCTGATTCCTAGCCAATATCCATTTCACCACAACGCACAATTTAACAGCTTTTACTTTCACACGGATTTGTCTATCATTTCAGTTTGAGGACGGCTATCTAAAGTCCGAAACGCGTAGTTGAATAGTTTTCTATTCTGTCTTATCTTCATTTTTGTTTTTATATTGTTCTTCATCCTGCTACTATCTATAAACAGCAATGACAGAAGTGAGTATGAAATGAAACTGTAATTCTATCCGACTCCAACAGTTTTAGTCTACAAATATTAAACGTAAACAAACTGGGATATATCAGCTTTCATGCAAATATCAAGGCATTATTATATACAATTTCTTTTGTAGGAAGCGTTGGCTATGATTACGAAATGTCCTTGTGCCAAACATAACCGAGCCCACCACATTTGAAAAATTGAAAGAAGGATAAAATAAATAAGTGTAAGATTTATTTAACGGGAACTAACATCAAATAATGTTATTTCTGAAATAATATTTGTTTGAAGGTTCTTCGTGAAGCTTTCCTTGAATAGAGTTCAGTATTAATTTTCTCTGTGTACAATTGTAGTCGGCGAAATGATATTTGTTTCGCTTTCTTGTTTGGTCGCCGATAAGTGAATGATGAAAGACGAGAATCAACCAATATAGTCTGAAAGAGAGAGAGTGTGAGAGTAAGAAAACGCATGTCATCTGGACTTGGTGTGTAGTCAGTCAACTTGTGGCTCTCTATGATGTCCTTACTTTCTACGTTGTCGATTGATGATGAAGAAGGATAATCAACAAACACAGCGCGAAAAAAAAGTGAGTGGCACCCGGTCGACGACTTGTGGCCCTCTACCGAGAAAAGCAAAAATTATGCGTATTTATACGTTTGTGGAAAACTGAATGGGATGCACTTTTAATTGTTTTTCTTTGCTCCTGATTGGTTAATAAATGAGAGATTGTATCAATTTTGTTTCTAAAGACATATGCACATAGTACAATTCAGTGAGTCAATTCTTTTATGAAAAAAACTTTTCTATTGGTAAATGAATAAATGCGTATGCTTTTTTTCTTATAAGAAAAGTTTTAAGTGTGTCTAAGCTTGGATTTTCTATGCAATCAAAAATTACGCAATCCGACGCTTTCTTCAACCTGGTTCTCAATATACGATCACCGAAGCTAAGTAACGTCGTGCCTGGTCAGTACCTAGTTGGGTGACTGCTTGGTAATCTAGGTGCTGTAAACATGGATGTGCAGGTGGTAGATGTACGGCTCCGAATTCGAAATCGGAGAGCCGAGGTCCAATTCCTGTCATAGATTAATTATAATTCAATAAATCGCTATTATTTCTAAAAAAAAAAAAAAAGAAAAGATTACGATCTAAAAATATTTTCTGGCTTTAAATAGCCTTCGAAGGGTTGATAAACCGTAGAATCAAATTAATCAATCAACCCTTACATCTCAGTAACCTTTATATTCTAAAAATGTAATGTAAATTCAGATTATGCTTTAGTTTTAACAGTTTTTCAAATTTTTTTATTTTTCCAACCATCCTTCGAAGGCCCCAGAGCACTGTTTCTCAACATTTTAAGCATCGGCGAACCTCGGAGAAAATATAAATAACATGGCACATTTAGCAAAATTTTTAAAGGGTATACATATTATAAAATAAATCCATTTTGATGTTATTTAGGGTTGAGGGGCCTAATTCACATAAATAAGAAGTAAAGAATTGCAATAAAACTGATAAAGCCTTTTTAGCTAATTTGGGATATTCTTTTTGTATTGAAATCTAAAATATATCTTAGAATGTTTTTATTTAGAGCCCTCGAGTAATAGAAATGGTGACCAATTCTTCTTATTCCCATAAGTGAAGTCCAATATTAAAAGGAGCATTGTGCAAAGAATTATTTGAATAAGGTTTATGACATATTCATTTATTCAATAACGAAAGTAACTACCAAGAATACACACACACACACACACACACACACACACACACACACACACACACACACACACGATTTGGCAAAATAGATAACATGTGTTGCCTTCCCTCTATAAATACGGAATTGTCTATCGCTGAGCATCTAGTGGAGAATATAGCCTGTGCCAAGTCGTATAAGAAAGAGTGGTTCAAAATCATACATAGGACAGGTTCCAATAATCATTTAAAGATTTGGGAATCAGTCTCTATATTATTACGGAAACCTTCTCTCTGACGACAGAAGGATTTCATGAAGTCTTTAAATTTGTTGAGGGGTATATGATTTTAACTGTAACCTCGCTAATTGTTTACACGTGAATTCCCCTCGCCTAGTTATAAATATATATATTTATTTTATCGTGTTTCCCACTTTTTTGGTCTTCATTTTCGTCGTCACTGTTCATTTCGTTAAATCTATTTTCTAACGACTTTTTCTCCTGATGAGGTTGGACGAAAAAGCCTTAGAGACTACCAATACTTCCTGGTTTTTAAAATAGTATACAAATTTTATACCTCCAAACATTTATTCACACATGTTCTAGCGTGACCTTGTGACGCGTATTTAAGCCATTACTATTGATTTGAGAATCATTAATACGGATAGATATGCGGGTAGAGTAAGGGTTATCAGCGTAGAAAGTGGAATCGGCCAGTGGAGTTCAAATTTCAGCCTAAATTGTTGCGTTCACTTACGCATTGATAATTTTGGAAAAGAAATGAATCTATTTTTTTTATTCCAACCCCAGTTATGGGTTAGATGCCATCCTAGACTGGGATCTTTTGTTTTTGGATGGTCAAGGAGAATTACTATTCTGAATTCTAAATCCTGCAATTATGTCAAAATGAGAAGCTAGTCCACTATCTTTTTCAATAATGCATGGTAATTAACAGATAATAAAGAAAAGGGAAGCTACAGAGAACGATGATCGCCTACATCCTGAAAGAACATAGCAGAAAAACAGTCATGAAAATGACTACTGTGAATTCAAAGCTGAGTAGAAGGAAACGAGAAACCGCTGCATTATCTTTCAAGAAGTCAAGGTAATTAAGCGATAAAGAAAAAGGAAGTTTGGAGAGCCATGATCGCCTGCGCAATGAAGGAACATAGCAGAAAACAGTTATTGAATTTACTCGGGCAACCAGACTGGCAACATGGTTTCACCCTTTTACAGTTACATCAACCAAATGCAGGCAATAGGTCTATTCCACCAGCTTCTTTTTACGCACTTCCCACCCGTGGAACTCCCTTCCATATACTTGCTTTCCTAACGGCTGTTACTCTCTAGGGATTTAAATGCAAAATCAATTCCCATCTCTTATTCACTTAACTCCAGCCCTTTCTACATCACTCCGTGTATCTTGTTCTTTTCCTTTCTCTCTACCTTCGCAACTGTCTTCACTCCTGTCTTCACATCTTTCTCTTGCCTTTTCTCTTTCACCCCCCGTAACTGGTTCGTCTTTGTCCTCACTCCCCTCCTGACTAATACTTCAACTCTCTTATGTAACCCCCTCCACATCAGTAGCGTTAACGCCTTGCTTCGGGTGAAATGATTAAAAAAATTAATTAAAAGCTGAATAGAAGGAAACGAGAAACCACTCCATTATCTTTTTCAAAACGTCATGATAATTAATTGACAATAAAGAAAAGGAAGCTGTGGCGAGCCATGATTGTCTATATCCTAAACGGAGCGAGCATTAAGCAACATCAGTAAAAATAGCAACAACATTTTAGTTTAAGTATGTGGATGACGACACATAGGTAGAGCGTTTTGTGTATGACGATAAACTACATTTGTGTCCTGGGTTTGAGGATAAACTGCATCCAGCAGCAAGGCCACTAATTGAGAAGTTTTGAGGAGCATGGATCAACTCTTAATTGCTGTTGTTCCCAGGTCTACACTGATCCGGGGTGTAACACCTGTTAGGGTCCCAGCTATAGGCAAATAATTAACCCCCAAACTAGAGTCAAAACATTGTGAAAGTATAAAAATAGATTTTTATAGTGAAAATTCCATCAATATATTTTGGAGAAGAAAATATCACCAGCGAAAAAAATAAAAATTCCAATAATACGTTTTTGAAGAAAAAAAATTATCTGACTCATGCCAAAACCCTCTTCCGAAAAATACATTAATGAAACCTGATCTAAAAACTTATTTCTTACAAATATTACATATTCTATTCACCTATTGTAAAAATCTTGTCGGCATTAAATGACTCATTGAGATGTTGATATGCCGTAAAACAAACCGAACGAAGAAAGGTAGAAAATATATTTGAACCAAAAATCGACATTACTGTTCGCTTTAGACGAGAAATGTCACCGGGTTTATGTACGGGTGTGGGTTGAAAAGTTCAAAGGCTGACTACAAAAGAGTAATAGCAGAGCTGAGGAATTTCGTAGGCATTAACTTCAACTTTTCTTATTGATAACTGCATTGTTTCCAGAGACTATCCACATTAATAAAAAAAAGGGCATCATCACTGCTATACTGGTTCCCAGACAAGTGTTCTTTCATGTTGAGGAACAGATGATAGTCAAACCAAGAAAATAGGGGAAGTGATCAATCAGATCAAAGCTTCAATCAGGCATAGTAGACATTGAAACTAAGTATGTGCTGGAACATTGGTCTGATAACGCAAGACACCTTTCGTCAGTTTTCCTAGGTATTTGGTATTGATAGCGTTTCGTAAATGACTCAGCAAATTGACATATATTCTCCATTAATGGCGTGAAGCTTTTGGAGATATTCAATAAAAAATGCTTTTGTACCATAAACTATTGAGGCCATCACCTTCCCTGCAGATGAAATGGTTTTAGTTTCCTCAGAAGCAGGTTAGGAAAGGTGTTTCCACGGCATGATTTTTTTACTTTTTATCGGGTTTAAAGTGATGAACCCAACACTCTTTGTGGGCTAGAAAACGTTCAAGGAGACCAGCTCGGTCTGTCGAAAACAATGTCAGTGTGTTCTGTGATGTGATCAGCAGATGCGCTTGCGATCAGGTGTCAGAAGATGTGGCACCTACTGAGCAGAAACTTTCATCAGGCCAAGTTCACCGTGAAGAATATTCTGTATTCTCTCACGGGATATGCTAATAGCATTTGTTATTCGATTGTCATCGAGCACCATGTTGTCAACACGATCAACGTTTTTTCTCGGTGGTGGTAGTCGCAGAACTTACAGGCCTGAAGATATCTACAAGACTCTCCCTTCTCCTATTAATTTCAGTTGCTCACTTTTGGTAAAACTGGGGTATCATTCTTTCAGATAGCAACCATGTCTGTATGAATGTCCGTATTTCCTTTATTTTCTGCAGGTACTAGAAAACACCATGATACCAAATTCTGTCCATTTTCATAAAAAAAAAATTGGCACTAGTTACTTCTGAAGTCTTCTTTGAACAGTCAGATGTCATTTTCAGTCGGTTAAATGCCATAATCTTGGCAGAATATTTTCCAGCAATAGGTTATCATTACTTTCTGCAGTAGACTGGTAACCAAGGCTATAGAACTTAATCTGTCCTGTTTATTTAACCCATAACTGGAGGAAGAGGAGACGGATTCATTTCTTTCCCAAGGATATTTGTGCGTAAGTGAATGCAAGATATTCAACTGAAATTTGAAGGGATCTCTGATTTCTTATTCAGAGCTGATATCCACTGCATTGCAACGCAAATCCCTGATATCGGTTTACCTGTTCAGAAACAATGCAGTTATTAATAAGAGCAGTTGAAATTAATGCATACAAGATATCACGGCTCTAGTATTACTCCTTAGTAAGACAGTCTATATTCGGAATATTAAACAAATGATCTGAGAGTAAAACAGTGAAAGTTATTAAAAAAAAGACGATCATGGTTACATTGTTTTGTGATGTCAATGACGAATAATTCTAAGTTGTTTACAGTGAAAGCAGAAAGTAACAACAATTTTATTTTGGGTGACATGTGTGAACATTAAGGATTGATATAGAAATAGAATTGTTACGTATGTTATATATCGCCGTACGACGACAAAATAACGAGAACACGCATATATAAAAATATAAGGTTATATTTTTATTCTTGACGACGAACCCGTGTGGAACAGAGAATGGAAGAGTGAGAGCGCACTTAGAATGGGTCGACGGGAGTGTAGTTTTTGCCTGTGGTGTCCCTCTGCTTCCACTGGCCGTTCTCTGCTGGCGAATCCGTGTGTCGAGGTCTTTTTATAGTCTTCTAGAACCGGGACTTTCCTTCCGGTTTTGCCTCGCCCACGCAACGCCACGTAATGCCAAGAGACACCTGTTCTGTTTGCCTCCGTAGTCATTTCCGCCGCTGTCGGAAATAAGGTCAAACGACATCCGCTCCAGGCCCCGACAGGATGTATTTCTCAAACACCTGTCTTGTCGTTCGCCGACCACTTCACCGACGGGAAACACCATCGCTTGCATCAACCTTCCTCGGGTGGGGCCAGATTGTTATATTACACTAATACTTTAATAGTATGCGTTTAATTTTAGTCGATAATTAAATGTTAAAATGAAAAAAAAAAAAAAGAAAAAAGAAAAAAAGAAACACTCCTACGTTGCACGTTTCGTTCGTCAAGAGGACATCTGCAGAGTAATAATGTTTATACCGATGAAATCTTTCATATATAGCGGTGAAGACTGTTAGGCGGTTAAAATGTAAAAAACAAACAAACAAACAAAAATAAAACGGTTACACCTGAACATCGAGTAACGTTGAAGAGTCATATACGTGCAGCTTTGAATTCAATTTTTTACCTTTTTTAAGAGTTGGGTATCTAGATCTGGTCGACCTTTTTCGAATTTCTGCTGTTTTGTTTATATTTTTATCATTTTATGTGCCGTGTCTCTTCTAGATGTTGGCGATCATGGTTCTCCACAATTTCCTATTCTTTGTAGCTCTTAATAAATTACGTCACTGATTTTGCGAGTAATAGCCATTAAGATATCAGCAGTGGACTGATCCGGTCGAAACTTGTCATTTTTGTTGTTCAAGAAGTTGTGACTATTAAGGTAATCAATAACCATCTTGTTTCTAACTTCAAAAAATTTGCTAAAGACACTGAAGAGGCTCATGGGTCTCTGCTGTGACGGGGATGTGCGCTCACCCGAATTCTTGAAAACAGTATATACCCTTGATGCTTTTCATAAACATGGGAAGGATTTCTCCTGCAAACAGCGGTTAAATAATTTCGGTAAGATCGGGAATTACTAGAATTTTATCAGAAACAGTAACCTCTTTAGGGTCAATAGCCTTCAAACTTACTTGGTTGTAAGAAAAATATTACAATGAGGAAAATATTACAAAGAGGAAAGTTAGGAAAGGACTATTAACTCGGGGTTGTTTTTAAGTCGCTTTGACCTCTGTATGGAATTTGGTTGATGATCTTCCAGAACTGCCGGGATCTAATTTGTTTGTTTTCAACCTTGGTCCAGACTACTTGTGCATCTATCTATCTATCTATCTATCTATCTATCTATCTATCTATCTATCTATCTCGTTTTAGGTCAGCTAGGTTAGAACAGTGATCAAATTCGATATTCCTAGAGACGTATTTCTAGTCTGTAGATAACAGCAGTTAAGATATGGATTGAAGGGATTAAAACCTGTACTTTTTCTGGCTCAAGAAGTTATTCCTTTTGGGGTGATCAACCACCTTCCTGTTGATTGTAGCTTCAAAAGGTTTGCTGATGACACTGAAAAGTTTGATGAGCCTACACTGTGAAGGGTGTGAGCGCTTATCTGCATTCTTGAAAACAAGTCATATACTCGACAAATAGACCACAGACTTTGGAGGAAATTTCTTCAATAATTTTGCTCGAAATAAGTCCAGGTTAATATTATGAAAGACAACATCTGGGATTTTTTCAGAACCAGTAACATTCTTAGAGTCGAGCTGTTGATAAGTTTTCAGACTTCTTTTTTCTTTTTATGCGCCGTGTCCTTTTAGGACGTAGGTGAACATGAACTTCTACTTACTTTGTCGCTCTTAAAACTTTTCATCTTGTTATCTCTCCAAAACCTTACTCTTCTATCCACCTGCTCAAGCCCATCAAGTATGATTCGCATTGATTCTTTTCCTCGACCCGTACCGTGAGTATTAGATTCTCTAAGTCCTCATTTCTAATTATGTGTCCCAGAAACTTCAGCCTGATGTTAAGTATAAGTATCCTTTTCATTTGCATCATCTCGAAAATCTTCCCCTGGCTCACATGTTCGGTCCATGGCATCCTCAGCATCCTCCTATAGAACTACATTTCTATTGCTTCGAGTCTAGCCTTCATCCTTGAAGAGATCGTCCAGCAATCGCTGCCCTATATTAAGGACATATATCACATAACAGCCCAGTACTCTTTTCTTTGTTTCCAACAAAATTTTCCTGTTTCTCAATACTCTGCTTAGCTTTTGAAATGCATCCTTGGCCATGTCAACACGCCTTCAGATCTCAGTGTCGAACTTTCGGTTCTCGGACAGAACACTTCCCAGGTCTTTAAATTTCTGCACCGCACTTCAGTTTAGTATCCCCAACCTGTAGTCGGCATTTCGGGCCTCTATTTTTGCTGATAAGCATGCATTCAGTTTTCTTTAAGTTTATGTTTAGTCCTTTCTTCTCGCGTTCCCTTGCTACTTTCTGTAGGAGGTCTTGTATTTTACTGTCCTTGTCTGCTATCAGCGCTGTGTCATCTGCGTATCCAATATTATTGATATTGTGCTCAGTGAGACGGAGGAAGTCAGGAGGGGGATGACCTTTGTCATCTAACGTTGAGTTAAAACTTTGCCCTATCTGACAAGGATGAGATAACCTCGGAGTCTTTATTAATTTTAGGCACTAATGCTTAGCCTGTATTCAGAATTTGGTTAGAAATCTTCCAGAACAGCCTGGATCCAAGTTGTTTGCTTTAGATCTTGGTTTGGACTGGTAGTGCATAGCGATGCTTTGCATGTTCTAGAACCTTACAATGATTGCGGGCAGCTCTGAATGCAGCAAGTGCCCTACTACAACATTCCCTGTGACATATATTGTAGTAGTGGTTAGGGTGAGTTATGGCTGTAGCACGTCCCGGTCCGGTTTTCGATGGAATATTTTCTGGGGTATAAAATTCTCTATTACAGAGAAGTTGAGGGAAGACTTTCTGTCATATAAAATCTGAAGCTGTCCCGGACAGCTTTCGTGTACCGAAATATCGTTCTATAGAACAGCATGTCAGAGATGACTTCCTATTGAAATTGTATGATTGTTACTCCGAAAGTAATGCATTATAAAAATAGTATGTGGTTCACTTAGTATTGCATCATATGAAAATAGTGCTAGATTGTTAAAAAAGTAATGCATCAAAATAAAATAATATGGCGCTGCTATTCCAGATAGGTTGAGAGAAGATCTGCCGTCATGTCAGTCAGTTAAGTGCCATACGTGATACACGCTTGGGCGATCATGTCTCTTTCGAGACATGACTGACTGGGCAGAAGATTATCCCGCAGTAGGTTGCCATTGCTTTCCGCGGAAGACTGGTTGCCGACCAAGGCTATAGAACCCAATCTGTCCTGCTATTTAACCCATAACTGGAAGGAAGAGACGGATTAAAACCTTTCCCAAGGGTATTTGCGCGTAAGTGAATACAATGGATTTAGCTGGAATTCGAACTCGGCTCTCCGGTTTCTCGTTCCGAGCCGATATCCACTGTACCACAACGCACAAAATTGTTAAAATATCGATAGTTACATTAAGCTAGGGTGTGTATGTGTGTCCATATTATAAATATAATATCTTATTAAGATCCGTCCACTTCACAAAAAATGAGCGGCCGATGTATTCTGTCAATAAGTAAAATCAAGGAGCTCTCTCACTAGTGTGGCACTGTGCAGCTGCAAGTTATAATAATCAGTCAAGTGCCATACGTGATACACGCTTGGGCGATCATGTCTCGAAAGAGACATGACTGACTGGGCAGAAGATTATCCCGCAGGAGGTTGCCATTGCTTTCTGCGGTAGACTAGTTGCCGACCAAGGCTATAGAACCCAATCTGTCCTGCTATTTAACCCATAAATGGAAGGAAGAGACGGATTAAAACCTTTCCCAAGGGTATTTGCGCGTAAGTGAATACAATGGATTTAGCTGGAATTCGAACTCGGCTCCCCGATTTCTTGTTCCGAGCCGATATCCACTGCACCACAACACACATCCCCGTTGTGTACATGCCGTCATGTACAAAACCTAAACCAGCCCCAGTCGGGTCATCAAGAATGAATTCCTATTAAAATAGTGTAAGGATTGCTCCGAAAGTAATGCATATTATTAGAATAGTGTGAGGATTGCTCCGAAAGTAATGAATATTATTAAAATAGTATGTGGGTTGCTCTGAAAGTAATTCATATTATTAATATAATATGAGGGTTGCTCTGAAAGTTATTCATATTATTAAAATAGTATGAAGGTTGCTCCGAAAGTAATGTTACAATAATATCATTATCACTTTAAAGTAATTCTTGTATTTAAAAAATATGGCGGTTGCTCCGAAAATAATGCATCATGTTCACAATAGTATGAGGATTGCTCCGAAATAAATACTTGCTATTAAAACACTATGCATGTTGCTCCAATTTTATTATGTTGGCTTGCGACGTTAGTGGTTGCACATCAATATGGCATCTCTCTGGTAATAACATATATCTTTTTATTGTTCCAGAGAGCGTCTTGGTAAAAAGGAGTCTGACATGAAAGTGAGTACAAATAAGAGTTTGGCACTGAATTACTGAATGCGTGAAGAATTTAACCCGTTGATATTAGACGAAATAGTGGATTTGAGTACAGTTAGGTGTTGGTCAATATTGTTCATAAGTTCCAGGTGGCCCTGCACTATCAAATCAAGAAAAGATCATTGTTGATTAATAGCATATCCAATGGGAATGAATATGTGGATAAATAGAATTTGGTATCTTGGTTTATCTAAAGATTTGATTGTGTTTCTTGTAACTGCTATAATTTTGATGGTAATAAATATGCGTCACTATTTCGAAGCACCATGCATAATTTAAAAATAAGATAATTTAGTTTCCGAATGTTCAAACTTAAAATTTAATGATAAAGTTAAATTGATGATTTTCTGTGCTGCGTAATGGGTTTTAAGATTTAAGTTTTTTTTCATCTCACTGTTTTTTAATGCGTGAATCGATTATTCATTATTTGATCTTTTTTTGTGGATTGTGTACACTTTATGGGCTCATCATTTTTGCTTCTCTACATTCTGCTTTGAATGTTATCCGCTACTTTCCTCTATCATTTTTCACTCTCTCTGGCCTGTTAGTATCAGGTTCTCCAAGCCCTCTTTCCTCATTGCACGTCCCAGGAACTTTAGTTGTCTCTTCCTCATGCTCAATATTAATTTCCTTTTTGTTTCCATCTTTTCCAAAACCTCATCATTGTTCACATGCTCGGTCCACGATATCTGCAGCATCCTTTTGTAGAACCACATTTCAGCTGCTTCCAGTTTTTCCTTCATCTTTGAGGATATTGCCCTGCATTCACTGCCATATTGAAGAATTGATATCACATAGCAATTTGGTATTCTCTTCTTGGTTTCTACTGAAAGTTTCCTGTCTCTTAATACTTTACTCGGCTTCTGGAATGCGTCTTCGTTATGCCAATTCGCCTTCGGATCTTTGTGTCGCACTTTACGTCTTCTGTTAGAACACTTCCCGGGTATTTAATTTTTTGTACCTGCTTGATTTTAGTATCCCCCACCTGTATTTGGCATGTTGGACTGCTCTTTTTTCATTCAGTTTTCTGACAGTTTATTTGTAGGCCATTTTTGTCACTCTTTTCAGCTATCTTTTGTAGGTGGTCTTGTAGTTTCCTTTCCGTGTCTGAAATTACTTATCTGTAAACCATCTTTGAGTTCTTTATTTAAAGTGTGTTGTCTAATTCCTGTGTGTTAACGGATGTGTCTTATCTACTCTACAACTCTATTACAACAATAACATTGAAAGGTTGAATCACCGGTCGAGGAGGGCTACGCATGATAGACATGCTATAAAAGACGCCACTCAGAATTATAACATATTCATCAGTAGTCCGTTGCTATTTTATAACTGGATTCTACATACCTCTTTTCATATGCTCCGCAGAGAAACGTAATTAAATCAAGCTCATTTCTTTTTAAGATGAAATTCACCTTAAACAAATTTATGCCATCGGTAATTTCTTCTGTTCCCATTTTCTTTCACCTTCAACAAAACCTAGCAAAGACAAACGACGGTAAGGAATGAATGATGGGAGCAGGTTTTGAGGAAACTGGAAGCTTTAACTCCTGAACCTGCATGTTGGCAGCGAATTTAGTCATCAACTCCGTCATCATCAAATCAGCAAATAATAAATTAAATTCTTACATACGAGATAAAATCGACGACGATAATATCAATTGTATGTGATACCGAATTCTCTAATATTTATAAGTGTCTGATGAAAAACAGCCGAGAATGTCAGTTCTACTAGCTAGAAATGCGATAGAAGAAACTGTTAGCATAGAACTTACGGTTACATCTAGCCATTTCAACTTTAAAGTGAAGAAAACTTGCTGTCAATCTATCACTTACATTCATAAAGTCGAGGTACCATAAAGGAAAGTAATACTTATTTTGAAAAAGAATAATATAAAAATGTGGCAGAAGGCCATAAGAGGGTGATAGAGAAAAGCTGGTCTTCAATATGTCTTATCTTAAACATAGCTAGTCACAGTTACTAACCCAAACATACCACAGTATTCCTTCCACCAAAACATATTTTTACATACCATTCTTATTACAGCCACCATATTACTTCACATGTTTCTATGAAGTCCTAACTAGTCTCCATATAAACAATTAGTCTGTGGGGGCGAAGAATAAAAATGATTTTTTAAAAAGAAACCCCAATGAATATTTAAATTGAACATAACCTATAGTTACATCTCGCCATTTCAACTTAAACTGATGAGACCTACCTGCCGATCTAGTAATGCACTCAAGTTCATACATTCTAGCTGCCAAAGATGAAAATTCATCAGAACAATTATCATGAAAGTATTTATGGAAAAGGCAGCGGGATGTTACTTTACAGTTTTGAGAAAGTGACGGAAGTCAAGATGCCAGATCAAGAAAATAACATTGCAGATTCTTTGTTGGATTACATCGAAAATCTCTAAATACATAACAAGAGCACCAGACCAGATTTAGCAGCAATATCCAATGCATGGATGAATGGCGAACTTATAAACAAGGAAGATAGATTCTGGAGATGAGAATTGTCAAACACGACACTAAAAGATTGTTCGGAGAAGCAAAATATAGAATGCTGTGAAGAACTATGACTATTTCTGACAGAAAAAGAAACAAACAGTGACAGTCGATCTAAAAGCAATACCTGTGATATTTGGCAATTGCTGTTCAACGACAAACTTAATAGGTATTACTGAAGATATACTTACACTTGTGCACATTAACTGAAACCGAATGAATAATGTCTTCCGAAGATCTTTCAAACTTTCTCTGATCACGTATACGTCGTCCTTTGGCGTTGTTTTTTCTCTTCTAACCACATTTTCCTTTATGTTTCGGACTTATTGATCCAGTTTGTTTCTTCGCCTTGTTAATCCGACTGACACTAACGATACCCGCGATGTCTCTGTAAGGCTTGCCTGTGTGTTCATGTAGCATTAGAATTTTCATGTGCTTTCTTGGAGTAACGTCCATCGCAGACAATGTCCATAGGACAACTAATCGACAGTCATGACAATAGTGTCTAGGAATGATAAAAATCTGATATAATCACAGTTGACAAAATATTTTTCAAGGGCAAACAAATTTCATCATACAGCTTGAAAATAGATTCATATTACTGCATATCATTGCAAATGATCTGATATGGGAAAAAGGAAGAAATCAATTACACCCTGTAACTGCAGTGGGTCTAAAACTGACCATATGGTGAAAGAAAGAAAACTAGAGTATTTCTTTCATTTAATTTTTACACTTATTAATAAACCGTTGATGGAAAAAACAAAAACAAAAACAAACAAAGAAACAAAAAGCAAACAAACAAAAGACGTATGTAATGAGCTTATTCTTCTACAGACACTTTTCAAACTAAATAATTTATTAATTGAAGCAGATATATATAAGGAGAGGGAACCAAAATATATACAAACGTCTGCCTAAATTTCGGAGATGTGGTAGCTACATTGTTTCTTTCCTTCTTTCTTTGCCATTTTTCTTATCCGTTCGTCATTTCTCTCGTCCTTCTTACTGTATATATTTAAATTAAAAAAAAATCTATATTTTCCTTATCTATTTGACTCTTCAAACATTTCCTTTGTTCTGTTTTTCTGTTCGTACTTATTTTATGTTTTCTTTCTTTCCTTTTGTTTTCTATTTTCCCGATCGGCTTATCTCCCTGGTCTTTCCTTCCTTATTTTTCTGTCCTTCTTCCTATTTTCTTTTAGTTCTGACACTTTACAGTCTTCGATAACCAATCCAAGATTCTATTTTAGACGTAATCAATAAATTCTTTAGACCCACAGCATCCATTGCTACTCCCTCCCCTCAAACTCATGACATCGCCTGCGTTTATTTCAAGGAAATCATTGACTTATATATTAGCTTGATGCCTGGAATGTCCTATCGCCTAAGCACAATTTGGAAACGGGGGAAAAGTGCGGCGCTTTTGCTATCGAATTGCTGATCGGAGATATCGTTTCGTTTGTGGCCGGACAATTCACCGAAAGACAATTCACCGACGAACAGCTCGCTGACAGACAATTCACAGACAGAAAAATTGGTTGATGATTTAAGTCTTTTCTAGTTCATGCTCTTATCTAGTTTCTTTTTTTTAGAAAATGTCGACGAACTGTCCATGTGTTGGTGAACGTGAGTGTTTCATCGATTGTTGTCAGTTTCTGTCGCACCTCCAGTAACTTTTAGATTCTCCAGTTTTGCCAACAATATAGGCGTCAGTCAGTTAAGTGCCATACGTGATACAGACTTGGGCGATCATGTCTCGAAAGAGACATGACTGACTGGGCAGAAGATTATCCCGCAGTAGGTTGCCATTGCTTTCTGCGGTAGACTGGTTGCCGACCAAGGCTATAGAACCCAATCTGTCCTGTTATTTAACCCATAACTGGAAGGAAGAGACGGATTAATACCTTTCCCAAGGGTATTTGCGCGTAAGTGAATGCAATGAATTCAGATGAAATTCGAACTCGGCTCCCCGATTTCTCGTTCCGTGCCGATATCCAATGCACCACAACGCACATCCAATATAGGCGTATCCCTCAAATAAAAGCTTTGTACCTCCTCGTTCTTACTTGACAAACTCTATGATGACAACTGAAGGGCTTAAAAAGAATGCTCTAAAAAAGATTTTTTTAAATGGATGAGCGCTTGAAATTAAAGAAAACTTAAAGCGTCGATTAATTATCTTGTAGACGTGTTGTTTTTTGGTGAACTTTCCACACACGATTTCGTTATTGTCCTCTTTAGAAAAAAAAAACAACAGAATGTAAACATTTCTTCCTCATCGTTTCACTGTGTGTGAACCCCTGTGAAAAGGCGAGTGAAGGTAAGTCACAGTAACAATATCTCTGAAAAGTGCAGTTGATTAAAATTTGATATTTGAAGAAACAATAATGAAGAACCTTTACTTCCGATTTATACTTCTTACATTGTTCGGAGTTTTATCTTTTCATTTTTGTTGTCATATCACGACGTTTCGGCCGTTGCACGCTCCGGTTTTCTTCAAGAAATACGTTAGAATTTCAAACCGAGCCTTTTATTTCGTCCACCGGGGTAAGTTGTTCTAGTTCCACATACCATGACTTCTCTGGATATTTTACTTTCAGTTATTTCCCTTTAGTAAGCGAAATTTCTAAGTTTTTTTTTCATCTTTATTTTGGCCAGGTAATGAACTCACAACACTTTAGGTCTAGCTACTGAATTACTTTTACACTTTTTTATCCATTGAGCCATGTGTTCCTGGTGACGAAATAAAGGGTTCGGTTGGAAATTTGCACCGCATATCACCTGAAGAAGGCCGGTTAAAATTAAACATAGACAGAAACACCGAAAATGCTGGGACACTTCAACGTCATCATCAGAGTTGTTAGATCCTTAGATATGGTGTAATGGTTAGCAAAATTACCCCACTAAAATATTTTTTTAATCATTTTACCCTAAGCAAGGCGGAACCGCCACTGATGTGCAGGGGGATACATAAGAGAGTTAAAATGTTAGACATAGGGAGAGTGTAGACAAAGACGAACCAGCTAAAGAATGTGAAAGAGAAAGGGCAAGAGAAGGATGTGAACACAGGAGTAAAGACAGTTACGAAGAGAGAAAGAAAAAGAACAAGATACACGGGATGATGTAGAAAGGGCTGGAGTTAAGTGGATAAGAAATGGAAATTAACTTTGCACTTAAATTTTTGGAGGTTGTAGCCACCAGGAAAGCAAATTTATGAAAGGGAGATCCACAGGCAAGAAGCGCGTGAAAAGAAACTGATGGAGCAGAATTGTCGCCTGCATTTGGTAGATTTACGATTGAGTAGTGAGTTCGATCCGCACTGGGTGTTCTATACTTCCGGCTTTGTGCTACATCTAAGCTATGCTTAGGAAACCACCATCGTCAAAGCTGTTTTGATTTTAAGGCACTTTGCAAATCAGTGAAAATTTCAGACCTTCTCATTTGTAAATATCAGTCCTTTGCAAACCTCGCTCTTTTGTGCTAACTCACGTAGATACTAAAGGTCTTCCAATCAGTTCAAAGATTTTATGGGAAATGATAGAACTCTATTGATAGTATTTCCAATGCCATTACTTAATGTGAATTCTATGGTTGTTCGTTTAATGTCTCTATGTTATTCTTTCATTTGAAATTCATGGCCGAAACATTCCGATAGTATTTACTCTGTTTCCAATGCCATTAACGTCTGTAGTCAAACTCTATTAACATCAAGTTCTTTAACTTTGGATTCTTGGAGACATCATACATCAATGTTAGAACTCTCAACATCTAATCCAAAACCAACAATTTCTCTTTTTCTTTTTTCTCCTAGCATTAAAAGTTTCAATGGTAAAATCTTTATATTCAAGTGAAGGCATTTACAAAGTTTCTAATAAGATGTTAATAACTTTTAGCGGTTAACAACCAGAAATGTCGATATATTTCACCATTCATCATTCATCATCATCAGAGCTGTTTCAACTCCCAAATATGGTGATCTTTCATCTTCTGCAACTAAATATCGTTTATCAATTTTCTCCAATTGTCTTGTGCTAATTCACGAAAGTGCTGTCAAGTTCAATTCCAGTCAGGTTCATTACATCACTTATGCGCAAGTATCCTTCGGGAAGGTATGAATACTTTTCTCACGCCAGCTATCTTAGGCTTGAACAAGTTTGAAAAATTATTTTGATTAACTTCAATTTTAATCTTCTTCGACAAATGTTCAACGGGATTTAGATTAGAGCCGAGTTCAAATTACAGATGGTTTCATTAGATTCACTTACGCGCAAATACCCTTGTGAAAGGTATAAATTCCTCTTTTCTACTCCAAGCTATGGGTTAAATAGCCCGACAGACTGAGTCTTGTATTCTTGGTTGGAAACTAGTCCAATACAAAAAGAAACGCGATCTACTGTTGGATCAACTTCTGCCTAGTCTTTCACGAATCAAAAGAGACGTGATCGCTCAAGTTTATATAACGTATGATACTTTACTGACTGATGCTCGACATTAATACCAATACTTCTTTGATTTTGATTTCTTGGAAACAACCTACATCAATGTTATGACTATCAACGTCCAGAGACAATAATTCCTGCTTTACTTTTTTCGTACTATAAATCATTTTAAATCGCGTTCAAATTTAAAATTCAAATTTCTGGCTTGCAATGTATTTTAATGCACAGCCTAGTGAAGTTCAGCTTATTTTTTTCTTTTATCTGCTGGTTAAATGGTCAACACTGTAATAGCCGTAGTTTTTAAGAAAAGTACAAGGATGTGGAATGTGCGTTGTGGTGCAGTGGATATCGGCTCGAAAACGAGAAATCGGGGAACTGAGTTCGAACTGCAGTTGAATTCGTTGCATTGACTAACGCGCAAAGGCTCTTGGGAAAGGTATTAATCCGTTTCTGCCATCTAGTTAAGAGTTGGCTGGCAATCAATTTACCGCAAAAACTACTACGGGATAATATTCTGCCCAGTCAGACATGATTGCCCAAGCGTGTATCACGTATGGCACTTAACTAACTGACAATGTATGAAGCTGTACATAAAGGCAAATTCCACGGTAGGTAGAAGGCTCAGAAATGAAAGTACAGCGTTTTAAGTGTGTATTGGCAGACATGAGCAAGTGGCAGCACTGCGAAACAGTGGCCTCATGAAGTAAACACTATCAGTAACCATGGATTAGTGGAACGGGCAACAATGACGATGAATTTCTAAGCAAGTTATGGATGTCAGATGAGGCCCCTTTTTATCTCACAGGTTATGTGAATAAGCAGAACTACCGTTATTGGGCAGACACAAATCATAATGAAGTTCATGAGCGCTCTTTACTCGCTAGTAAGGTGACAGTATGGTGTGCTGTTTCATTATATGGGATCATTATTTTTTGAAAATGAACAGTGGATCTCAGTCATTGTCACCGCGAATTTCAAGAATGGATTCGTATAGGAGGACGCCATCTATAGAACATAATTTTTAGAAAATGAAAATTCCATCATGGTTACTTTAATGACATGTTTTAAGGTTTCAATTACTTTGAATAAAATATTTTTATTCCATCTCTCTTGGTTTTATTGAATTGTTAAAAAGTTCCCGGTTTTATTTGGGTCACCCTGTACTTTCTATATATACTTAGCTTTAATACAATAACCTCTTTTTTAATTAATTTAATTCAAAATTATGGCCATTATGATGAATGACAACTGTACTGACTGTGTTGTTTCGTAAAAAAAATCCTTTTCCCTTATTCGATTCTTTTATATAATTTCCTAGACGTTTCCTCATTATGTATTTCTTGTTAGATATGCAAATTTATGATTCATGTTTTTAAGTTCAGTATTTTATTTTGCATGACGTAATCTCCTGATACTTTAGAAGTATTTGTCTTTACTTCTCAGTTGAGGTAGTGTTTACGCTGTTCGGACTGCTGTCCTCATCTTTATTACCATGTTTGAGGTTGTGAGTTCAATACCTGGCTACAGCAGTGGTAAACAAATAACTTAGAGAGTTCAGTTAAAGGGAGATAACTACATGGTATTCAGAAGTGGCATTGCGCATGGAAGGAAAATCATGTACTTAAGTGATCGAAATAAAGGATTCGGTTCAAAATTTCTAGCACTTGAAGAAGGCCGGAGCGTACAACGGCCTAAACTTCGTAAACATGACCATAAATATAAGGACAACAATGTTAATATTATTTTAGAAGTAGTTATATCAAATTATATACTAGGCTTAGATAAATTATTTTCAGTTGCACTTGTTATTGAGTTGCTAGGTAGTATTATATGTTTACTTTTCTTAAAATGATTTTATTTATTTTTCAGGTTTTAGAATTATCCTCTGTATTATAATAAAGAACACTATATATATATATATATATATATATATATATATTCACTCATGTCATGCCCATAGAGGTAGAGAGAGACAACAACGAGTCAGCGTCAGCTCAGTTCATTCTCTTTACTACCAATGATAATAGCTCTTGTCGCGTTTCACTCTTTAACAGTGCCTTATTTTATTTTATGAAATGTTTATTTCATCCAGTAGTGGAGAATATATATATATATATATATATATATATATATATATATAATGATGTCAAGCCCGTGAATAATCCAACAAGATTCATGTTTTTTGTGAATGCCATGTAATGGTTTTCGGGTCACTATTTCCACCAAATGAATTTTCCTTGCCTTGCTTAAATAATTCTTAACCGAGATAAGGCCAAAATCTCCGTTCTGGACCATGTTAGTTGATTTGCATTTCATTTTAAAAGAAATGTTTATTCCGGAAAAATACTTGTACCGAATGAAACGAATAGTGTGGTCTGATAAAATGAGATAATCTAGTTCATAGAAATTAATTATAATCACTTTAAAAGTTTCTTATATATATATATATATATATATATATATGATAATAATAACTATAATAATTATAACAATATTAATAGTAACAAAAATAATTCATATATATATATGAAAATATTTTTGTAAGTACAGAATTTAATTAAAGAAATAAACGTTTGTAGCTTGATGTTACACACTGTAAATGATATTAAAAAGCGAAGCAACCGGTTTCGCTCCCGCTCTTCATGCCTCTACGGGAGATTTTAATCAGTTTTAAAAAAAATGTGTCATGAAAATGAGGAGGATAAAAAAATATTGTGAATATCAGATAAAGGTGCTGGTGTCGTTGTTCTTGATCGCGCACATTATGTGTCCAAGATGTCTTTAATTTTGGATGACACTTCAAAATTTACAAAACTTGGATCTGCCGACGCGTGTGATCGGACTACCTCAAGTGAAATAAAATTTCAAAAATCACTTTTGAGGTGGGTAAAAAGTGGGGTTCTTCCCAAGGTAATTTCCGATGAGATTCGTCCATCTGAATAAATTCGTCCCAGGTTATATGGACTACCAAAAGTTCATAAGGATGGTGTACCATTGAGACCTATTCTAGCAATGGTTGGATCAGCACAAAATAAAGTAGCCAAATGGCTGTCAGCTGTCTTCTCTTCTGGAGCCAGTGTTGCAACGCTTAAGTGGATTTCTTTTGTTGACCGCACCCGAAAATTATCTTCTTCAGATAAGTTCATGTGTTCATTCTTTCTTCATTATATACTTGTGCACCTCTTTTTGGAGACAATATATATCTGCTGTGATTTACTTTATCGTAGCACTGTCTCCACCTAATATACCTGAATCAGTTTTTGTAGAGTTGATGAAATTTGCTACGTCACCTGTTGAATTCAGCTTTAATAATACTATGTATCGACAGATTGACGGGGTCGCGATGGGCTCTCCTTTGGGTCCAGCACTTGCCAATATTTTTGTGGGCTTTCACAAGGAGAGAATACGCAGTAGTTCACTTCGTCCTCAATTGTATTGTCGATATGTGGATGACACTTTTTGTTTATTTGATAATGAACTTGAGTCAGACCGGTTTCTCTCTTTTCTTAATAATATCCATCCAGCACTGAGGTTTACTGTTGAGAAAGAAACGAATTCTCAACTAGCTTTTTTAAATGTCTTAGCACATCGGACACCTACAACATTTCTCACCTCTGTCTATAGGAAACCAACATTTGCGGGGTTATATACACGTTGAGATTCCTTTTGTTCTAAAAAACGTAAGATAAACATTCTTAGAACCCTAGTTCACAGAGCATTAATGATTTGTTCTGAGTCTTTCTTTGATGATGAAATTAGTTTTGTGAAGGAAACCTTATGCAGTTTAGGGTATCCGCCCGACACTGTTCATTCGGTCATCTGTAATAAAATGTTTGAATTCAAAAAGGATAAACTCATTACTGCTAAAAAATGCCCTCTTTATCTTTTTTCTGGTTTAGATCAAAATATGAAAGTAGGGCTAGACAAATTTCATCTAATGTTCATTTTTGTTTTTTCTCGGCCGAAGTACGTATTGTATTTGAAACCCGGCCCATGTTATGTCCTGCACGCAAGGATGTTCTTCCTCCCCACCAAATTAATTCTATAATTTATCAATATAAATGTAGTTGTGGAGTTGATTACATAGAAAGAACAACTCAGCGTCTCGTCATGATAATAAAACAACATGTTCCAACCAAAATAAGAAATCACACCTTGCCTCGAAATGGACTCGTTCCAAATATCTACGGTTCCGCCATTTGCAAGCACCTTATCAAGGATTAAAAATGTGCGGCTAATTTTAGTGTAGATCGGTTCACGAGTTTACTTGCAAGTCTTTTTCGCCTTTTTGTACGAAAAGGTATGCTTGGAAATTTGTATGTGGAATATTTGTTACCCGTGAGTACGTCGTTTTGTTTACAGTATCTTGTGGCTCGTCTTGTTTGATTTCTGGACTGTTTTTGTTAAGATTTTTGTGAGTTGTGAGGGGAGTCAAGTCCAATTATGGCCTCTTCTAAAAAGACGCCACCTATTACCAAGGTTTGCAGGAGAAATTTAAGGAATACATTGTGGGGAATAAACTAATTATCATTCCTGAAGTTATCGATGTAATATCTGTAAGAACAAATCTCCCTGCTGACATCGGACCCAAAAACGCGTAAGTTTGTGGGCGTCAGCAGGGAAAACATGGCGGAGGCCCTGAAGTTCCTAAAAATTGTCCCCAAAGTGCTGGCGCGACGGTCTCGTCCTATGTGGGAAGTTCATCTTAGCACGGAAGAGGAGATCAAGAAATTGGCTGGCACAATATTGACGCCAAAGAGAATTAGGATCCAAACGGAGTACATGGACACTAGGCAGACCCGAGTTATTATTCAAGATGTGCCGCTTGGTATCACAGATGACTACATTGAGGCTTACTTTGCCCAGTTCAAAGCAGTGGAGGAGGTGGCTCGTGTCAACAGTAAGGCGTGCGTACCCACGGATGATATTGCGGTACACGTGGTCGTGGACAGGCTCAGTTTCTTGAGGATGCCTGATGTTTTATTTTCAGGCGCTGGAGGGGCGAAAGCCTCATTGTCGTCTTTGCGAGATGGCAGGCCATGTGGCCAAAATGTGCCCCTCAAAAAAACAAGATGCCGAAAGGGAAACTCCAGCAGCACCGGTGATACCGGAAACACCGCCGGTTTCAAAAACACAAGTACCGGATGTAAAAAAGGCCGGAATCACTGAGTGGACGGAAATGGTGAGGAAGTAGAAGAAGGCGATTTCCTCTCTTCCACAATCTGAGTAGCCTCCGTCTCCAATCAAGGAACAGAAACAACAACAGCAAAAATAACAATAACAGCAGAAGCAGCAACAACACGAACAAGTACAACAGGAGCAACAGAAGCAACAACAGCAACATCCAGAAAAAAATGAACATTGACGAAATGCCTCCCCCGCTCCTCATCGCATAAAAGAGGACGGGAATAGGAGGTAGAAGTTCAAAAAAAGAAAGGGAAGGTGGATGAAATCGAACGTGGCAGGGCGGAACGGGTCATGGTTGCCACCAAGGCCCAATCCGCCCCTGCATCCCTTGTACAAACAACAGCCGTAAAAGGGAGGTGTCAGTCCGCATCCCCAGTCAGATTTACGTCGTCTCCCTCCCTCACCCCCTTGCAACCAGTAACTCCTTTTTCCCAACACTCTTTCCTTCCAGAAAATCCACCAACCCATCCTGAAGCCCCCTCCTCTCAATGGGAAACACCATCCCCTAGTAATAGCAATAGAAAACCCTACCTTAGCAATAGAGAAAAGAAGAAAAAGGAGAATCCCTTGAAAAGAGTGGATATCTGTCGAATAGACACGTCGGCCTTAGATAGGGACCTCTTCTCTCAGAAAAGAACCCTCCTAAGGCCACAATTTAAGTTGGCCTCGATCGACGGTAAGTCGGTCGAGGATCCAACCAATTTCCCGCAAGCCCCCGAAGTTTTAACACGCATAAGGAATACCGGGGGCAATCTTAAGGTGTGGGACTTCATCCAGGGACCGGTGGAAGAGTTCCCCAAAATACAAATGGCGCAAACAGGGACCAAATACCTTTTTTTGCTTTCTCTTTACAGTCCTAAAAGATGTCAATTAAGTTAGCCAGCTTGAATGAGAGGGGCCTTAGGGATCGGAGTAAGGCTGCCCGCCTGCTTCGGGACCTCTTGTCCTTCAGTGTGGATGTCGCTGCGATCTAAGAGACTCACTTTGTTTGCAAGGCCGATGCTTGTGTGCTGTCTAACGACTGTTGTCTATTCAGCATATGGGAACCGGCTGGCCAGAGGAGTTTCTTTGCTGGTTAAGCGTTCCCTGGACGCGAAGGTAGATCTTGTCCATGTCGGTGCCGAGGACCGGCTGATCTTGGCCGATATTGCAGTGAAAAGCAATGCATTTCGACTGGTTGCGGTTTATGCGCCCAACGACCGGGAGGAGCGCGTCTCGTTTTTTTGGCGGTTGGAGCCCTTCCTGGTGGATTCAACGCGACTAGTCTTAGTGGGAGACTGGAATACCATCCTGGACCCCAAGATGGATAGAGGGTGGGGAGCTTGAGGGAAGGCACGTGATCGTAGCTTTGTCGATCTCATCTAAGAGTTCAGTCTCGTCGATAGATACCGGGTCGATCACAAGGGTGGGAGAATGTGGACGTGGGCTAATAGTTGGCCTTCTACCAAGGTAGCTAGCTACCTGGATAGAGTGTTAGTTCGTGAAGCCGACATAGATCTTTTAGATTGTCCCGCGTTCCACTGGTTAGGCTACTCGGACCACAAACTTGTTTGTGCCCGGGTAGATTTAGAAAATAGGCCTAGAATGGCTGGTTACTGAAAGTTCTAAGTGTCCTTACTGGACAGGCGAGACATTCGGCGGCAGCTAATTAACTTTGTGCAGCGAGCGTTAACTGGGGGAGTCATTGGGAATAAATGGTGGAAGAATCTTAAGAATAGTATTAGGTCTTTCACCACCAAGTTCAGCAAACGGCTCAAACTAGATAAGGCTGACAAGGTGAAGACACAACTAATTACACCCGAGTGGTGGCTGGTGGAGATCCCCTGGAGCGGTCGAATAGCGATCGTTACATGGGCCAGGTAGGTTAAGCAAGATGTCTTCCGAAGCTATAAAGATGGGCGCAGAACTACGCAAGGAAAAGATTCGCCGAGGCGGCGACCGGTACATTCGAGAGGTTGGCAACCCAGAGAAACATACACTTCGAGCGACTGACGACATGTGCGAAGCGTTTCGGCGGCATTTCGAGATCCTGTTTACCAAGGAGCCTGGTCTCCGTGACGAAGAGTTTCGCAGCTATTTGTCTGACTTCCCCCGGCTTCTGCCGCTGGATTAGCTTCCTGTATCAATCCCCCACGGCGGTGGTACAGGTGAACGGAAAGTTGTCTGGCGTCCCTACTTTAGGCTTTGGCGTTGGAGCCCCTCCTTTGTCGGCTAAATAACAGGGCGTGCAGTCCGGCCCTACGTAGAATCGCTGTCCCTGGTGATGCTCGAGCCAGGGTTTCCGCGTACGCCGATGACGTCACTACTTTTATGTCATCCCGGGCTGACATCGAGGTGGTAGAGAAAGCGCTTGAACGGTACGAACAGGTGAACGGGGCCCAGATTAAACGCAGCAAGTTGTCCGGCTTGCGGTTAGGTGCCTGGAAGGGTGTTACCCTCCAGGGGCCCTTCGATTGGACGGACGGCTCTGTCCGCATTCTTGGAGTGTGGTTTGGGGCCGACCTCCAGTTGGAGAAAAATTGGTCTGAAGTATTGGAAAAAGTCGGTGCATCGGTCGAGATTTGGGGTCGAAGGAATTTGTCCTTAAAGGATTTGGCTGAGGCGTGTGCTACATACGTCTTTCCCATTATCCTTTACCGGTTGTCAGTACTTCCACTTTGTAAATGGCGTAGGGAGGCGATCGTGCGTTCTCCCTTCTGTGGAGAGGACGCAAACACTACGTCGACAAACGTGTCTGTTACCAACGTCCGTGCCATGGGGTCTGGGAGTGCCGTACCTGATGGGCCACAAGGTTGCGTCAAGGTTGGTTTTTCTCAGGTGAGCAATTTTGGAAGACTCATTGCTGAAGGGGATAGTGAGGGATATTTTTCCAAGCCTTACTATCACTCCCCCATCTCGAGGCGGTTCCGTAAACCTCGAGGGCGATCGAGTTTTCTCCTCAAATGTCTGGCGGCCTTGAGGGCCATTCAACGGCCCAGTGATCTTTCACATGCAAGGAAAGTCTTCTATCGTGGGTTAGTGGAGGGCGTCGCGAAGGATTCATTACGTGATCTGCTCCGCTTGTCGGAGGATGAGTTTCGCTCGTTCTTGTCTTGGCCACCAGGTACCGTTTATCTCAGCAGCTCTGAGTTTTCGCTCACCTGGTTGCCTCTCAATGACAAAGCCTTCATAGGGGGCCTGGCAGATTTGCCAGATTGTAAACGCTGCAACCTTGGCTTGGAAGAAACGGCTTCACACGCCTTCTATCATTGTTCGCTGGTTCGCTGTCTATGGGACCGTGTCGGCGAGTTGACTGCTCGTATCGCGCCGCGAGAGCTTGTGCTCATATATCGTGCATTTGCCTGCGACACTGTGTCGCCCCCGTTTTCTTGGATGAAGCGTATGGTGTTTCTCTCGCTGCTAGCCACGGCTCGAATGGTGATATGGAGGACGACGCGAAAGGAGGAAGTCTTGCGAGCTCAGCGTCTTTCACATCAGGATCTGACCCGATATTTTGAGCTGATGCTCAAAATAAGGATTAGAACTGATTGGAAACGTTTGACTTTGGCAGACTTCAGTAAAAGGTGGGTAAATGTGGTGAGTCTGGTTAGCGTGAACGGGGCTAGCCTTGAATTTCTCTTTTAGATCTGCTGGTTACATCGGGGTGGATTTCTTTGGAACCCTCCTTTGGTTAAGGTCGCTTTCTTTTGTGTATCTAGTTAATGTGAATGAATGTGTTCCTAGCCTGTACCCGGCTTTCTCTTTTGTTATGATCCAAGTCGAGATTCCCAACTCCCCTAGTTTGTTTTGGCCTCCATTTATCTCGGCTGGTTCAGCATTTGATTGTCCCATTCCATTATTTTTTACCCCCTCTCACTCCTTTAGCGAGTGTGCTTCTTGATTTCGCCGTTTGGCTGAATACAGCGGCCACTTTTTTTTTCTGGGATGGACAGGTCTTACTAACATTGTTTATTATTTTAGTTCAAAATTTGTTGTATTTTCAGCTTGTTTTTGGGTTCATCCCCCTCCCATCATTTCATTTTTCATTAAATGTTTTAACTTATATATTATATTGTACATAAATAAATTTTTATTGTCATGGGTTATTTCCCCACCATTTTAGGTGTCCCTTGTAAGTTTGTGGCATTGTGTTGTATGAAGGATTGGGAGTTGATGGATGGGTTCTTGTAGTGATTGCGCAAATTGTAATGAGTGAATGGGTAGTGATATTGTTTAGCTAGGTATAGGATAGTTAAGCGAGTACCAACCTCTTCCCCTCCCCTTTTCGGCTTTGTGCCACAATTTTTGTATCTTATACAAAAATAAATATTGTGTAGATCCGTTCACCGTTTTGTACCGATTTCGCTCTTCATTCCATCTCAAGTTTCTGGAGTCATTATATATCGTGTCCCGAAAGCCTGCACTGTGTAAACAGCGTGAGTTTTTGGGGCTCGTTATTGTTAGCCTTTAGTTCTTTGCATTCACAATTTTTTTTTCCATCCTCCTCATTTTCATGACACTTTTTTCTTTTTTTTTAAAATAATTCTGATTAAAATCTCCTGAAGAGCGGGAGTGAAACCTGTTGTTTCGTTTTTTTAATATAATTTACAATGTGTAACTTCAAGCTACACACTTATATATATATATATTTTATAAGAAAAAAATATTTTGGATCCAAAAATTTTAAAATAAAATTACCGAGTTTTTTCCAGTTTATTGTCAAAATTAAAAATAACTTATAAACTTTATCAGTAATATGTTATTATGTGTATTAAGGTTCATTTGTTAAATAGCCATCTAGATTAATTTCTTGATAATTATGAGTGATTAGCAAGGTGAACGATTATATCAGGATACAAAAACAATGAAAGTGAGCTACCATGAATGGTTGGACAAACGAATAATGACGGACTTGTGCTAAAGTGTCAAAAGGACTTAAATAACATTGAACATGACAATCACGAAAGAGGAAATTATTACCATAATTTTTATGTTCAAAGTTTTATTCTTGCTGTTAGTTTATGAAAAGATTTGATAAAAACACTTGTTTTTGGTATATGCGATCGTGTTATTTTTGGACTTGGATTGTTATGGAAAATAGTATTTCTCAAAAAGCAAACGAATATTTGTTGGTTTAAATACGAATCGAGAGTTTTCTATGTTTTTACTTTGAAAATTATTGCCATCATTCAAAATCATATAGCGAAAACAAATGAAAAAAATCCTTATTTATAAAAATGAAGCATTTCTGTCCAGCAAAAACGGTAGATAACTAAAAAAGTCATTTTTTAGATACAGCGCCCTTAAATTAGTTAAAAAAGGTTTTTGGTGTCTTGACACCATTTCAATTTTTATTTACTTGTGTTAATTGAACATACATCCAGTGTAGGCTAAAAGTTTAGTCACACTCTGGATTTAATGGTTAGTACGTTTCATTTCTTTGATTAAATTAATTCCTATTAAGTTAGGATTCTAAACGTTTTTAATCCATTAGTACATGTCATCTAATATCTTCAAGAGGGTTAGGGAGTTAACTGGAAGATTTAAATTCGACAGACTTTAGTTTACCATTCGCCAGCACGTGTTGATCGGTAAGATAAAACTAACTTGGCTCACGAAATTTAAACCCAGCTCACGTTCCTTGTCAGTGAATGAACAATCCAATACTTAGCGAATTATGCTTCGCAATTAATAGGGAGAGCTGACATCGATACATACAGAAAGCTACGTCGTAGAACGCTTGGTCGCCACAAACCAGTTATACCCTGTGGTGACTTTTCTGATACCTCACGCCGGAACGGAGTTCTCCACTCGAAAAGGATCGATGGGTCACGCTTTTGCTGTCCGTATTCGTACTGAAAATGGAGATCAAGAAAGCGTTTACCCTTTAGCTCTACGTGAGATTTCCGTCGCACACTAAGCTCGCTTTGGCACACCTGTATTACTTTTTGACAGACCTACCACCTCAGTTAAACGCCCTGCCACAAGCAGACGTACCTTCCCTGTCAAAAAACAAAACAACTTTACGTTTTAAGCAAACTATTTAGTAATGAGTTCATTTCTTTATTAACCTACGAGCGTACACCCTGTCGTAAAAAATGACGGCAAAATATTTGAAAGAACTGTCTTTATACTATATATATTGTGTGCGCGCGTGTTTGTATGTATATATTCTTCACTACTCAACAATATAATTATTGCAAAAAGAATTGAATAAATGCTGCAAAAGCTTCCATAACGCGTAGTAAAGAGAATGAAGTGAGCCGACGCTATCTTGCTAATGTTTCTCTAATGAACTAAACTGCTCCTTCTTTCTCTCCATGAACGTGACAGAAAGGGAATATATATATATATATATATATATATATATATATATATATAAGGATGTTTCATTAAATAATATAGACAAGTATGGTCGATTTATATTTTTTTGTAAATTCTTTTCATATTGTTTCATAAGTTTATTAGCATTATCGTCGAAAGAAAAAAAATCACAATATTGATAAATGTTTTTATTTTATCATTTCTGAGGTTTCCGGTTACATCAGCCATTATCAAAGATGACAATTATATTGAGTATATTAAACAGTTCGCGGACGAACCATAGTAGTAGGCGTCTATTTTGTTTGCATGGAAGATTTTTAAAACAACGGCCAACATGTGCGTGTGTACTGGATGCGAAAAATCGTACTACAGTTTGTGACGTCACACATGACCACGCGAGAGTGGGGATGAGAAGTATTAAGTATGGGAGGCCATTGGGAAAACCAATCGCTTCTGTTATCTATTATAGGCATTTAAAATGTTTGATTTCGTCGTTAATTTTGTTCAGGTTAGGTTTCAACTGTTTTATGTATATGGCTTCGAGAATGTTTAGTTTTTTGTTTATCGTTTTCATGCAGGATTTTGATTTTGACGAGGATTTTGTTTTTAAATGCCTAAAGATGTTAGAAATATCGCTTAATTGTAGTGTCAAACGTTGTGAGAGCGAGTTTGTGGTGTGACCCAACATAAATATTGTTTAATCCGTTGAACATTAAGTCTCCCAAAGAGCACTTGAATTTGTAGACTTATTTTTCAAATCGCTAACCGAGGGAGAATAGTCATTGCGAATAAATGAGTTGGATATACTAGATTTAGAGTAGTATATGATTTAATTTTTTGCTAGGATCTGTTATAGATATATTTCTTTTTAGTATATTTTCATCTTGTTTATAGTTTGTATGCATTTGAGATTAGTTGAGTCAGCACTATGCTTCATTTGCTTAGTATTGATAGTTCTAAGAAAGAATCTTATTTGTTCAACTATTTAGGAAGCTATTATTAAGTGTTTGTTTTATAAGCTTTAGTTCACTGTAGAAAAGCTGTTTTGTGGATGAATTAGTTTCTGCACGATATAGATTTTTTTATAATTGCTATTTTGTAGTAATATGGGCATTCGCTCTTGTAGTATACGAACTTATACTGGTAGATTTTTTTTGTATGGGGAAATAGTAAATTTGTTTTTATCAATATGTCGAGGAAGGGAATTTTGTTATTAGTGTTAAGTTCATACGTGAATTTAAGGACAGAATTATTTTAGAAAAGTTTTTCAATTTGAAGTATTTCGTCTGTATTTTTAACTAACAAAGATATCCATAGGTAAACGGATGTTTTTTTTTTTAAACTCTAAATATTATTTTCGAGGTCTGACATACAGAAATTGCTAAATGTCATACTCACTACTGAACCCATTGAAACATCTAAGAAAGAGACTTCAGTAGTACAAGCTAATAGTATTTCCGTAATATATTAGGATTAATTTTAAATGGGGAGTAAAGATGAGTAACTGTATATATTCCTTATAATTTTATCAAGGGTTTCACTAACTGGGACGTTGGTAAATAAGTTTTCAACAATAAGTGAAGCAATGATTTAATTGAGTTTTTCGCTTTTTAAAATTTGGATTACGTCTATTGTTGACTTAACACTATATTTGGTAGGGAGTAACGAATACAGGAACTTATACTAGTAGCTGTTTTGTTAGCTGATATACCAGAGCTGGAATTTGTGATATGATAGGACGGAGAGGATAGTTGGGTTTGTGTTTTTATAGTGCCGTATGTAACCAGGTCTATCGCCAACAATTGTAGGGATTTTTAAAGAGTTCTTTTCAGCATTTGTAGTAATGAGTTTATTAAGCTTTGATTTTAGTTCGTTAGTCGGGTTCTTGTTGAGTCTTTAAACTTTGTGATCATGGAGTATGTGGTCAAGTTTTTGTTAGAATCCAATTTGTTTAGGATGACAAAAATGTTGGTCTTATCGTTTTTTTTACAATTATGTCGGGGTGGTTGCGTAGTTCTTGTGCTGCAATCTTTAGTTGTTTAGAAAGTATCTTTGAGGAGTTACTGCTTTTATCATGCCGGTCCTTGAATAAATCGGACTTAGTTTTTAAATTCTGGTGTTTTTATTTTTTCATCCTGGAATTTAACGATGTTTTGGTATAACGTCTCAATTTCTGTATTTTTTTTTTAATACGTGACAGTTAGGTCCAAGGTAAAGTAGTTCATTGGTGCTTAGTTCATAATTGGAAAGGTTGAACTTATCGTTTTTGGTCGGAAGCGTGATGGTACCTTTATATAACGTATTCAGTTTTTTTTTATAATTTTGAGCCGGTGTTGACCTTCAGATTTACTGATAATTTCCGTGAGTCTATGTGTAATTTCATCCACTTGGTCCGGGGTAGTTAAATTTTTGAGTTTATTGTAGATGTCCTGTGTGTTGATGTTAAGGGTGTTCGATTTTTCTTTGGCTATTATCAATTTGCCTTCTCACAAGGCTATTTACTAAATTTAAAGGGGTTGGGTAGAGAGTGGTAATAACTAAAATTGGACGGCCAGCTTGGGGAGGGGAACAAAAGCTCAGGCTGGTCCCCACTTTGCAACTTTGGCAAGTTCTCCCTTCTCTACGCGCACTAGTGCTCTCCCCTGGGAGAGAGACATTTTTTTTCTTGGGGCGGGCTGGAATGAGAGAAGGAGCAGGGGTTGGAGGTTTGATTTTTGTAAGAGGTCACTTGGAAGGTAGAGGATTGTGGAATTTGGTGGGGTGAAGATGAAAGGCTTCTCGCCTTATCTGCATACGAGTTCATAGGTCTCTCCGGTGAGACTGGTAATGAAGACACCGCTCTTTTAATCTCCTTTTCTGCACTCACTCCTATTACGAAGCACCTTCGGGTTGTTACTCTCTTCGTCCTCGTCTCTGCTTATTTTCAGCGACGATGATCTGGGTGCTGGCATGTCAACCTCCATGTTGGTTGACTCTTCCTGGGCTAGTTGCTTTTTAGGGGATTTTGACCTCCCCAATGGAATATCCTGATTGGGAGGCGACTTTAGTGGTTGAGGAGACTTTCCTTGTGGTTGAGCCGTCTTAGCCTTTTTCTTTCCGGCTGTCTGCCACTCTTCCTCTTTGCCCACGACTCCTTTGGTTTCGACGCGGCTTCTCGAACTTTGTCGACCACTGTTGATTGCGACGTTTGGATCTTTGGATGCAACGGAGACGGGTTCTTGGTCGGACATGCCTTGGCAACATGGACCGATGCTCCGCAGACACAACAGAACGGTTTCCTAACTTCCACCACGACAAAGACTGAGCAACCTCTGCAGGTGAGAATGTTGGGGATCTTACCGTACTGCTTGCGTAAAACTGTCACCTGCAGAGTAATGTCTTCCGTCGCGAATCCAAATTTGGAGGTAATTGATGTTACCTCCGCCACCTTTCCATACTAGGCAAAGAAAGCTCCGACGTGCTCTTCAGAGATGTCCATTGGCACGCCGAGCAAGGTAACATGGGTCTTCCGGGTGCTCATGTATTCTGTTTGAAGACGGAGCGTTGTCCCTGCTAATTATTTCGCCTCTCCGGGTGTGCCAAGCAAGACGCCTCACGTGGCATGGTTTTTACGTGTAACGGCTTTGGCATTGATCTGAAGGGTTTTTATGGCTTCCTCCACTGTTTCTCTGCTGACACCCACAAACTTGTGGGTCTTCGGATCCTTCGTTAGGATGGAAATGATCCGGATAGGGGGGGGGTCTCAATTTCCTTAAGGTCTTCTGGGACGCAGAGGAGTTCCGTTCCCGAGATGTACTCGGCGTACTGGATGCGAATGTCTTTGTACGCCTCGTTTTTCCTTGACTTCCCTCCACTTTACGCCGAAGTAAAGGGAACTGGTGATTCATGCCTTTGCGAGGCCTCCGAGCTGCGTACTTCCCATTCCTGAGTGTTTCCTCCAATCCACACCGAGGTGGAGGAAACAGGCAATTCAAGCGCTCTCGAAGTCACAGTCCTCCTAATGACGGTGTCCTCTCCTTCCCCTGCTCCACTCGATGTAGAAGGAACTGGCGATCCCGGACCTTTCCGGAAACTCTGGTCTTTTCGAGGCCATGGTCCTCCTGTCGATGGAGGCTAACTCGCCCGGCAGTATTTCCTCACCTGAGAATACTCTTCGACCTAGCTTAGATTCCATCGAACACTAAAACAACACGCGAATTGATTCCTGCTGTGAGTTGTTTGAAGTTGAGACGCTAATTTACAAGGCTACATTTATAAATCCACGTGTTGATAGTTTGGTGGGCTGCTAGATCATGTAATTTAAATTGTGCGTATTTAGGCAGCATTTTTTTATTGGTGCATGTTTCAGTGATGCATTATATATATATATATATATATATATATATATATATATATATACACACAAACAAACAACAATCTTTATTATGATAGGGTTGTGCTTGTCTCTCCTTGCGTTATGTAGTATGACTGTTATGTCCTGTCAATACTTCAAAATTATTAGACTATTCTGCGTTTTGATCGCGTGGAAAAAGGGAAAAAAACGTTAATTGGTTTTAGTGTGTAAATTAAAGAAAGAAGAATAAAAGAAGAGAACAGAAAAGAAAATGTGATTAGGCTGATAAAAAACTGATTCTGCATCTTGATCTCTAGCGAAAGGCCTAGTTGCTATGGTGATAGCGATAAACGCGCCATTTTTCAGGTACACTATATGAAACAATAGAAACGGAGTAAAGCAAAAATAGATTCTCCCATAAATAGAATAGTATCGTTTGCTTAATTATTTTAAAATTATTATTAAGAGAAATGCTTGTTTGACCAGAAAGAAAGAATGAAGATCGTTTATCGTTTCCTGTCGATATCTCATTAATAATGGACTATTCCGTTTTGATTGCGTAGCAAAAGAAAACATACGACTGAAAGAAAGAAGGGAAGATAAAGTTGAACGTCTATTTTAGTGAAATGGCAAAAGTTGTCATTTTGAAATCATTACATTTGTACCTATTTCTTTTAATAACAACCAGTATTTATATTTATAATTGCTGTTGCAATGTTTTGTTAAAGTTTTAAACTTAAATATTTTAACGAGGTGATAGGGGAATTTAAACGGATATTTTATTCTCGTAGAACTCGCTATGAACATATTCAATCATTAACTTAAGAATTAACGTTTAATTTTTAACCATAAAATAAATAAATCTACAACAATTTCAAGTCTTTATACAAACATTGATGTGATGTGCGTTGTGGTGCAGTGGATATCGGCTCGGAACGGGAAATCGATGAGCCGAGTTAGAATTCCAGTAGAATTTCTTACATTCACTTACGCGCAAATACCCTTGGGAAAGGTATTAATCCGTCTCTTCCTTCCCGGTACGGGCTAAATAACAGGACAGATCGGGTTCTATAGCCTTGGCTCGCAACCAGTCTACCATAGAAAGCAATGGCAACCTACTGCAGGAAAATTTTCTGCCCAGTCAGTCATGTCTCTTTCGAGACATGATCGCCCAAGTATGTATCACGTATGGCACTTAACTGACTGACAAACGTTGAATAATGAAAAACAACTTTTAGCATATTCCTTACCAGTATTTATTTTTTTCCTTACAAGAAAAGTAATGTTTTGTACAGTCAGTTAAATGCCATACGTGATAAACGCTTGGGCGATCATGTCTAAAAAAACATGACTGACTGGGCAGAAGATTAAAACTTTAAAAAAAAATGTCCCTCCGCCTCAAAGTGAGCTGGTAAAATAGTTTTAAAATTAGTTTCAATTTTTTAGAGAATTCTTTGAAATGCAAATGTTCACATCAATGTCCATTGAATGCATTGGGTGTATTTGAGTAATAATTTCTCATTAATACAAGTTTAGTTGGGAACCAATGAAATCCTTCAGTTTTTCTTTATATCTTCCTACAGTTTGAACCATTTTTATGGATTTCGGAGAGAATATAAGCATAAACTTCCGATGTCTTTTATACCTATGATAAGAATGGTGCTTCCTTGGTAACTCTCAGGAGCTGCATCTTCCCATCTGTAGGCATTACCGAATTTACGAACAATACTTGTTTCCTGTTTCTTCCACACCACCTCAACGTCCGATATGGTCAAATTGGCAGCTAATCTAAAATATGACCAACAATCTGCAGGGAAGCCTTTTTAACTTCCATCAGTATGGCTGATGCTAACCTCTAGGACGGTGGTCCTGGGTATGACAATAAACTGCATCCAGCAGCAAGGCCTCTGATTAGGAGGTTGTGAAGAACATGGAACCAACTCTTAATTGCTGTTGGTCCCAGGTCCACCCGGATGGTAGAACTTGTAAGGGTCCCAATTAGTTTATACCAGAACTGGGGTCAAAACACTATGAAAGTATAAAAATATACCTTTTTGAATGAAAAATATTACCAACAATACATTTTTGAAGGAAAACTAACATTATTATCATAATACATTTTTGAATACAAAATTAGAAGACATCTTCAGTTTTTCTAAAATAATAATAATAATAATAATAATAATAATAAAATTTAATTAAAATCTGACTAAATCAACCTTCTCACTATAACCAAACATTAAAAACATCACTATAACATTCAAAAATACCTTTAAAACCCTACCTTTTTGGCATTAAATAACCCGCAGAGGTTGATATGCCGTTAAACAAAACTTAAACTAAAACTCAAAACATCAGGAGGGTGACCCATTGTGCTTTCTCAAACTAACGTTTTCAGCTGACATGAAATGAAAAGAGTATATTGAATCAATTACTCAGTTTAGTTCCCTATTTGGTGGTAAACAATTTTTCTTGTCAGACATCATTCGTAATCTGACATATTTACGATTCGTCCTTGCTTTGAATATTCCTGCCACATTTGGTCATGTGCTTCTGATATATACTTAGAAATTCTTGATAAAATCAAAAAGATAATATGTGATATTATTGGTCCTGACCTGGTATCTCGGCTTCAGTTACTTTCCTACCGACATAACAACTTCTTGTGCCTTTTCTATTAATGCTATGAATAGTTCCGTTCATGGTATTCTCAACCTCTATCTGTAGAACCACAATTCTGTTGCTTTAAGTGCCTCTTCATCTGTGAAGAGCTTGTCTAGCATTCGCTGCCAAATAGGAAGGCTGACAATACATAACTTTTAAGTAATCTTTGACACCCTACCTCTAATAGGGACACCTCAAGGTGGTGTAATGGTTAGCAAGCTTGTCTCGCTGGAATCATTACAATTGAGTAAAGTTCGATCCTCACTGGGTGTCCTTTATTTTCGGCCTTGTGCCACATCTAAGCTACTCCTAGAAAATCACCACAACTGGGTACCCCGACGTAGTGTAATGGTTTACAAGCTTGTCTCGCTATGACCTATTATAACTCAGTAGCGAGTTCCTCACTGGGTACCCCATATCTTCGGCCTTGCGCCACATCTAAGCGGCGCTTAGAAATTCAACTATTTCTAATAGTGACTACGCTTGCCCTATATATATATAAAATTTTAAGTAATATGTAAATCTGTGTGTGTATTTAAGCAATAATTTTTTTATGCAAGTTTTGTTGAAGAATAATGAATTGTTTGTTTATGATATTTTACTAAATTTCTTTTGCGGTTCGGGATATTTTTCTGATTTCCTGGGAGAGTTTGAACATAAATTGTCCATTGTCTTCTGAGAATATTAAAATCATAAGCAAAGAACTCTAACGTTTAGACTCAAAGAAATCTCGAAAAAAATAAATGAAACGGCCCTTATTAAATCAGATCATATTTTTTTTTAAGATCCTGTTTATTTTGCTTGAAATACGTTGATTAAGGAAAAAATAATCCTTGCACGCCAAGCCAAGGAAACAAAACCAAGATATTATGGCAAGTGAAAGAAGTTGGGAGAGAGGAAAATCAAAGAACAAGTTTTTAAAAAAATTAATTTCCGTTAAGCAAGGCGATAATACAACTAGGAAGCAAAGGGGGTTAGATGAGAATGAGAAGACTTTAGAACAAACCGGAAAACTAATCTTTAACAGAAAAAAAAATTAAACCTCTACTTTTTAATATATCTACTTCTACTGAAGAGAAATAAATAAATACTAAGTAAATTTCAAAGTTAAGGCGCAGACGTTAGGAGTACGGAGCTGAAGTAAAAAGAACCGGAAACCTAATCCTAAACAGGAAAAAAGGGATAAATCTCTACTTCTGTTAAAATAAACGAGAGGTGGAGAGTGTGAACCAGATGATAAGCGAACTTCTCTAGTTTTTACTGGTAGACGAGAAAGAGAGAGAGAGAGAAAGAAAGAGAGAGTGAATGAAATAAATAACTACCATAGTTCAGGTGCAGACGTTTATAGTCACTTAGTACAGTTCCATACGTGATACACGCTTTGGGCAATCATGTCTCGAAAGAGACACGACTGACAGGGCAGAAAATTTTTCCGCAGTAGGTTGCCATTATTTCTGCAGTAGCCTAGTCGCCAGTCAAGTCTATAGAACCCAATCTGTCCTGTTATTTAACCCATAACTTGAGAGAAGAGACAGATTAATACCTTTCCTAAGGGTATTTGCGCGTCAGTGAATGTAAGGAATTCAACTAGGAGTTCGAACTCGGCTCCCCGATTTCTCGTTCCGAGTCGATATTCACTGCAACACAACGCACATAAGACGTTAATTAAGAACTGGAAACCCAATCCTAAACAGTAACAAAAAGGATAAACCTCAACTCTTTTTCAAAATAACGGAAAGGAGCGTGAGCATAAGAATAGGTGAATATATCTACACTTCCCCACCTATTAAAGAAAAATAAATAAATAGTATGTAAATTTCAGAGTTTACGCGGAGACATTAGGATTACAGATTTTAATTAGATTTTAGAAGCAACCGAAAATACATTGCTGAACAGAAAACAAGGGATAAATTTATACTCCTGTTTAAAAAAAAATTACTCTTACATTTCGTAATTTCAGCTGTAAAATGAAGAGATCTATTACTGGGCTTAAACTCCTGAAATCAAGATATCAAATAAAAACTCCTGAAATCAAGATATCAAATAAAAAAGTTCATCAGTACAATCACTGTTTTAAAATTATTTCTGAAAAATTAATTTGCTTTTCCAAAGAAAACATTTAAAGTTTGGGTGTAATATCTGGAAATCTCAGAGTAGAATAAATTCACATTTAATTTTTCTAAATGACTATTAATGTCTCATCTCTTGATAACGGCTTGCTTTAAAAAACAAAAAAAACAACAACAAAAAAACAAAACAAAAAAGTTATGTCCCAAAACCGTAAGTTCTATGTTAATAGTTTCTTTACTCGCACTTCTCGCCTGTGGAACACCTCTTCTGGTTTCCTACATTCTGATTAACCACAATCTTGCAACATCAATCGTCATCTTTTGTCTTCTTGGACCATATTATTTTATTCTCTTTTCTGTTTCTTTTACACACAGTAACCCCTTGTGTCTTACTAGTGTTTATCCATTTACTTGTAATAAAATGATAAAAAATACACCATTTGGTGCTTTTTTTACGAGACACAATGTTTGTTATACATATATTTAGTTCTTTGACTGATTGATTTGATTTTATGGCTTAACAAGCTTTATCAAGTTATTTAAAGCCAGAAAATATTTTTAGATTTTAAGAATATTTTGTAGATAATAATTCACTGATATAAGTCATGCTTACTTAACCCATCACTGGAGAGAGAAGAGGCGGATTTATACATTTCCCAGGGGTATATGCACGTAAGTACATATAGTAATTTACTAAGCGCAGCTTAGATATGGCACAAGGCCGAAAGTATGGAGCGCCCAGTGAGGATCGAACTCAATACTGAATTGCAATAGTTCTAGCGAGACAAGCTTGCTAACCATTGCACCACCTCGAGGTGCTCAACATAAGTACATATAAGGGTATTGGAACTCGGCTCTCATATTTCAATGTCCGAGCCGTTATTTATTACACCATCTTACACACCCAAGCTTGCAGCACTTGGTATTCCCAAGCGGTCACCCATAGGTACTGACAAAGTTCTGACGTTTCTTAACTTCAGTAATCGTACGAATACCGGTGTTTCAACACGATATGGTCGAAAGTCAAATTTAATTTGTGTGTGTATATGTAGCGTTCGTCGGTCTCAAGGGACCCCCTAGATCTGAGCCCCATGAATTATACCTTAACTATTTTTAAGATAGTTGTCAATAAACTAATATAATTACTAAGTTTTCCGCATTACATTTTCTCTCTTCAAAATTATATCAATGTTAAACATTTTGTACAATTAGGCGAATCTAGCATTTTATTCCTTTCCAGACATAGCAATATGTTGGCAATTGCCGTGTCTTTCAAAGAGCGAAATCTTTTTTTTAGGGAAAATAGATTCTTCTGATAATTTCACAAAATCGGAGCCAATTCTGAAAGTTATTTTCTCCTTATCAAAATCCTGGGAGCGGCGCTTCAGGTGCAAAGGTCTTCCTTTGGCTTATCGTCAGATTCCGTTGATTATCTGTCGAGTTTCTGCAGAAAAAGCATTCAAGAGGCGCCAACCTTGCTAGTAGTGGAATTGCTGGAAGTTTACACGGAATATGATAAACGAGTGGGTCAGTGCGGTCAAAAATGACGACAAAATATTTATATCGATATGTCGTCTAAAATGACGGCAACATATATATTAATGTACCTACTACTGTGTATCTTACATAAAGATATAAGAAAAAAATAGTAATTATGCAAACACCTGAGCGTAACAGGACATGTAAGAGCTTTCATAACTGGTAGTATATATATATATATATATATATATATTCTTCATTCGGAAACGAGTTATTACACGACCTAGGTTTCTACCCTGTGGTGTTTCCAGGCGATTTGCAATAACTGATTTTACCGGGGTTTTTTTGTTTTGTTTTTTAGAAAGACTAACGTAACGGTGATTTTTTGAACGCTCAGGTAACGGGGGATTTTTGAACGCGCATATTTTAAAATTACAAGAAATTATAACGTTTTCATCCATGGTTGTATGACTCTAATAGGTATTTTATGGTTACACTTAGTCATAATGTCTGTTCTTTCATTCAATAACTCATTTTTGTTTAGAAATAGCATAATCGCTAACTATATATATATATATATATATATATATATATATATATATATCCGCAGATAAATCTCTTTCGCTGTATCGCAGCTCATCAGTACGGTTAGACATCCGATTGCTTTTAACCCAGAATTGAAACTCGACCGAATTGGCGTCAGTCGGCGATTCTACCTCTGAGCTATGGGTGCTCGGTAGAAGGAGGCAAACCTTTTAGCGTGTATATTATCATTATACACGCCCAATAGCTGAGAGTGTTCTAATTCATTGCTGAATGAACGATGCGTAGATGCTTGAGTAGCTATTGTTTTTCAAAGTCTACCATATAGCAATATTTTTATTGTAAGCTTATAATAAAAACATAGCTTACTGCAACCCAAGAGTCGTTCTGTTTCGATACTATCTTATTAGCACCACGTCAGGCAGTGAAATTTTTTCCGTTAGGAATCATTATCTCTAGAAACTTAAAAACAACATTCTTTATGTAAGAATTTAGAGAAAATTCTGAGACCGTTTCACTAGTCCACGCGATAATTTTTCAGGTCTGCCAATGATACATATGGATACATTCAATTATTTCATTACTGACACTAAAAAGGTCTGAGTTTTCCACTCATTTCAATTCTATACTTTACTCTTACAATCAAATTCCTCCTATCCATCATGACCTGGCTTTCTACTAGTTCACTGAGACAAACCCTCCAAAATTCCCCTCACGTTTATTGTCTTGATATGATAACAATTGTGTTGTTTTTAAATTTCTATATATAACGATTCCTGACAGAAAAAAATTACTGCCTGATGAGGTGCTTATAAGATAGAACCGAAACACAATGGCTTTTGTGTTGCAGTAAACTATGTTTTTGTTATAAACTTATAATAAAACTATTACCATACATAATGCCCTACTAAGTATCGGGCATTCCTAATAAAGTAAAGTGGACTGCTAACACACGAGTTTGTACTGCTTCTAATATATATATATATATATATATATATATATAAGAGCTATATATGTAAGACCTTTCATAACTGATAGTAAAGAGAATAAACTGAGCCAACGTACCTTGCTGTTTCTCTCCATGTGCGTCACAGGAAGAAAAAAAAATATAAATTAACAACGGTCTTGATTATTGTAGAGAGGATTACAACCCATAAATATATTAAAAATTTTCAAAATTTTAACCTGCTACTATTCAAAGTTTTTATAAGTAAACACTATATTTTTTTAGGATAAAGCTTTTAACAAGAATTTTTAGTGCCGCTAAATAATGTAGATTACCTTGTGGTGCAATGGATATCGCCTCAAAATGCGAAATCTGGGAGCCGAGTTCGAATTCTAGGCAAATTCATTTCATTCACTAACGCACAAATACTCTTGGTAAAGTTATTAATCCATTTCTTCTTCCTTCAGCTGTAGGTTAAACAGCAGGATAGATTGGGTTCTATAACCTTGGTTGGCAACCGGTCAACCTACTATGGGAAAATGAAAACCTACTCCGGGAAAATCGTCTACCTAGTCAGTCATGTCTCGAATGATCACACAAGCATGTATCCCGTATGGAAATTAAATAACTGACTGATATTATCTGTCTGCCATTTGAATGTACCCGATGAAATTCTGTCACTGATATAGTATGTGGCCTACCTTAAAAAGTCTATTATAATGTAGATAACTATCTGATTAGGATTAGAGAAAATAATTAGTGTTAATAAATATTCGAATGTATATATATATATATATATATATATATATATATATATATATATACTCTTACTAAAGTAGGACGCATCCCAACCGGGTAGGCCACATACTATATCGCCACCGAATTTTTAATACTTCAAGCGTACTTTTCTATAGGTCTATGAAAATTACGTTTTCAAAATTTTAAATATATTGGCACGAGTGTAGATTTTTGTAAATCGAATTACAATTGCAGTATTAGGCCGAAGGGGAAGGTGGGGTGAGGCTGGGTTACACTAACTATTCTAATCTTTTCTAATCCGATTTACGTCCTATTCATTTTATTACAATTTATTAATTCACCACAAAAACTTATCTATCGCCATTCAATCCACCATAGAGAACAATACAATATTATTTACAGGGACCCTACAGACACACGCATGACAATAATCTCATGATATAACAAACACCCTTTTTATTTCTGTCATTTGTTAATAAAAATATACAAAAATTTAATTAGATGAAACGATGGCTGGGAGGATGAACCCACATTAATGTAAAATGTAACAAACATTAAAACTGAAAATATAATATCTTATTAAGATCCGTCCATTTCACAAAAAATGAGCGGCCGATGTATTCTGTCAATAAGTAAAATCAAGGAGCTCTCTCACTAGTGTGGCACTGTGCAGCTGCAAGTTATAATAATCAGTCAAGTGCCATACGTGATACACGCTTGGGCGATCATGTCTCGAAAGAGACATGACTGACTGGGCAGAAGATTATCCCGCAGTAGGTTGCCATTGCTTTCCGCGGAAGACTGGTTGCCGACCAAGGCTATAGAACCCAATCTGTCCTGCTATTTAACCCATAACTGGAAGGAAGAGACGGATTAAAACCTTTCCAAAGGGTATTTGCGCGTAAGTGAATACAATGGATTTAGCTGGAATTCGAACTCGGCTCCCCGGTTTCTCGTTCCGAGCCGATATCCACTGTACCACAACGCACAAAATTGTTAAAATATCGATAGTTACATTAAGCTAGGGTGTGTATGTGTGTCCATGGTTGCACATAGGTGTGTGTACGTATGCACGTATGTATACATCTGTGTGTGATAAGAAAACAGCAAGGCCAAAAAGACTGTAGTTTTATTTAGTCAACAAATAAATATGATTCCAGTACCAAAGCTCACCAAATTTAAACTACATGTATAAGATTCAAAGATTTTATGACTATTCTTAGAACGGGGGTTGACACAGATCAGTTTACGGGTATCTTTAATATAAATATACCTTCATTTTAACTGAGTGGGACACAATCGTTTAAGCGTGCGGTTGAGCAACATCGGGGTCTCTCCGATGTGGGGGTACTAGCTTTGACGCGAGACTACCCTTGACGCGGGACTAGCTTTGATGCTGTAGACTAGCCCAGGGAGAGAGCCCTGCCTGGTTGTCAAGGGCGACGCGTTGGAGAATTATACTGCGGGATGTCATGTCATCTCTTCAGCGTGACTGAGAGAATAAAAGTCCCAATGTCTTAAATACATTTTCGGATTTGTTTCTCCTTTTTTAAAAGTCTTCCTTTTGTTGTTGTTTTGGTGAAAAACGATCGCAACGCATACAGCGTGGTGTCCTAATTGATGAGCGGCCATCAGCAAACGAACTAATAACGAATTACCATTGTTAATACCACTTTTCAACGTTTTATTGTGTTACATTAGAGAAGAGGGATCGACAAAATAGATTACGGAGTTAAGAAAATATCAATGGCTGATTCAGTCGAGATGGAAATGGAAGAAAAACAAACTGGGGAGGTTAGGAATCTTGACAAATATAAAAATAGAGACAGCAGCCAAAGAGAAAAAGGCATAGATAGACAGACAAACAAAGACAGGGATAGAGAGAGAGAGAAAGACAACAACAGACAGAGAACAGAGATAGAGACAGACAGACAGATATAGAAAGGCACAGATAGAGATCAACATTGAGATAGAGAGAGAGAGAGAGAGTGAGAGAGAGCGAGAGAGAGACAACAACAGACAGAGAACAGAGATAGAGACAGACAGACATATATAGAAAGGCACAGATAGAGATCAACATTGAGATAGAGTGAGAGAGAGCGAGAGAGAGAGAGAGACAACAACAGACAGAGAACAGAGATAGAGACAGACAGACATATATAGAAAGGCACAGATAGAGATCAACATTGAGATAGAGAGAGAGAGAGAGAGAGAGAGAGAGAGCGAGAGAGAGAGACAACAACAGACAGAGAACAGAGATAGAGACAGACAGACAGATATAGAAAGGCACAGATAGAGATCAACATTGAGATAGAGAGAGAGAGAGAGAGAGAGAGAGAGAGAGCGAGAGAGAGAGAGAGACAACAACAGACAGAGAACAGAGATAGAGACAGACAGACATATATAGAAAGGCACAGATAGAGATCAACATTGAGATAGAGATAGAGAGAGAGAGAGAGAGAGAGTGAGAGAGAGCGAGAGAGAGAGAGAGAGACAACAAGACAGAGAACAGAGATAGAGACAGACAGACAGATATAGAAAGGCACAGATAGAGATCAACATTGAGATAGAGAGAGAGTGTGAGAGAGAGCGAGAGAGAGAGAGAGAGAGAGAGACAACAACAGACAGAGAACAGAGATAGAGACAGACAGACATATATAGAAAGGCACAGATAGAGATCAACATTGAGATAGAGAGAGAGAGAGAGAGTGAGAGAGAGCGAGAGAGAGAGAGACAACAAGACAGAGAACAGAGATAGAGACAGACAGACATATATAGAAAGGCACAGATAGAGATCAACATTGAGATAGAGAGAGAGAGAGAGAGAGAGTGAGAGAGCGAGAGAGAGAGAGACAACAACAGACAGAGAACAGAGATAGAGACAGACAGACAGATATAGAAAGGCACAGATAGAGATCAACATTGAGATAGAGAGAGAGAGAGAGAGTGAGAGAGAGCGAGAGAGAGAGAGAGACAACAACAGACAGAGAACAGAGATAGAGACAGACAGACATAGAAAGGCACAGATAGAGATCAACATTGAGATAGAGAGAGAGAGAGAGAGTGAGCGAGAGAGAGAGAGAGAGACAACAACAGACAGAGAACAGAGATAGAGACAGACAGACATATATAGAAAGGCACAGATAGAGATCAACATTGAGATAGAGAGAGAGAGAGAGAGAGAGAGTGAGAGAGAGCGAGAGAGAGAGAGAGACAACAACAGACAGAGAACAGAGATAGAGACAGACAGACAGATATAGAAAGGCACAGATAGAGATCAACATTGAGATAGAGAGAGAGAGAGAGAGTGAGAGAGAGCGAGAGAGAGAGAGAGAGACAACAACAGACAGAGAACAGAGATAGAGACAGACAGACATATATAGAAAGGCACAGATAGAGATCAACATTGAGATAGAGAGAGAGAGAGAGAGAGAGTGAGAGAGAGCGAGAGAGACAACAACAGACAGAGAACAGAGATAGAGACAGACAGACATATATAGAAAGGCACAGATAGAGATCAACATTGAGATAGAGAGAGTGAGAGAGAGCGAGAGAGAGAGAGAGAGACAACAACAGACAGAGATAGAGACAGACAGATATATATAGAAAGGCACAGATAGAGATCAACATTGAGATAGAGAGAGAGTGAGAGAGAGCGAGAGAGAGAGACAACAACAGACAGAGAACAGAGATAGAGACAGACAGACAGATATAGAAAGGCACAGATAGGGATCAACATTGAGATAGCGAGAGAGAGAGAGAGAGAGAGAGAGAGACAACAACAGACAGAGAACAGATAGACAGACATTCATAGAAAGGCAAAGATAGAGATCAACACTGCATAGTAAGTGACAGTCTCACACTTCAACTTCAGACTAACTTTTGTCCAACAGATAGAGTTGAAGAGTGAAAAGGTCATAGCAAAGGGTTTATTCCAATGTTAAACTATAAAAGATAACCGTTGTATTAAACATACTTCCTCTGTCTGTCAGTCAGTCAGTCAGTCACTTGGGCGATCAGGTCTCAAAAGATGCATATTGACTGGGAAGACTGTTTTGCTCGCAGTAGGTTGCCATTATTTACTAACCAAGGCCTTAGAACCCAATCTGTCCTGCTATTTAACCCATAGCTGGAGAGAGAAACGACGGAGTCATACCTTTTCCAAGGGTATTTGCTCGTAAGTGAATGCAAAACTTCGTCTGAAATTTGAACTCGGATCTCTGATTTCTCGTTCAAAGCCGATACTCAAAATGTTAATCAATATATTTTGATGTAGACGAATACCATTATGCCCATGCGTATGAGCATGAGTACATGCGTTTATAGTTTTACTTTTCTAAAATAGAAAACCTTATTAGCATTATGTAGTCTGTAGCCTTTACAAAAGTCATTCACGTTCGCTTTGACCGAGGTGATAATTCAGGCACCCCACCTTGAAAATGCGGATAGTCACGTACCAGTAATAACAGCTATACCTTCGTGTTAGCTAGCATCGTCGATAAGCAAATGAGGCAAGTATCTGCGAGCAGGCGCCCGTTTAGATTCTGGCCGATTCTCAAGTCAGTATCGAATATAAGAGTGGCGGAAAAAGTATTTTTGGCTCTGGTACCGTGGAAGACATGACAGCGAATTTCTATGAGGATATTTTATTGATTGTGCGAACAAAGATCGAGAAGTTCGATCACAAACAAATATTCGCTGCTAACACTTAAAATCTGCCGTATCAATGCATTCCAGGATGGAAGACTGTATATTGCGAGTTTTGATCATGAAATGATCAAGTCTTCAAATAAGCGGCGTTGTTCGGTAGGTTTCAATTCCGTGAGCTGTAGAGTAAGTAAACACTGACGACCTCGGCTTAATTTAGATCAAGGCAACTAAACTATTAGGAAGACGAAATGCACCAATTTTCCTTATTGTGATAACTATGAAAATCAGCATTCAAATGCCCGGATTTTACCCAAACTCGAAAACGAAAAGTTAGTGCTAGTATAAATTACGCAAGAATTTCAAATGACCATGCAGCGCCAATTAAATATTTTAAACAGATTCTCATAGTCTTTAATCACATCTCTAAGCTTCCCATTCTGAATATGATTTTATAGCACATTGATTCCTATATTATGGTCATTTCCCGCCAAACAAAAATTTTTCAAGTGGATTCTCATAGTCTTAAATCACATCTCCGTGGTTTGATTCTTTTTTTTTTTTAATCATTTCACTCCGGGCAAGGCGTAAATGCCACTGATGTGCGGGGGGCTACATAACTGAAAGAAATTTAATTAGAGGAGTGAGAAGAGGATTACAAACCAATATTAGAAAGAAGCAATAGAAAGATGAAAATGCAGGTGTAATGACAGTTGCAAGGGGGAGAGAAAGAGAAGGATATACGGCGTGGGGGAAGGGCTAGAGTCAAGTGGTTAGTAGATGAGTATTGATATTGCATTTAAATTTCTGGAGGTTGTAGCGGTCATGAAAGCAAGAATATGGGAGCGAGTTCCACAGGCGGGAAGTGCGAGAGAAGAAGCTGCAGGAGTAGAATTGTCGTCTGCATTTGGTTAACCTAACTGTGAATGGATGTTACCCAGTTACCATTCTGGTTGCACGAATAAACACCTGTTGAGGAGGCACCAGTGACTTAAGTTCGTCTGAGCAGAAGCCATGAAAGTACTTATAGAACAGACAAAGGGAGGCCACATTTCGTCGGTGGGGAAGTGGCTGTAGTCGAGCCGCCAAGTCAGCACCTATCACGTTACTAACTCTCCTTTGGAGCCTGTCGAGAACACTGAGGTGAGCGGCAGAGGCGCCTGACCATAAATGGCAGCAGTACTCCATGCAGGGTTGAATGGTAGACATGTATATATGCAGGATGGATTCAGGCGGAAAGAACATCCTGGATTGACACAGTGACCCAACCTTTTTAGCAGTGGATTTAGCCATGGATTCGATATAGCGGTTCCACTTGATCAGAAGAGAAGGTATGGCCGAGGAGGCGCAGTGTATTGCACTTAGGGAGAATCGCTTGGTCCATGCTTATGTGAGGCAGGATAGGTTGCCTGTGATGGTTGACAGACAACAGCTTGGTCTTGGACGCATTGAAGTTGACAAGCCACTTCTTGCCCCAATTCACCACAGAGTGTAGATCCCGTTCAAGGTCAGCAGCAAGATTATGTCTGTCCGCCATGCCAGATTTCTTCCTTGTGCGGAAGTATAATGTGGTGTCATCTGCGTAGATGCCTATTTGGGACTTGATCTCATCTGGGAGGTCGTTGATGAAAATAAGGAAGAGCGTCGGGCCCAGGATAGAGCCCTGGGGGACACCGGCATTCGTGCTGTAGGATGAAGAGGCATGCCCATTCAATACGACCTTCATTTTGCGGTTGTTTAAAAAGGACTGGATTATGTCAAGCAGGCGTCCAGTAATGGCGTAACCCCGTAGCTTGCAAAGAAGGCCAGAGTGCCAGACCCTGTCAAAAGCCTTGGAGACGTCCAGAGCAACTGCACGAGCCTCGCCTGACTCATCGAGTGTCCGGAGTATGTACCCTGTAAAGGTTGTTAGCATATCGGCAGTGGACCTGGCAAAGCGAAAGCCATATTGCTTGTCAGAGAAGAGTTTGTGGGCAGTAAGATGTTGAACTATTTCAGCATTGATTATGGCCTCGAACACTTTCCTGAATATCGGTAGAAGTCTGATAGGATGGGTCCATGGTTCACCACAATTCTTAAAAAGAGGAACGACTGAAGAGAACTTCCAGCATGCAGGAAAACAGGAAGCAGAAAGGCAGTAGTTAAACAGTTTAGAGAGGACAGGGGAGAGTTCAGGGGCACACCTCTTAAGGACTATCACCGGGATTCCGTCGCCACCGTTCGCCTTCTGGGGGTCAAGTTTTGAAATTAGTCGGTATACTACCTTCGGGGTAATATGTACGTCGTGCAGTTTGGCCTCAGTTCCAGATGAGTCAAACGTGGAGTTGGATGAGAATCTGCGGGCAAAGCACCCAGCCTTGTCTGCAGATGATGTGAGAACCTCAAATTCATGGATTAAAGGAAGTATAGATGATTTGCAGCTGTTAAGCACCCGTTTGCATATCCGCCAGTAGTCCTTGGAGCCGAACTTGCGGTCAGCTATGCGCTGTCGCATTCTCTCAGCAAACAACCGTTTGGCGTCATTCAGGATTCTCTTGCACTTATTGCGAGCAGATGTGAATAGGTGCCTATTATTATCAGATGACTGGCTCCTGGATAGTCGGAAGTAATGGTTCCTGTGGGCAATGGCGGCCGAACAGGCAGGAGAGAACCACGGAGAGGAATGAGGTTTTAGGCAATATTCCTGGTGGGTATGAAGGCATCACTGCCAGCTTTCACCCATGACGAGACCTCAGAGGCACAGTCATCAACTGGGAGATCGAACACTTTTCCCCAAGGGACGTCGCAGAGGAATTCGCGAAATGCATCCCAGTCAGCTTTTTGGTAGCGGTAGGAGGTCCTATAGGTAGGAGGCTCCTGAGGGGAGTGAGAGTGGAAAGAAATACTGAGAGAGACAACCGCATGGTCTGAGTTGCCGAGCGGACAAAGCTGCGAGACTTGACAGGCGTCAGGGGCAGAGGTAAAACATATATCTAGTAGTGAGGAGTGTCCGGAGAGAATGCTTGGGAAGCGAGTGGGGAAGTCCACCACTTGCGTAAGGGATTGGGAAATAGCGAAGTTCATGGCCCGCTAGATCAGTAACAGTCTTTAATCCACTCAGAGTGATGGGCGTTGAGATCTCCGAATACAAATATGTGAGTGAATGGGTGGCAGGAAATAGCCTTATCAATGTTGTCAGCAATGCTATCTAGAAGGGAGCAATCAGGAGAGGAGGGAGAGCGGTACAGAAAGAATAAGTAACTAACCTAACTGAGGAGAGACAGATGGAGACATACGTACTGGTGGGCAGCAGATTCAAGTGAATCAATGGGGAGGTGTTCCCTGACGTAGATCCCCAGCCCATGCATGTGGACAGTGGAATCCTTCCTTAAGAGGGGGAGATAGCCAGGGATGGAGAGGTCAGAGGAGGGAATAGAAGAGTTGTTTAGGTTAATTTCGCAAAGCGCTAGGATGTCCGGGGACTTTTCAGGGAGGAAAGCTTCTACGCTAGGAAAGTTAGTACGAATGCCCCGGATATTAATGAAGGAAAGGTTAAGGGCTTTAGGTGGTTTGATTTTAGCTGGTTTAGGGTTGTTTGTGCTTTTGTTCATCATATGTTTTGTTTATAGTGAGGGACCTAGGTAGAGGATACAGGCGGTCATTATCCACGATCTCTGCTGGGAGAGAAACTGGCTAGAGCTGCAACAAGGTGTGGCCTCAGGGTTGCCCATCGAAAGTGCTTGCAGGGACACCTATCCATGCGCGACATGGCACTACAAGAACCCCGATATTATACAACTGTTGATCAAAGCAGCGGCTCTTGACGCTACGCAAGAGTTAGGGCTCCTAACTACCAGTCGGAAGCAGCAACCAGGAAACTGCCAATCCGGTACCCTCACAATGATGAGCCGTTGCCACCAACCAGACAGATCGAAGGAAAATCACGAAAGCACCAATACTAAGGTCAGAAGTGAGAGAAGAGAAAGCCGGAGACCACATCTTAAACAGGGAACAAGGGGCAAGCCTCTACTCCTGTTCAATAGACGTGGGAGGAGTGTGAATCGAACGATAGTTTGGGCTATCTACTCCAATTTAACAAAAAAAAAAAGAAATAAAAAAGTTAGGGCTGACGAGTTAAGTAAGTTTTAACATAAATAGAAGAACCTCAAGACAATGGAACAATATTTTAACCAAACGGAGCATAAAGTCGAATAGGTTAGCAAAAGAGAGAAAAAAAGAAAAAAAAACAAGCCAAGAAAATTATTACAGACAGAACGGAGAGGAAAAAAAAACGATTTCTCATGCACTTACCTCGCAGAAAATAATCTCTGGAAATTTGAGTAAAAATAACATAATTAAAAAATTAATAAAAGCAACAATATTTTCACTCTGTCTTTTTCCAGAAAAATAAAGGTCTATATAACTGCGATTTGTGCAGAGAGTTATGGTCAGAGATGGCTTATGGCCTATCGATTCCTATATAATGGTCATATAACTTTAAAATACTTTCTCATAGTTGTTAAATATATCTGCAAGTTTTTCATTCTGAATATGATTTTATAGCACATTGATTCTTATATACTGGTCATGTAATTTTAAAATAATTTTTCATAGTCTTTGGCCTCATCTCGAAGGTTCTCATTCTGAGTTTGTTTTTATAGAACATTGACTTCTCTATAATGCTCTGTTGGAAATTTACAGATATAACAGGTCTCCTGATTGGCCGAAGACCCGAACCTCGTCTTGGACTTGAGGCGGGCCTTTACGCCAGGAAGAGGCTCGCGCCTTTTTTTTTAGCTTTTTTCTTTTTTTTTTGCACCGACTTGCTTGCTCGGTTGGCACGGACAGCTTCGGAGATCAACGTGCCGAGTTTCAACCAGCGGGGCCAACAATTGGCACCCTCATGTCTCGCTATATCGAGACCATCTCTCCATAGTATTGGAGACCCATTGGGCTAACAGCCTCAACCTTATCAGAGAAAATATCTCGACATCCTTCCTTTCTTATAAGGAAACCCTTTGGGCAATGCCTGTCCATCTGAGAGAAAAATTCTCTAAGAACTATCGACTTTCGACCGAATGGAACTGCAGAAGAAGCTGACCCCAGAATTTCCTGTACGTCGCGGACCGCCGTTCCTCGTGTTTTCCCATACCCTTCTCAGACGAAGGAACTAACAAGCTACGCAGCGAGAAGGACTATACCAGGCTACGAAGTAGCCGCAAAATCAGTTTTTGCAAGACAATAAATTGTTTTACTTTATCAGGTATGTCTTGTTTGTCTGACTGTTTCCTTCCACTGCCTAAGCACTGAGTTATGTGTGAATATTTCTCACAGCTCATGTCACACCAAACATAGATTTTAAAGTAGATTTTAATAGTATTTAATAACATCACCGTGGTTTAGATTCTGGATATAATTTTCTGACATACTGACTCCTCTATAAATAGTCATGTTGTGCTAAACCAGTATTTCTAATTAGATAATCTTTAATTCCAACTACAAGTTTCCGATCCTGAATGTAGCTTCATGGCACATTGACTCCTTGATATGGACCCCGGTATGGGGCCATAAAATAATGAGTCAACATAGTGGTAGGCCAAGAACATATATTACGTCAACAAGAGATACAAAGAGAAAGAGTAATAATAGCTTGGCTACAAGTGACCGACAGACAGACAGACTAGGCTGAGCTGAACTGAAGTCGTACTGGAAACCAGTGTCTCTGTCGCCTCGGCTCTGTCCTCGAGGGTAATTAACTCTCGGTTATTATATGCAAAGAAGAGTCCATTATTAAGTGGGTAACTCCCCACAACACCCTCCTTCCAAGAGCTTTTCCGCCCGAAAAGCTGTTTAATATTTTTTTTGTTTAGGGTCGACGATCAAAAGATCCGTGAACTTCTTTTCCTACTAGATCGCCTTCTTTCGGGTAAATCTTGGGGTGCCTCGAGGTCGACATTCTCGAAAATGATATCTATTTATTTGACGGTGGTGAATCATTTATATCAGTTGTCCAACATTTCCTTATTTGATTTTGGTGGCGCTTATGTATATTCTTGGGACCTTGTATCATGTCGACTAAGTCTCCCACTCTTTGTTTTATAGTGCCCGCTCCTCAAAACGTCATGTTATTTTTGTAAACATTGAAAAGTACTTTTTCGCCACAAGAGTAACGTTTTCTGGGAAGTGTGATTGTCTTTTTGAATTTAACTTGTTTGGGATAAGCTTGTCGAAAACTGATCTGATTTTTCACGCAAACATCGTTTCTACCGGTGAAAGTCCCGCTAGTGTATTGGGATTTGGGGTAATTCTATACACCTGCAGAAACTGTTGCAGCACCTTTTCAGTAGGTGTGCCCTGTGCTTCCTTAAGTGCTCGTTTCAATGCGTCGACGAAACATTCCGCTTGCCCATTGGACCTACAGTGATATTATGGAGTCGTGATATGGTTCACTTGAAAGGTTTCGCAGAATTTTTTGAATTCGTAAGATGTGAACTGCGTTCCGTTATCAGTTACTACGCAATCCACAACGCCGAAACGTGCAAACAGTTCATGCAGAAAAGCTATCGTGCATTCTGTGGTTGGTTTTTTACATCTGAGGACTTCCGGCCATTTGGTGTGGCTGTCTACGACTATGGGGTAATAGTGATCCTCTAATGGTCCCGCAAAATCGACATGTATCCTCTACCATGGTTGGTCCGTCTTCGGCCAAGGCTTGTACATAACTGGTGGAGTTTTAGCAGTAAACGCGTACCTTTTGCATGCGTCAATCATGTCTGTGATATCTCTGTTCATGTTAGACCAGTAGATATAACATCACATGAGGCTTTTAGTTCGTTTTTTACAGGATGTCCCGTATGAAAGTCCCGAAGGATTTTCTTTTGTATACTTCTTGGTATCACCACTCTTTCGTTGTATAATAGTACCTCATCACAAAGAGAAAAAACCTCAGGCACACTTGAGTCTTTTTTGTAAATTTTATTCTTAGTAGACGTAATGAACTCGTCTTTCAGAGCCTCCCTTTTAATGTCGGATAATGTAACTGGGAGCTCTCTTATGGAGTTGGCGATCATGTTTTTTATTTCGCAATTCGTTCTCAATGTTGCGATTATCGAGTCTTCGAAAAACTCTTTATTTTTAGGAACGAGTCTGGATAATCCGTCAGCGTAGCAAATATTTTTGGAAGACAAATGCTCGATTTTGAAATTGTATTTCAACAATATTATTCCCCATCGAATGAGTCTGTTAGCGGTGTACACCGGCAATCCTTTTTTACTTCCATATATCGTCAGCAGCGGCTTGTGATCGGTTTGTAGAGTAAAATGTCTGCCATGCAGATATCTGTGGAATTTGGTCACAGCAAAGATTATACTTAATGCTTCTTTTTCAATCTGTGAATACAGCCTTTCTGCCGGCAGCAAAGATCGGGAAGCATGCGCTATCGGTTTTCTCATTCCGTCCGGAAGTTTATGTAATATACAAGCGCCAATGCCATAAGCGGTAGCATCGCTCGCTATTATAATATCCAATTTTGGGTTATAGTGGGTGAGGGAAAGGTCTGACGTAAGTGTATCTTTTATTTTCTCTAATATTTTATTTGGGTTAAATAAAATTCGCACTTAGCTTCTTTAACTTTAAAACCATATTCCTGGATTTTATCAAATACACTTATTATATGCTCTCTATGGTATTTCACTAATTCACTCGTAACTTGAATGTCGTCAAAATAGGCAGTTGCGAAATCAAGGTTGCCTAGCATGGTGTCCATGACCTGTTGAAAAATAGCAGGCGCGACCTTGACCCCAAAAGCCTATCTATTAAGTTTATATAGACCTCTATGTGTATTTATAAACAGCAGTTTGGAGCATTCTTCATCAACCTGGATTTGTAGGTAAGCGTCTTTTTTTTTTTTGAAACTTGCCCCTGTTTAATTTGTTGAATATTTCTTCTGGGCTAGGTAGATGATAATGATGGTATTTTAACGAGGCGTTCAAACCCGTCGAAAAATAAGCGCATACTCTGATTTGATTTGTCCTCTTATTGACGTATACCACTAGAGCAGCAGATTTTAGACAGGATACTTGCATTTTCTAATCTGTCTAATTCTTCTTCTATTTGGTTTACTGCTGCGAACAAAACGTTCCTCTTCTTTTTGAACACGGGCTGTGCATTATCCTTTAACTTGAATTGAGCTTTTATTTTAGAGCATTTCCCTAGGCAGCCTGAAATCACCTCCGGGAATTTTTCCTTTAGTTCCAGTTTCAGTTCTTCAATGTTGGACGTTGTAGTTTCTATTTTGCGATAGAACATACTCATTGGACAGTTCCACAAATTGAACGTTTTAATCCAATCTATACTGAACAAATTTTCAGTATTTTTCATCGCATATGCTCTCAATTTTTTAGTGGTTCCATTTAATGTTACCTCGAAAAATACTTCTTCTAAAATGTTTATTTTTTCACCTGTCATAGAGCGTGCCGTTTTGTTAGTTGTCAATAAATTTGGCTTTTTCAGTTGCCTCCACGTATGCAAATTTATGATCGTCAGCTCAGATCCACTGTCCAGCTGGAATTTAATTGTTTTATTAAATATTTGCACGATTACATATTTGCGCAAATTTCCATCTTCCTTATCGCTTGACTGCGTCTGCCTTATTTTATTTTTTGTTCTAGATTTTTTCACATACCAGCAACTTGATGTTATATGGCCAGCTTTACCGCAATTCTGACGGATTTCTTTCTTTCTAAATTGGCAAAACCTCATCCAGTGTAATTTTCCGCAAATGTAACAAGGACCTGGTGGTGAATTTTCTTGTCTTATAGAATGCTTGTCATGATATTTTCTTTTTCCGATATTTTCTTATTTCCGGGGAATGGCGTTTTGATCAGTTCAAAATTTTTTTATATGAGCGACTCCCGACTCCTCGATATTCCTAAAGTCACTTTTTACGGATACGACTCTCTGGCAGTCTTCTGCTAGTTTTTGGAGGGTTAAACCTGACTCATTTTCTAGTTTTGTTATCACTCGACGGCTAACTTCAGCGTCTCCGGCTGAGACCAGACCTTGAGCAAAAATTAGGCATTTAAAGTCGTCAGCAGATAATTCCACTAATTTGAAATCGTTACAGTATTCATTTACCGTAGTGGCAAATGTTAAATAGTCCTGCTGATCCTTTTTGAATAAATTTAGACACTTCCATCTTTTATGAAAAAGTGATGTGTTCGACCCAAATAATTCCGACAGTAGCTTGACTGCTTCTGAGAATTCCAGATGTGTTGTCTTTTTGGGGAGGATAAAATCAACAAACTTGCTGTTCTCTGCTGTACTCAACTTCCTTAGTAATAAACGCACTTTCTTGGAATTTGGCCAATTATTACAGTCGACGTTAAATAAATACTCGTACCGTCTATAAAAAGCATCAAAGGATTTTTTTCGTTTTCAGGTATATACTCAAAAGTTTCCATAGAGCACCAGATAGTACCCTGGAAAAAACAGTATTATTCTCAGTTTATTTGCAATTTAATGATTTAAGTAACTCTTTAATTTGATTTTGTCGTTCCTCGATCCTTTTAGACTTGTTATTGCAAATCCATCTGTTGTTTATGTAGCTCCATAAATAATTGTTGCTGTTGTTGTTGTAACTGCTCGTTGCTTTTTTGTTGTCGATCCAACTGAGTTTTCATTAACTGAATTATCACTTTTTGTAAGTCTTCCATTTTTTTTTCAAACTCAAAACGACCAAGTATCCCTGTTTTTTATCAGTGATAAAAACCTAGCTACTGAGAGGTTAGGTTTATAATTAGGTTTTTTAAATTAAAACATTTATTGAATCCAGTGACTTGACACAAAGAGTCGTGGGTTCTGTACCTGGCTACATCAGACATTAACTCAAAAATAGTTGAGTTAAAGAGAAATAATTCATACTGAGACATCTAGAAGAGGCATGGCTCGTGGGACTAGAACAATCTACCCCGATAAACGAAATAAAGTTTTCAGTTTAAAAATTCAATCATCTGATGAAGGGTGCAATGCACAACAGCCAAAACGTCGTGAACAAAGATGAGGACAATTGTCCAAACAATGTAAATACTTTAAATAACGGACAGATTGTATTTTAAAAATTCCATGCCCCCTTTTGTTTGTAATAAAGCAATACAAGACGCTATAAAGCAATTCAATACGCTACAAAATTGCTTCAAGCTTTTCGCTATCTTCTTCAGTCTATTTCGCTTCGTTCTAAACAACAAATCACTCAGTAAATCCCAGTCCTGACATATATAGATGGCGCCACTAATAAGAATCCATATGAATTTTATGAAGTATTAATCTTCAAATGGCACGTGATAAAATTTGGTCTAATTCAGAATATCAGTTTAGAAATTACAGTTATTTAAGTGAAGCTACTGTTGCAAATTTTCAAAACAACGAAAAAATCTGAATTTCGTGTGTTGATAATGCATTGCTTTCTGATGAAAAAATTCTGTTCAAGCAACGCAATGGCTTGTTATTCGGATTCTGCTTCGTCGGAAATAACGGTTAAGAGTTTTTATGTGGTCGTACAGACAAAAATGATGCTGAAATCTCAGGTCGCCCAAAATCATCAGTTGTCCCGGAAAACACCAAAAAATTTACAAACTCGTTTTGGCCGATCGTAAATTGAAGTTGCGTGAGATAGCAAAGGAGTTGAACATATCAGAAGGTAGTGCATTCACCATTTTGCATGAACATTTGTCAATGAAAAAGAGGTGTTCAAATTTGGTAACAGTCGATCAAATCAACAATGTGTCGACGATTCAGAGCGTTGTTTGCAACTGTTTCAACGCAACAAGAAGAGGTTTTTGCGTAAATATATGGTAATGGATGGAACATGAATCAACCACTTCACTCTGAAGTCAAATCGGCAGTCAGCTGAGTGAACAGCATCAGGTGAAAGCCGTCTACCGCGACCGAAGATGCAGACCTCAGCTGACAAGGTTTTGGCCTTCGTATTTTGAAATGCGCAAGGTTCATCGATTACCTTGAGAAAGGAAGAATCATCAATTGCGAATATTTTGTAGCATTAGGGGTGCGTTTGATGTTAAAAATCGACAAAAACGGTCACAAATGAAGAAGAAAATGTGATCTTTCACCAAGACAACGCACCGTGTAACAAGTCGATCGTAATGATGGCAAAACTATATGAATTGCACTTCGAATTGCTTCCGCATCCACCATATTCTCCAGATCTGGCCCCCAGCGACTACTGGCTGTTTACAGACCTCAAAAAATGCTCCAGGGAAAGAGATTTGGCTCCAATGAAGAAGTGATGACAGAGGTGTATTTTGAGGCCAAAGACAAATCGTTTTATACAAAAGGTATCGAATTGTTAAAGAAGCGTTGGAATCAATGTATCACCCTACAAGGAGATTATGTTGATGAATAAAGTCTAATTTTGCCTAAAAGTTGTTTTATTGGTTAGGCCCGGGATTTATTGAGTGATGTGTTATGTCATTATTATTTAGCTGTTGTTATTTATCTAATCATTAATCACTTCTGCACCGGTCTGACCACTCACACAAAAAGTAGGCAATATAAATTAAATGTTAATGTCCAATGAATTTCCAGCTTGATATAAAAATCGAAAATCAAAGTAATTCCCGGACATTTCAAACGACAATATTGACCAAAGTTATAGATTCATAAGAAATGAAAAAAAAGTTGGTTGGTTGTTCTGATTTTATGACAAATCAACCTCGGCGGGTCATTTTTTGCCAGCTAAACTTTATTTATTTATTTCTGGTAATACTTTTTTCTTTCAACAATATATTGTTGTTTATATAAGTTTTTGTGTCTAGTAAAACTTTTTTCTTTTCGAGTATCAAGATTCATTGGTGTTTGTTTTTAAGGGCAGGGTCCCCAAGTCCTACCCTTATTATTTAACCCATAACTTTAGGGAAGGGACAGATTAATACTTTCCCAAGGGTACCAGTGCTTAAGTGAATGCAGGGTATTCAACTGGAATTCGAACTCGGCTCACCGATTTTCTTTCCGAGCCGATATCCACTGCACCACAACGCACATCCGTCACTAAACGCTTACAGCACCTGGTATTCCCAATTCACCCATCGAAGTACTGACCAGGGTCAACGTTGCTTAACTTCGGTGATCGAGCGAGAATCGGTGTATTCAACGGGATAGGCCGTAAGCACGCACATCCGTCACAAGACGCTTGCAGCACCTGGTATTCCCAAAAGTTCACCCATCTAAGTACTGACCAGGCTCAACGTTGTTTAACTTCGGCTTCAGAAACTTTTCCACCGCCGAAACTTATCTTCTTGTACTTTAAACTTTACTCGTATCTGTTCTGAAGAACATCCATCTATGGTAGCTCGACTTTATGAATTTAAGCGCAGTACTAAATTGGCGACAAGATCCCGTCATTTTACAATTGAAATGACTAAATGTACCCGTATGGTCTATGCTGTTTCTCTTATTTCACTTCTCGCTAGTGGACTGACATTGTCGGCTATTTCTTATTTCTTTCTTGTGGAACTTTATTCTGCATTTTGCTTCTTTCTTCTGCCTTTTTGCAACTTTCTTCCGCTTTTGTGTTAGTTTCTTTCAGTTATGCTACTTTCTTCCACCTTTTTGCTACTTTCTTCCATATTTTTGCTACTTTCTTCTGCCATTTTGCTACTTTCTTCCATCTTTTTCCTACTTTCTTCCGTCTTTTTCTTACTTTCTTCCGTCTTTTTCTTACTTTCTTCTATCTCTTAGCTACTTTCTTTCGCCTTTTCGCTACTTTCTTCCATCTTTTTCTTACTTTGTTTCATCTTTTTGCTACTTTCTTCCGCCTTTTTGCTACTTTCTTCCGCCTTTTTGCTACTTTCTTCCATCTTTTTCCTACTTTCTTCCGTCTTTTTCCTACTTTCTTCCATCTTTTTGCTACTTTCTTCCGGCATTTTTGCTACTTTCTTTAGCCTTTTTGCTACTTTCTTCTACCTTTTTTGTTATTTCTTCCTTCTTTTGCTACGCAGTCAAGTTTGATCATTAAAAATTTAATACAATGCCATTCGTTATCTAATGTCGTTTTTATTCTTGTTCTTTAATTGTTCTAATTTTTTCAATATTTGTTTATATTTTTGTGATAAAGTACTGTAATTAATTTCCATAGTTCGGCCTGTTGTTCTCGTCTTTATTCCTATATTAACGATGTGTTGCCCGTTGTACGCTCTAACTTTCTTCAGGTGATTTAAATTTCGAACAGAGCCCTTTATTTCGATCAATGGGTAGATTGTTCTGATTCCATGGGTCATGCTACTTCCGGATGTCTTAATTATTTCCCTTTAACTCAAATCTCTAAGATTTTTTTCATCACTGCTGTAGCCAGGTATTGAACTCACAATCATTTTGGGTCAAGACACTGGATCTAACCAACGCTTTTATCCACATGGGCACATAACCCAGTGTATTTTTCTAAGCACAGACGTGACAGAAAGTCGAAACTATGGGCCACTCAGTGAGGATTGATCTCATTACACAGTCGTAATTGTTATAGCAAGACAAGCTTTTTAGCGATTACACCACGTCAAAAGACCTCTAAATGGTGATTTTCTAAGAATATCTTAAATATAGCACAAGGCCAAAAGAAGGGAGCACCAAATGAGGATCGAACTCACCACTTACTCGTAATTGTTCTAGGAAGGAAAGCTTACTATTACACCACATCGAGATACCAAAATTATTTACTAACCGTAATAAAAGGTTTGGTTCAAATTTCCTAGCACTTGAAGAAGGCCGAAGCCTATAACGGCAGAAACTTCGTCCAAATAACAACAAAGAAGGAAAGTGCTCGCACTGGGTTACATAGCAGGACAGATTGAGTTCTTTAGCCTAGGTTGTCATCCAGACTAGCGCCGAAAGCAATGACAATTTACTGTGGGATAATTTTCTACCCAGTCATTCTGTGACACTACAGTGCGACTGGCCCTCAATTCGCTCGGCGGCAACCAATTGTGATACCGCACAGGGCACGGTAGCCCTTATGTGACGCTCGTTCTCGTTAACGTCCGTGACACTGCCACCCGGTCGCGGCGATCCCGTTCGATGATGTCGCAACAAAAGCTGGACTACAGGACGTCTTTAGCTACTGTGCCACGTTCTGATTAGATCCCAGAAGTCTTGTCGTGCAATTTCAATAGTCGTCCCTTTTAGCCAGTCCGGACACTGGTGTACACTTATGAGTTGAAAAAAAAAAACAAAAAACACGGCACCAAGAAAAAAAAAAATTAATAAAATAAATGAACGAAGTCGAACACGCCTGGAGAGCTACGTAGAATGTCTTTATATAAAGAAAAACAATGTCTTTCTTTTCCCAAGAATACAGTTGTCGAAAATGATATACAATCGTCGAAAATGATTTTTACAACGGAGAGAGAAAGTTCGCCAAAAGCATCAAAGCTTCTAATCGTTAATTGAAAGTTTTGTTAGCGTTGAAATGTACTTCTAAAACAGCAAAGTTCTTTCGGGTTCTTGACGGAATCTGACGGAATGTGCCGAATCGGAGCGGCCGCTGGCGGAGTGTGTGTGGGTACTGACGGCGGTGGCACTATGCCCAAAGTCTGAACAATTAGCTCTCCAACTGAACTTTTCGCGTCGAGCATCTATTTTTATAACCAATTTCGATCCTCTCTGGGGATCCGGCCGGCCCACAGTCTTCGGCCAATGAAAATCGGTCTTCGCCCACTCGATTTGCGGATGTCTTTAGCTCAACGAATGAAATTTTGCCAACTCATATCGGAGCTTGATTCTATTTTAGATTCGCACGGACCCGATGTACTCACCAGCGGCTCTGACCTTCGGGTGACCTTATCAAATCACTCTGACACTTGTTTTGTCAACTCGTCTTCAGATTAGCGGAATACACTCCAGATCTAAGAGAAATCCATATTGAACATAATATAGGCGAAAATAATGAAAAACGAGAAATTTATATTTATCCAAAATAACTTTATTTTATGTTTCCGTGCTTTTAGAAGCACTTGATGGTACTAAAATTATTATTTTTTTCCTAAGCTCACCTCGCGTGACGCAATAAAACACTAATAATTTCACCAATATCAATTTCTCTCTCCGTTGTTTTAAACCAACCAAAGGAAAGTGTCCCCGCGGGAGAAGTGAAAGCATCACCGCGTGAGATAGTGTCACAAGTCATGTCTCGAAAGAGACATGATCGCACAAGCGTGTATCACGTATGTCACTTAACTGACTGACTCGGACGAAATATATTCCTTGATTCCGCTAGACCAAATCTTTACGGCAAGGACAAGCCATGCCACTTGCATAATGCCAAACACCCAACGTTCCCTCCGTATTCCATCGGGGAAAAGTAAGTTACACTCAAACATTTTTTCCCGCAAACTACTCCTCTGTAAAACCGTCACCCAAGATGTTTACTCGATCACGATAATCTTAACCAGTTCAAGTTTCGGACTAACTGTTACCTTCCTCTCCCATTCATACAAACTGCCTCCTAACGGAACCCTCTACCTAGAGTGGCTCGGGGCCTTGTACAGAGTGAACCTTACTGTAAAAACAAACACAAAACAAAAAGGCATTTCAGTTGTTCAGTTTTAATAGCGTATCAACTCTGTTGGTTATTTAATGCCAGAAAGATTCTTATTTTTTTAAATATATGGCTTGTAAACAATCCTTTGAATCAATGACTTAATCATTTTCCAATTATACCTTTAGAATAAAGTTATTTAGTATTATAGTTTGTGGTATAAACTCAAATCCTTCCAGTAAACTCGGATAGTATATACTTTTATCTTCTTGACAAAGTTCTTTAGTCATGTCATAAAATATTCATCATTATTTAAACTAAATTCGTTCCTGAGCAATACTGGGTACCCCTTTCTACACACACACACACACACACACACACACACACACACACACACACACACATATATATATATATATATATATATATATATAAGAACAATGTTGGTTAATTAAGTGACAACATGGAAAATTCTACCTGAAATTTTTGTCCTTTAGAGTGACTTAGAATATTAAAATTATGTTCTTACTGATGGAACTATATATATATATATATATATATATATGCTGTAGAGGGAAAATATAGATACAAATGATACATTTTTTTAGTTATAAAATCTACTGCATTGTGCAGAAGATATTTCCCGATCACTGTATATCTTGAGTGTAGGGTTAACCATTATCTTTCTTTCTTATCCGTATAGACTGACTTCTAACAGAACCATCCACATAGAGTGGCCTCTGAGTCTTGTACAGGATAATGTATATCCTCTGGGTCTTGTGCAGGATAATGTATATCCTCTGGGTCTTGTACAGGATAATGTATATCCTCTGGGTCTTGTACAGGATAATGTATATCCTCTGGGTCTTGTACAGGATAATGTATATCCTCTGGGTCTTGTACAGGATAATGTATATCCTCTGGGTCTTGTACAGGATAATGCTAACTGAAAAAAAACTTAATTTAATAACAACAGATGATGCATTGTAAATACAGGGTGGCCAAAATGTTACGAAAGGGTTTCAATATTTAATAACTTTTATTAATGTCTTGGTGGCATCACCCATTCAACAGATTGAACTCTTCCTACAACTACATATATTTCCCCTCACAAGAGAGAGCTCAGAGAGAGAGAGAAGCATAGAGCAGATCATCAAATCAGCAGAGAGCAATAGGTAGAGACAGCCAAGACTGCTACCGTATGACCATTGCGAGTCCCAATTCTAGTATTACTTCCTAACCCGTATTTATCGTTCTACTAACAGAGTTACACGTATTTGTTTTTTCCTGTGTTTAATATATATATCGTTATTTCCTATTTTGGTCGTTGTATTATTTTTTGCTGGACTTCTTAACCAGGTCCACAACAATTAATGCTTTAATTTTACTTTTATTTCAGATTTATATAAAGGAAACCATGAGATTTAAGCATGAAAAATATATACATTATAAAATATTTGACAGATAAATTGTTGATAGAGATAAATTTGTTAGAGATAAATTCTCATCTCCCTATGACTCGATTAATTTTTATCTGGAGTTAAAGGAAAGGTTTATGTCAACAAGCCTCAAAACAATTTATAGCTAAAAAGTAACAGAAATTAGATTCCTGGAGCCACAAATGTTAAGGGCTGTTATGGAAAAGACTTTAAAATGAGCACGTTTATGCAAATTAAAAACTAGACGCCATTTAAAAGAAGTAATCATTCACAATTAGGCGAAATAAATCTTATATCCTTTTTCTATAACTTAATAAAATATCACAATTTGTAAACAAAAAATAAATGTGATATTAAATATTGAAATCCTTTCATGACTTTAGGGCCACTTGGTTCAAAAAAATTATTTTTCAAATTGAATATAAAAGCATATACAATAAAGTAGGAACGAGAATATAGTTTTTATCGTGGAAATGTTTTAGGTTCGCCCACGTAGACAAAAGCACAAACTAATATTAGGTTTGTGATAAAAAATCAAAATGTATACTCGAGGACTTTAAAAACCAGACCCACATCATACCAAGTAGAGGGGAGATTCTGATAATCATCAACATAACAAAGTAAATAAGAGGGGCGTGTGAGAAGATATTTTGTCAGCATGCCATAGGGTGAAGATGAAAGAAAATGAAAAAATATATTGACCTTGCCAGCGAACTGCAAATACTGCAGGACATGATATTGTCGGGCTGATAATAGTTGCTTCCACTCGGAATTGTGCATGATTCGACTGGAATTCGAACTCGGCTCACCGATTTGTCGTTCCGAGCCGACAGCCATTGCACCACAACGCACATCCAAAGAAACTCTTACAGGCACTGGTATTCCTAAGCGGTCACCTGACCAATAATTGACCTGGCTCGATGTTGCTTAACTTTGGTGTATCGGACAAAAACCGGTGTATTCAACGTGATATGGCCGTAAGCTTATGTAAACAAACCTAAGAACAATTTAAATATAAAATAAATAACAGAAATTAGATTTCTGGAGCCACAAATGTTAAGGGTGTTATGTAAAACAGCCATTAACATTACTTTACAAGAAGCACGTTTATGCGAATTGAAAATAGTTCCGTTGGCGCTTTCAGAACTATTTCCTGGAATCATTCTGCCTCGCAAAACGCCTTCAGGATTCAAAGAACATTAGAAGTGCACAAATAACAGCGTTCCTTGGAACAGTTTGCTTGCTGAAGAAAATGTTGTGTCTCTACGTTGCCAGCAGGGGTTAAGATATGACCATTAATACTTGAGCAAAACATCTAAGAGTAAAAGATGATCGAAAATAATAACTAGAAAGAGCATTCAAAACCACAAACCTGCGCCAAGGCAAGAAAGAATAACGGCAATGAACTTGACCGCTCTTTACAGTCAAAGTACAAAAACAAGTAAATAAATAAACTAGACCGCTTTTAAAATGAGACAGCGGAGATCATTCAGTAATTAAAATGATCTAAGAGAGGTAATTAAGTATTTCATATTTGAAAGGTAAAAATTATATTTTATTAATAAAAACGAAAAAATAACCCAGAAACTTTTCCCATACCGGATCGAACCCAAAATCTAATTAGTTCGTGTCAGTCGTAAGATCAATCATTCCTAAAAATTGCAGCCGAATCCATCCAGCGTGTCTTGAGATTTCTTGACCACAAACAAACAGATAGGCAAGACGGCCGAATACAATACCTTCACCTTATGGCGGAGGTAATAACAATAATCATTACTTAAATAGATGTAACACCATCAATATCACTATCTGTACTGCCTCTGCATTTTTCTCTTCACCTTCTATAATGTTAATAATAATAATAATAATAATAATAATAATAATAATAATAAAAGCAATTCATGCATAATAATCACTATGAAAATCTATTTGAACTACTAGGTAAGCTTAATTTATGTGAGAAAGACATTAGGATAGCTCTCATCATTTATTGAGAAAAATAGTTGCTTACGAACAGTAAACAGGTCAAGCAAGTATACGAAAAAAAAAAAACAGGGGTAAGTCGTGGAAGAATTGATTCATCGGATTTATTTAATCTATGCAGCGAGACGGTCTGAAGAGAATTACAAACCCACAAGGATTTACTATCGGCGGCCATTATATTGATAAGATGTGCAGAAAATACGTACTAACTTCTGACTCCGAAGAAGAACTACCTAGCCTCCTAGACAATGAAAGCAAGCAGAATGGATTAAATATTTACTGTAAGAACAAATTGTATAGTCATCAGAAGGGTGTGAATTTTGAATTAGAGTCATCAGGATAAAGCAGGTAAGGACGACAGAAATAGATATGAAGGTGTAGTATCGCCTCCCAGAAAATACGTCTTAAAACATAGAGGAAAGTGTTGGACTGCTATGTCATTGATGAAGAAGAGACTCCAATCGGCAAATATTTTCTACAAATTGATGCTGAGAATGTAACTGACCTGACATCGGAACAACGACAGAGTTTCAAAGAAAATGGGAACTAAAAATTCACGCATACATTAAATCAGAAAGAAACATGTGAAAATTTTGAGATGAACAGTTTGGAAAATTCAATACTCCTAAACAGCGAGTAACTTGCCTAAATAGTGTGTGTGTGTGTGTGTGTGTGTGTGTGTGTGTGTGTGAAAATGAATGGCACACTAGGGTTGATGAAGGTTAGTTAGGAGTCAAACGTTGCTTAGAGACAGGAAGTTGAGGAGAGCCATGCTCATTCAACTCTCGAACGTGACAGTAGACGAAAGTGTGAATGAATGGCAGACTTAAACAAGGAGGAAAGTTAAGGAATCTAAAGCTGCTTAGAGCTACAAAAGGAAGAAAAATGTGGAGGGCCAAGCTCGCCAACCTCTTCAAGTGATCAGTCAGTCAGCCAAATGTCATACGTGATACACGCTTAGGAGATCATGTCTCTTTCGAGTCATGATTAATTAAGCAGAGGATTTTTCCGCAGTAGGTTGCCATTTCATTCTGAGATAGACTAGTTGACAACCAAGGCTACAGAACTGAATCTGTCCTGCTATTCAACCCATAACTGGAGGAATAAGTGGTGGATCATTACCTTTCCTAAGGGTATTTGTGCGCAAGTGAATGAAACGAATTCGACTGGAATTCGAACTCGGCTCTCCGATTTTGTATTCTGAGACGATATCTATTGCACCAGACCGCAGATATGATAATAATGATGATGTCTGACATTTCCTGATATAATAATAATACTAACAACAACAACAACAACAACAATAATAATAATAATAATATAATTCCTGGAAACCCCAGCTTAAGAGATATACAAAAAATTGTCTTATTAAATACAGCCCACACACTAAGGAGAACTTTATCTATGTAACGCTAGGGATGATGGAGAAGATAGAAAAACATGAAATGGAGCCATAACAACACGCCACGACCTGCCTTAGGTCTTCCTTGGTTGGTAGTGCGACCATAGCAGAAATCGAAATATGATGAAAAATGACATAATAATTATAATAATAATAAGAAGAAGAAGAAGAAGAAAAGGAAAAAGGCTAACAATTATTATAAACTTAACGACTATATTCGTCATGATAATGATGATGATCATTATCATCATTTTCTTCTTCACAACTAAAAAGCATAGAGCCTTTGCCATTTTTCTTTTTATGTAAATATTTATGACGGTAATAAATGACAAGTCAAACGACATAATTCCCTCGACAACTATTTTAAAATATTATTATTATTACCAATACTACTATTTCGATTATTTTTTTATAGGATGTGCAGTTCTTACTGGTTGGTACTGGGTTTCAATAATTGAAGGTAGGTGGCTTACCAATATTTATGAGTGAATGATTGCTTAATGGAATTTACCCTTTTCAGTGATCGTTTCAAACTGAATATATTTAGACCAAACAAAGGAATTAATTTTAGCTTGCTCATATATTAATCGCTTGGGAACATTCTGAATCTATCCCTGTTTCTATCCGTTCATATCTATCTATGATAATTTTCATATTTCCTTACTTCAATTATATATCCTGAGACATATACAGGATACTACACTTCATTGAACAAATCAGTTTTACAGCAATATTGGCCTTAACCAAACGATGTTGATAAAACTATAAGGATGTACTAATATTTATATAATAAATATATCATGTGAATCAAGTTTGTATTAGAAATACGTGCCATAGCAGATTTTGTTAGAAATATTGGTTTGTCCTGAAAGTTCAAGCCGATTTTTAGTCGTTCATGTTCCAACACGCTAGAATACGTAAAATTTATCTACAGATATAATATACTACTTCTTCTTCTATGTGCCCTGTCCCTTCAGGACGTAGGCGATCATGGTTCTCCACGTCTCCCTATCCCTTGTGGCTCTTAGTATGTTTGCTCCTGTTACACCTCGCAACCCCCGTTCCATCATCTACCTGATCAGGCCTTGCAAATATGTTATCCGCTGCCTTCCCCTGTCTCTCTTTCCTTCTATGTGGCCAGTCAGTATCAGGTTCTCCAAGCTCTCCTTCCTCATTGCGTGTCCCAGGAACTTCAGTTGTCTCTTCCTGATGCTCAGTATTAATTTCCTTTTTGTTGCCATTCTTTCCAACACCTCATCGTTGCTTGCATGCTCAGTCCACGATATCCGCAGCATCCCTCTGTAGAACCACATTTCCGCTGCTTCCAGTTTTGTCCTCATTTTTGATGATATTGTCCAGTTCCGATTAAAGCACACTTTAAAGTAACTCTTGAGAAAGAAACTATAAAATGACTTAATTTGTTTCAATTTTGTATCCATATAAAAATGGAAGATTATAAGATTCATTGTAGACACTTGATGTGTTTTTTTATTACCGCAAAGGCAAAAATGCCTCGTAAGCACCAAAAAAAAAAAAAAAAAAGAAAAAGAAAAGAAGTTATGTGCTGTGTACGGTAAAGGTGCTTTAGCTGACAGAACTGTATAGAAGTGGTTCTCTAAATTTAGAGTTGGTGATTGTAGCCTTATTGACGAAGAACGCCCATGCAGACATCCCTGCTATAGACGACGACCAAATAAAGATATTGACTGCGAATAACCCCAATTACACAACGTGGAAACTGGCAGAAACACTATATTGATAAAAATAAACCATGAGCACTTAGTGAAGATTGGGTACTCGAACCGCGATGATAGTTGGGTATCACATGACCTGAGAGAAAATAATCTTCTGGGTAAGATTTTTATCTGTGATATAAATACAATGAAAATATTGTGACTAATGATGAGAAATGTATCGTTTAAAATAATGTTCATTGAAACAGATTCTGAGGTAAGTGACATGAGACAATTTTTGTCATCCAAAAAGCTGGTTTTTATATTAAGAAACTCAAGCTGTACGTTGAAAAAAAATCATGTATTATGAGCTTCTGCCCAGTAATCAGTCAAGTGATTCTGAAAAGTACTGAACGAATTAGAGGTAGCAATTCAAGAAAAAGGCACAGAATTGGTGAACGGGAAAGGTGTTGTTTTCCATTAGGATAATGGCAAATCTCACGTTTCTTTGGTGACCTGGCAAAAATTATCGCAGATGGGTTGAGATGCGTTACCCCGTCCCCTAACCCTTACCAGACATTACTCCTTTGAATTTTCATTTATTCAGGTCCTTGGAAAATATTCTCAAAGATAAAAGTTTTTATTCTTTGGATGGCATAAAACCACATTAATGAGTTCTTTGCCAAGTAACCACTTACATTCTGGGAAAAGGGAATTTTTAAGTTGATGGAAGAAGGGCTGCATAAATAAATGGTTCATTTTAGTTAATTAAATACTTAATCGCAAAATTTTTGTTTTAATTTCCCTTAAAAATCGTCATGAACATTCCGGACAACTCAATTCTTGCAATATCAGTTTTTATTAAAAATGCTTAAAATATCCGTTTTTATTAAAAATACTTGCAATAGACGTTTTATTTTATACACGTGCAATTTTTATTTTAAATATTTGCAATATCAGTTTTTATTAAAAATACGTGCAATATCATTTTTATTTGATATACGTTATGTCAGTTTTTATTAGAAATACTTGCGACATCAGATTTTATTACAAATATTGAAAATATCAACTGTATTAGAAATACATACAATATCAATATTTATTGGATAAAATATCAGTTTTTATTTGACATATTTACAATATCAGTTTTTATTAGAAATACTTATTAGTTTTTATTAGAAAAAATTGCTATTTCAGTTATTATTATAAATACACACACTATCAGATTTTATTATAGATATTTTATTTATATTTGACAATATCTGATATTACTTTAGAAATATTGAGAATATCTTATTTGTTGATGCAAAATGTTTGCAAGTACTTATCAATATATATATATATATAAATTATGCCATATATATATATATATATATATATATATATATATTTGTCATCCACATACAAGCCTATTTCCCAGTTCATCAGTGGCTTGACATCACCTTGCTTCTGGTTGGGATCGAAACTCGACCGAATTGGCGTCAGTCGGAGTCGCTAACGCCTAAGCCATAGGTGCCTGAAATCGGATACGGGAAATTTTAGCATGTTATATATAAGCGGTATACAAGAGCCAGTCACCGAAAGAACTCATTTCATTGCTAAAGAGTAATGCTTATATTGCATAAGTGTTAGCTGTCTTTTTTTAATTTTTCTCTCTCGGAATATTATGCGGATGACGAATATATATTATATATTCGTCATCCACATACAAGCCTGTTTCGCTGTATCACAGCTCATCAGTGTGGCTAGACATCGACTTGCTTGTGAGCGAGATCGAAACTCAACCGATTTGTTGGCTTTCGGAGTCGCCATAGGCGAATGGAATCATATAAGGGAAATGTTATCGTGTTATATATAAGCGGTGTAAAGAACTTAATTCATTGCTGAAGAATAATGAAATAATAATAATAATAATAATAATAATATATATATATATATATATATATATATATATATATATATGCGCAAAAGTATGGCAGAGAAGATTTGGTAAATAATCTCAATGGTTCTAGTACTATTATATTAAATATTAAAAGTGATTCAACATAGAGCTCGATGTAAATTTAATTTGCAATAGAAATATTTATTTCATATGTAAATTCAATATTTTACATTTGAGGAATAGCCATTTCACAAATGAATTTCTTGCGGATATATTTTAGGGAAATATAACAAACAAATTCTTACTTGTTAGAAAAATTTAACGATTTTTTTATATTTCCATAAAAATATCATTTTTATTAATAGTTACCTAACATCACATGACGAAGTACAATTCATAGTATTGAAACATCAAAACCTTTGTGTAGGGATGCAAAATGTTTTATTATAATCCCTTATAATAAATATATTATAGTGATATATTTCTCAACTTTGTCTTCAGCACTTTTTAAAAAGTAAATGCTACTAACTGTTGATTTGTTCATTTCTCTTATTTATTTATTTATTTCCATTTGTTCTTTCTTTTATTTATATTATGAATTCTCATGTACCTGATCATTATGTAGTGCATGAAACTCTGAGTCAAGTTTTATACGTAGGATAAGTATATATATATATATATATATATATATATATATAGTATCTTATATATATATATATAGTATCTTATATATATATATATATATATATATATATTATTATACAAACTACCACAAAATGTACAATTGTGTATAGTATATTGTAGTTTGTAGATGTTCTAAAACATAATTTATAATAAATATTCATTGCTGTCTTTTTATACTGAGCACTGCTTTAAATTAATGTTCTGAACGTTGCAAATATTTTCTTTGTTCCTTATTCATTTGTATATATATATATATATATATATATATATATATATATATATATATATATATAAATTAGTAATACCTCTAACAATATTGATAATATTAATAATAAGTTAATACACCAAAATAAACATTACACTATTTACTTATACTATTGCAACCAAATGCATAATAATTACAAACATGATGAAACAACACTCAAAAATATAATACGTAGGAATGTTAAACCAATAAATATTAATAAACAAATTAAGCTCATTATATATTTTTAAAAATTGACAATTGACCTCATAGTCTCTATAATAATCCTAGAACCACACAAGTAAATCCTCTATAGAATACCAATGTAGTGCATCAATTTATATGCTCGTTCAGATATTGTATCTCTGGTATTAATAATAAACCCTCTACATATATTGGTTTTACTACAACCACGCTCTCTCGCAGACGTACCTGTCATCTTTCTGATCAGAGTTCAATTAAAGAACATTTCTTAGAAAAACAGCCATGTAGGTAATATCAGAGAGATTTTAATCGATAACACAATAATACTCACTTATACACACAGTAAAAAGTACCTTCAGATATTGGAGACCATCTACATTAAAGCAAAGCAACCCACACTTAATAAAACCACATTTCAGTCTGGTCAGAACACATTACATTGCATTTAGACATGTGTTTTTTTTAACATTTCGGTCTCTTACGCGGTATGACGTTATAGAACCGCATTACAAATTTACGAACTGCGTCTGCTATTCGGTGACTGTTGTCGTTTTATGTCAACACAAAATAAAATCATCTTTGATGGTGGATGTCTTTATGTTAACTTGCCTGTAACCTCATTGAAGATGGCTCATGTGAGTCAAAAGCTTAGAACCAGCATAATATGAAAATATCCAAATTTTGGACAAAATTTTGTCTTTATTTACACCTGAAATTAAAGCCAAAATACGATGTTTAGAAAGACTCATTATTAAACATGATAGACATTTATCGTCTGTTATATTTGACAATATATGTTTATATATATATATGTTGAGAGATAATTAACAGCATCATATAGATAGATTATGAACAGAATCATATATATATAGAGGGAGACTGAGATATATATATAGAGAGAGAGGGGGAGAGAGAGAAAGTGATAAATAGTTTATTAAGAGAATGAGACATATATATATATATATATATATATATATAGATAGATAGATAGATAGATAGATAGATAGATAGATAGATATGAAAGAAGTGAATAGATATATATTTTTTCATTCAGTGTAAATTATCCAAATATTTTCTAATCTAAAATGAATGAGAATATTAATAATTTTTATTTCATTCATTTTTATAAGATCGATATTATTTTCAGATACAGATAATTTTAAGATTTATTTTTAATCTTGCCAGCCATAACTACCGAAAATCTTTATCAATAAATATATCAACATTTTACATTAAAAATTACATGTGAAATGATCGATCAGATATGACGATATCGATTATCTTATCCAAGGAACAGAGATACATTTTTGTAAAGAAAGAAGACCCTAGCAGTAATCTGCTAGATTTTCGAAGGCGCCTAACGGATGTTCTTACCGAGCGCAGATAGATATCAATAGGTATCAAGTTATGATTTAGTACACTACATTAAGAAACAGTCTTAGAGACGTGAATGTAATCTGGTCTAAGGTGGCAATGGTTCAAGATTAATTACACATATATATATTTGCCAAATAATATTTTAGTCTGATATAAAGTGAGGATGATTCGGCGAAATCCTTATCAACATTATGAAAATTTAAATAACTTTTGCTCAACTCGTAGACACCAAACATACATACACAGATATGTAGATGTAGACGAATATATTCTTTTAGTTTTCTCTATAAAAACTATAAAAACACTTTTTGTCATTTTAAACTTATTTTACAATGGATTTTGAGAAAAAACTGTATTGTACATAAATATGGTTAAATCCAATCTTCCTGCAACCCTTTTATATTGATGCAATCTTTTTTTACCATATTTATGGGACCGTTTTACTTAAATATTCGAAATTTGATTTCAGATAAACATATGGAAATTTCCAATATATTTTAATGGAATTTTTATTTTCTTTATAATTTATATTTGAAGTTCAAACGTATCGGAAAACAAGGCATTACTTTCAATTGACATTAGAATATCTGTTAAACAGAAGTATTTTTCTGATATATATGGTTAATATATCAGAAAAATACTTCAGTTTAACAGATATTGGAAGTTCGTGTTTCTGGATTTCAAATAAATGATTGGAAATTTTTTACATAATTCAAAGAATTTTACACTTTCGAAAATTTGAAAAATCCGACCTATTAGCAGAGAAATTAATTCGGAACTTATATTTCTGTATAGGCAACTAGTTCAGCAAGACATCTATTGTACTTTTGTTAACCCTCACACCACTGGTCTTTTTCGTCGACGCCCAAAATCTCGCGGCCGATCGATAGTCGATCACTACGCTCCAAACCGAGCTCTGCCCACGTTGTGCTTGATTTCTCACATGCCGGTCTGGGATGACAATCGTCGGAAATCCGCTTCGTCCATGATCCAGACAGAACTGGGAACCACAATATAAAAGGAAATCTTTGTAAAATTAACAAGGAGTTTATATACATAACTTTATGTTCGATACAGTATTTGGTTAGAGTTTATTACACTTGCGTGCAGACAACTATAATTCCAACCCACGTGTTCTACAGAATGCAACACTAAGTTGGTTGGCCTGGAACCATGCTGAAATCGGAATTTTTTTTTAAGGCAGGCAGTCATGTGACATATCTCTCGTGTTAACTCGCTCCGTACCGGCCCAACTCTACGGTACTCAGCTGTACTGTTTTCTCTCAAATGACTCATCTGCTTATATTGATTATCGGCTTGGTTGTGACGCACTTTAGCATTTTCAAATTACCAGTAAAGGATAGTTTTTTGGTCAACTGATCAATCTCGTCTCCCCCTCCTGTGTGAGTACTTTCCATATTGCTATCGAAGCGTGAAACCTTTCTCCGACTTTTCCAAAATCCACCGGGGCGCTTTTCATTTGTCATCTAATCAACCCCGTCTCTTTCTCTTCTGCGTAATTGCCTTTCGCCAGTGACCCGATTGGCGTGTTTCAGCTTAACGGTCAAATTTTAATTATTATTAGTTTTGCTTTTCCGCTTTTAGTGTGTGTGGTCGTTTCGCATCTGCGTTTTTTTTTTAAATTTTAATCATTATAAGAAATTCTTTATCCTTTGTCGAAAAGAAAATCATATGTTTATCCATTGCTTCTTAGCGTTGCAAAATTCGATTTGGACTAGGAAACTCTATTTCCGGGAATTTTGTCTCTCTTTCTAAGCGAGGGGTGGCTGTGACTAGGGTCATTAGATCCACCATGCCTTGTTGCTTAGATAGCTGTCGCTTCTATCAGTGGGTATGAAATTTTTCACTAATTTTATCAATGGGCGTTAAAGTTTTCAAGACTCACTTTTTGTGAAAACAGATTTGTGCAATAAGAATCTTTGACAACATTCAAGAGTAATAAAAAACGTTATTTAACTTTAGTGAATGGTCTAAGCATATCTCTTGCCTAGTTCTAATGGTCGGAGAAAAAGAAAGAAAGAAAGAAAGAAAGAAAGAAAATTTTGATTATTACCGCTCTTCTTTCTCTTCTTTCTTTCCTTTCTCCCTTTTCCTTTCGGTACCAAAAATAGTGTTACATTTTGTCATTACCAAAATGATAGTTTACTAGCAAAAAGGTAGTCTTATGGATAGATATAAAAAGAGCTCTGTTAACTCTATATATATCTGAGTAAGCAACGTTTTCAGCAAGACAACTATAGAAATTTTCATTTTCCATAATGATAGTTGAGTAGCGGAAAAAGACATCCTACAGACAGAGAAAAGAGTTCTGTTACCTCTATATATTTTGTATAAGTAAAACCTCGAAAGAACTTTACACATTCCAAAATGATAGCTTAACAGCATAAAGCCTTTTTTATGGGCAGAGAAAAGAGTTATATTTCTGTAAAAGCAACATTTTCAGCAAAATATCTGTTGTTGGATGAGAGAGAGAGAGAGAGAGAGAGAGAGAGAGAGAGAGAGAGAAAAAAAATTCTGTTACATATATAAATTTCTGTATTAGTAAAATTTTCGGGAAAGCATTGAAATTTGCATTTTTAAGAATGAGAGTTCAGTAGCGGAAAATTCGTAATATGAACAGAGAAATGTATTGTGATACTTCTATAAATTCTATTATTACATGGAAAAATGCGCACATGAAAAGTAATGCTCTTAAGATTATATTAACCCTGGAAAAGAACAGGACAAGTTATTAAAACTGGAAAAGTAAAGGACAAGATATTCCAGCGAAGTAAAAAATAAAAAAATATTCTCACTTAAAATACTGCATTCAAATTTTATTTTCAGCTGCAACATTTTAAGTGAGAAATTTCATATTTTTATTTCACTAAAATACATTTTAGCAGGCTATCTATTTTCTAAAGTTTCTTCTTTGTTTTTATGCTAAATTCATATAGATTTGACCATGAGAGAATTATCTGAAGATTTTTTTGCGTTTGTATATATATATATATATATATATATATATATATAGTTCATTAAAATTCCTCCTTGTTCCGCTCTGTCATCTATTCACACTTTATATATATATATATATATATATATATATATATATATTACTGAGAAGTAAGGTTAGAAATGACATCATGCCAATTTTCACTGAGGATTTTAAAATTATTATGATTAGTATTAGTAATAGTAGTAGTATTAGTTGTAGTAGTAATTAATTCAGTAAAATTTTGTTTCACATTAATAAAAATTAATCGAACAGTGCCGGATAAATTTTTGCCAAATTAAAAAAAAAATACGTCAAAATAATATGTTAAATTAAATTCAGTCTGTGCCGTATTATTTATCCAAATATTAAGCAATAATTTAAAAAAATAAAATGAAAACGGAAAGTAATTTCCATGTTTGTCAATATTTTAGCTCGTATTGTTGTCGTAATAGTTAAATTAGTCAGTTAAGTGCCATACGTGATACACACTTGGGTGATCATGTCCCTTTTGAGACATGACTGACCAGGCAGAAGATTTTTCCACAGTAGGTTGCCATTACTTAATGTCGTAAACTCGTTGCCAACCAACGTTGTAGAACCAAAACTGTTCTGCTGTTTAACTCATAGCTGGAGAGAGAAGAGATTAATACATATCTCAATGGTATTTGCGCGTAAGTAAATGCTATGTTCGTCTACCTCCCGAAGAGACACGTCAAATGTCAGCAAAAGAAAGTGTGAATAGATGACAGAGCGGAACAAGGAGGAATTTTAATGAACTAAATGTTGCTTAGAGCTACCAGGGGTATGAAAATGTGGAGAGCCAAGCTTGCACACCTCCTGAAGTGATCAGTCAGTCAGTCAAGTGCCATACGTGATACACGGTTGGACGATCATGTCTCTTTCGAGATATGAATGAATAGCCAGAAGATTTTTCCGCAGTAGGTTGCCACTTTGGTAGACTGGCTGCCAACCCAATCTGTTCTGATATTCAACTAATAGCTGGAGAGAGAAGAGATGAATTAATACGTTTCACAAGTGTATTTGCGCGTATTTTACTCATCCCGACGTCATTTATGGCAATATGACTGGACGACACAGGAACAATACAGCAGGCAAGTCCGTCCACCACCAAGAGCGGACTAAAACTTTTCCCCAATCCCCAGCATAAGTATTAATATAAACCAGCACCCGGATATACCCTATTTCCCCAGAACCCTCATCCACTCCTTTACTTCCACGTTACCCTCCGATCAATGTGGATGCTGCTTAGAAGACCGAACTTCAAAAGGAACCATTTGCTAGATATCAAACAGAAATATTTGTGATCAAGATAAAACAACCTCTTCCTTTTCTACATGTGTATCCATAGTACCACAATTGATTCTTTTAAAATGTTTGCATATGAATAGGAACGATTTACATTATTATAATTTGAAGATTCCAACATGAATAGAATGCTATATTTGAATACAGATGCCTCTAAAAAGTTTCTAAGAAAGATCATACCATTATGAAAAATGCTTCAAACTTGATAAAGACAAAGTTTTATCGCCAAAATCTTTATGCTATGAAGAGAAAAGGCCAAAAACATTTTTGATTATTTCATTATATTTTTAACCTTCACATTATTAGCATTGTTTTTGCTGTTGTCCTCATCTTTATTACCGAATTCACGAATTTTTGGGCATTGTATGCTCCAGCCTTCTTAAGGTGATTGTAATTTCTAACCGAACCTACAGAGAGATACCCTTTCTATGAGCCATGCTACTTAGTTATCTAATTATCTCTGTTAGCTTGTTATTTAATGTCTTGGTTATCTCCCCTTAACCCAGCCCTCTAAGTTACTTGTCAATCACTTCTGTAGGTTGGTATTGAACAAACAACAATTTGGGTCAAGTAATTGACTCTAAGCAGTTGCAATATGAGCTCTGTTAAAACAAAAAGTAACGTGGTGAAATTTTTTTTTTAATCATTTCACCCCAAGCAAGGCATTTTCACTACCACTGTTGCGCAGGGGGTTACATAGGAGAAAGTGATGAGAAAAAGTGGTTGGGAGTTACGTAGGGGAAAGTGATGAGAAAGAGAGGTTGGGGGTTACATAGGGGAAAAAGATGAGTGGTTTGGGGGTTACATAAGGGAAAGTGATCAGAAAGAGTGGTTAGAGGTTTATCTAGGGGAAAGTGATGTGAAAGAGTGGTTAGATATAGGAAATGTCAGAAGGAGGGTGATAGACGGGTAAAGATACCTAGGATGAGGGTTGCGTAGATGGGAAGAGTGCTTGAAAGAATGGGTTTGAGTTAGTGTGTTAGGAGGTGTCTATTGACCTTACATTTAAACTCCTGGAGATTGTAGCTGTCAGGGAAGCAAGTATACGGAAGGAAATTCCACAGGCGGGAAGTGCGAGAAAAGAAGCTGTTGGAGTAGAAATTGAGGTTACATCTTATCTGTTTCACTGTAAAAGGGTGGGACCTAGTTGCTAATCTAGTACCTCGTGCAAATTCATACCTAGAGGGCACAAGTGATCTAAGTTCATCGGAGCAGGAGCCGTGAAAGTATTCATAGTAGAGGCACAGGGAAGCTACGTCACGCAGGTGAGAGAGTGACTGCAGGCGGTCTGCCAAGTCGGTATCGATCACATTACAGGTTCTCCGTTGTATTTTGTCAAGAACCCCGAGGAAAATAGCAGGGGCACCTGACCAGATGTGGCAGCAGTATTCAATACACGGGCGGATAGTAGATTTATAAATGTGCAGTATAGATTCAGACGGGAAAAACTTCCGGGCCTTGCACAGAGAGCCGACTTTCATAGTAGCGGATTTAGCAATGGATTCGATATAGTCATTCCACTTGAGGTCCGCTGAGAGTGTGAGACCAAGGAGGCGTAGTGCTTTACTCTCTGGGACGCAAGCCTGTTCCCTGCTGATGAGAGATAGGTGCGATTGTCTATGATGGTTAATTGATAGCAGCTTCGTTTTGGAAGCATTTAAATTTACGAGCCATTTCCTACCCCAGTCCACTACGGATTGGAGGTCCTTTTCAAGCTCGGCAGCGAGGTTCGCTTTGTCGCCCACACCAGATTTTGATCGAGGCGAGTGTAAACTGTTGTGTCATCGGCGTACATGCCTACTTGGGATCTTATGGCATCAAGGAGATCACTAATGTAGATTAGAAAGAGGATAGAGCCTTGAGAGGTACCCGCGTTCGTATGGTAGTTCTGGGGGGCATGTCCGTTTAATACCACCTTCAATGTGCGGTTAGAGAGGAAAGACTGGATTAGGTCAAACAAATGTCCAGTTATACCACAGCTCCGCAGTTTGCGTAGGAGGCCAGCATGCCAGACTCTGTCGAACGCTTTGGAGATATCCAAGGCAACGGTTCGAGCTTCGCCATTCTTGTCGAGAGCCTGGTATATATACTCGGTGATGGTTGTTAGCATATCAGCAGTAGACCTGTTGAAGCGGAAACCATACTGTTTGTCCGAGAGGAGCCTGTGGGCTGTGAGATGCTGTATCACCTCGGCGTTGATAATGGCTTCGAACACTTTGCTAAAGATCGGAAAAAGGCTAATAGGGCGGTAATTTGCGGGGTCCGAGAGTTCTCCACTATTCTTGAATATAGGGACTACAGAGGAAGACTTCCAACGGGCAGGAAAGCAGGAAGCAGATAGGCAGAAGTTGTAGAGCTTAGAGAGGACAGAGGAGAGTTCAGGGGCACATTTCTTCAAGACTATGATTGGGATTCCGTCCCCTCCGCTCGCTTTGTGAAGGTCAAGTTTTGAGATTATGTTAGAGACCAGCGAGGGTATAATGTAAACGTCATTCAGTTGAGCCTCGGTTCTAGGTGGAAAGTCGGGTGTAAATACTCCAGACGAATCCAGTCTCGAATTGGTGGAGAATCTGCGAACAAAGCATTCAGCCTTATCCGCTGAGGAGGTGCTATGCAATGCTTCATTCTAGCAGCAAACAACATCTTAGCATCGTTAAGTATCTTTTTACATTTATTACGAGCTGAGGCGAAAAGGCACCTGTCTTGGTCCGACGTGTGGCTTCGATAGAGCCGGAAGAAGTGATTCCGGTGGGCCATGGCGACTGAGCAAGCGGGCGAGAACCAGGGGACGAGCGGGATTTAAGCAGAGATTTCCTGGCTGGGATGAAAGCATCAATGCCAGCCTTAACCCAAGAGGAGACCTCGGATGCACAGTCTTCAACGGGAAGACTAAAAACTTTGTTCCAAGGGACGTCACACAGGAAGTCTCGGAACGAATCCCAGTCTGCTCTCTGGTAGCAGTAGAATATTCTGCTGGTCTGGGTTTCTTGGGTAGAGTGAGAGTGGATTGAGATGTTGATGGAAACTACGACGTGCTCAGAGTTTCTCAGAGGGCAGAGCTGCCTGGTAGTGCAAGAGTCTGGGATGGAAGAGAAGCAGAGGTCTAGTAAAGAGTCCCTTACGTTAGAATTATTAGAGACACGAGTGGGGAAGTCCACCAATTGCATAAGAGATTGGGTTATTGAAAAATTCATGGTGTGGACACCAGCAAGATTGGTGACAAAGTTTCCAAACCACTTGGCGTGGGGGGCGTTAAAGTCACCAAACACAAATGTATGGGCAGATGGATGTGAAGAAATGGTCTTATCGATATTTTTAGAGATGCTATCGAGTACCGAGCAGTCAGAGGAGGATGGTGAGCGGTAGAGATAGAAGAGATAGCTAACCGAGCTTAGAAGTGAGAGACGGAAGCAGATGAACGTTTCCAGGGATTCAAGAGAGGTCACTTTAGGTAGAGGGAGGTGTTCGCTGACATAGATACAGAGCCCATGCATATGGACATTAGAGTCCTTCCTGAAGAAGGGAAGGTAACCAGGAACGTAAAAACTCAGGAAAGGGGGTAGAAGGGTCAAGGTTAGTTTCACAGAGAGCTAAGATATCAGGTGAGTTAGTTTGAAGGAATGATTCTACGCTGTAAAAGTGCGGATACCGCATATGTTTGCGAAGGAGACGCAGACAGGTTTGGGAGCTTTCTGATAGGCTGGTTTAGTTTTCCTATTTTGTTTGTTTGAATTCATATTAGTTTATTTATAGTGAGAGGTCTAGATTAGTATTAGACGGTCACTGTATGCAGCATGTGTAGGATGGAGACTGGCGCATCCTGCAGCATAATGTGGCCTCGGGGTTGCCCACCGGATTTTCATGCAGTGACGCCCGTCCATGCACGATATGGCACTACAGGGATCCCGATATTATTCGACTGTTCATCAGAGCAGCCTCTCAAGATGCTACGCAAGAGTTCGGGCTCCTAATTACCAGTCGGAAGCAGCAACCAGGAAACTGCCAACCCGGTACCCTCAGAATGAAGAGACGTTGCCACCATACTCAAATACTGCAATGAAATTGCGACTGAACTTGCACTAAGACCGAAGGAGAAGGGAAGAGAACCGGGAACCTTTTCCTAAACAAGAAACAAGGTGATCACCTCTACTCCTGTTTAAAAGAAGTGGGTGGGGTGTGAACTCAACAATGTAAATGCTACCTCATCTCAGAAGTATAGACAAATATTTCAATCCTTTCTAGCATATCCGAAATTCTGATGGAAATCTTGTTTTTCTTGCTTCAGCAGTAAGCAAAAAATTAATATGGGAAGTTTAGCGTACAGTTATAGTTACAGATAAAATCACATTATTTTGCATATTCTTGCAAATATCAAATAATTGTATTTTAATAAACTTTTCAGGACTTATTCGCAAATAAATGAAATTTTTTAAAAATTGTTTATTTAGAAAATAAGGATGTGCGTTGTGGTACAGTGGATATCGACTCGGAACGAGAAACCAGGGAGCCGAGTTCGAATTCCAGTTGAATCCATTGCATTCACTTACGCGCAAATACCCTTGAGAAAGTTATTAATCCGTCTCTTCCTTCCAGTTATGGGTTAATTAGCAGGACAGATTGGGTTCTATAGCCTTGGTCGGCAACCAGTCTACCGCAAAAAGCAATGGCAACCTACTGCGGGATAATCTTCTGCCCACTCAGTCATGTTCTTTCGAGACATGATCGCCCAAGCATGTAACACGTATGGCACTTAACTGACTGACTATTTAGAAAATCTTGGAAAAACTATTTTTTATTCCTGATACTCCCACTTATTTAATTTTATGAAATTTCGACAAATTAAAATTTCAGATTTTTCGTATTTATATTAGTTAAAACCAGGAGTCCTTGGAGAATTTAAATCATCAATTTACTTAGTTAAACAAAAACGCCATTTACCGAAAATCTGTTCTGAATCGTAAAATAAAAAATACAATAAAACTATGATATTATTTAATTAAAATACTTTTTCCATACGTTTATTTATAAGATATACTACGAATACCCTCGTATTAAGAAATAAATCCAATGAATTTTTACAAAAATTGTTTTCATTTTAATTATAAAAATTTAAATTATGAAAATCTTAAATCTTTTAACTTTCTGTATTAATTTGAGCGGTTTAAATGATATTATTATTAAATGAAAACTATACTTACTAATCATAAATGAAAAAAGCTTAATACTAATCATCAAGCACCAATATTTTAAAAATCATTTTGAATTTTTGTTATTAGTGTATAAATGTAGGTTCTTTCTTGTAAATACGGGTGACCCTACAAGACAATATTGGAAAATAAGAGCGGTTAGTATAATAAACATAAAGCCCAAATTCTAAAATTCAGTAAAACATGAGATTACAGAAAATGATTTCCTAAATTTTGAAGATTATTGAGATCTTTAAAATTAAATAGGTAGGTGCTCACGTCATTTTGTTTTCAATTATGTTTCACAGATAAATTTTCCGTAGAACAACATTAGACCTTGTCAAACATGTCGACATAGCCACTGTCGGTTAAAAAATGCATTTATGCAATATTTTAAACTTTAGGTAAACAATATGTGTTTTATATCGGATTAAATATACTTTAAATCAGTCAATATTCCTCAATTAAAAAATCAGAAAAGTCGTCCTTTCATTTTGGAAGACTTTTCTTTAATAAAGAGAATAACATTGCGATGAAAGACGACTAAAATAGGCGCTAATCAGCGATTTTAGCAAAATTAGATCTCCTTCCAGTCAATTTAAATTAGTTTTAAATTTAAAAAAACAGCAATGTGTTTTGCTTATTAGAAATATTAAGTTAAATCTATTAGCTTGAAGTTAAAACTGAAATAAAATTTTCAAGAAAGATTTTTCATTTATTAAAATTCATTTTAAATTTTAAGTATTATTATTTTTTCTGTTTTTTCTTTTTTTTTAGCTATTTTAGGATGATTGTAGATATTCCATCGAAATGTACGACATTTGCTTGACCGTTTTCTGACGACGCCAAGGCCATTACTTTCCAAATCATTATAATTTGATTGAATCACCAGGATATGCGTTATGGTGGAATGGACAAGAGGTAATTCTCGGAATAAATAGAACCGAGTTCGAATTCCAGTCGAATTCATTTCATTTACTTACGTCGTTTTCTACTCGAGTTATCGATTGAATAGCCACACAAATTGGGTTCTATGCCTTTGGTTGTCAACCGCAGAAAGTAAAGGCAACCTACTGCGGAAAAATCTTCTGCTTAGTCAGTTATGTATTGCGTATGACAATTAACTAATTGGCATATAATTTTGAAACATACTGTCTTTTAGATGTATGGTTTAAACAAAACTCTAGAAATTAATGCAACAAATAACCAGGATGTATATTATACTTCTGTCGAATTTGTAAAGATAAAAACAACAATAGAACTATAAATATGTAGTCGGCTTCCGCTTGCATCCGAGCATCGGAATCGTTATCATCTCTGCTTATTCTCTTTCTCTTCTCTGGTGGCAATGGCGAATATGGCTGTGAAGGTCCAACCTACACCTGAAGAAATGTTAGAGCTTAACGAGGCTATTCGCACGAATTTAATTATGGTGGATAATTTGCGCGACACAGAAGCTCACAAACTTAGCCAGAATTCCCTCCCTTGCTGCTCAAGGGGGATTGAGACAAGAGACATCTCAAAAACCTGGTCTGTTGAATGCTTGGTCTATGAAAGTCTACCTTGGTTGCGACAGGCCGACTGGTGCTGCTCTCTTCAACTTGTTTGGCGTTTGAGATCGTGTAGATCCTTGCCTATTCCACTGTAGGGGACTCGGGGTTGGTCGTTTTCAGACTAGTCCCTCCTCGTCCCTACCTTCTACTCCCTACAGGAGTCAAAACTCAAGATGGCTTCGCTCTTGGAATCATTGCGACATACAAGCCCTCATAAATATCTATATCAGGTTGCAAAGAACAAACTTAGAAACTGATTCGAAAATTGAACGAAGTTGAAAGTTCTGCATTAAGTAAACTGATATATTACATTGAAGAACTAGATGTCTGTCAGAAAAAAGATAAAACAATAAAGCAAGGCTTATTAGAATGTACAAATATATTTTCGTTTCTTATTTTTTACTTGTATAAACTAACGAAAATATGAATAGTTATTAAAAGACATAACAATCTTTAGTGGATAACTCCTCTTTTTTCGCAATATCTATGTACTAAAATGAACTTTTATAAATGAAAAAGCGTTCTTGAAGCTTTCATTTTGGCATTAATTCAAAGCTAAACAAATAAGTTTACTATTTCCAGTAAGCAAAATACACTGCAGTGTACTTTCTAACAGAAATTATATTGATTGGAATCAATTGTTAATTTTTTTCTAAAATAACTGATTCTTCTTCTCCTTTCAGGACGTAGGTGATCATGGTTTTCCACGTCTCCCTAACCCACGTCTCCCTAACTTTTAGCACGCTTTGTCCTGTCACACCACGCAACCCCCGTTCTATCATCAACCTGCTCAAGCTCTTCAAATATGTTATCCGCTGCATTTCCTGTCTCTTTTTCCCCTCCATCTAGCCTGTTAGTATCAGTTTTTTCAAGCGCTCCTTCCTCATTGCATGTCCCAGGAACTTTAGCTGTCTCTTCCTGGTGCTAAGTATTAATTTCCTTTTCGTTTCCATCCTTTTCAAAACCTTCTCATTGCTCCCATGCTCGATTCATGATATACGCAGCATCCTTCTGTAGAACCATATTTCAGTTGCTTCAAGGCAAAATCATGGCTTTTCAAAAAAGCACCCTTAAAAATATCTTTCAACGATTCGTTTGAAATATTTGGATATAAGTGGGAAAGATGCAAAATATATTGTGTAGATTTAAACATAAATAGAATAATATATTTGAAGATATAATATAAATAAATATTCTCTCTCTTCTATAAGTATTACCACGGCTTCTGCTCCAACGGGCTCCTTTCCCTGATACCACGACCACATGAATTTACCCGTACTAATAGATTGGCAACTAAGATTAGTATAGGAAATTTTAACCACGTTTTACGGTAAAAATCACTTTAATTTGCGTGTACTTGAAAATATCATAAAACTGTCGGATTTTAAATAAATTTACAGGTATTATTCCCAAATGAATTAAATTATTTATGAAAACATTTTTAGAAAATCTTAGGAAATTATATATATATATATATATATATATATATATATATAAATATATATATATATATATATATATATTTAGATCTCTTAATCTCACATAATTAATGAAATTTTTAAAAATTTATTGCATAAAAATAAAAAGATTTTTTATTGCGATATTGAAAACATTGTAGCATAAAACAACTATTCCTGTAAAACAATGAAACACTTATTTAAACTCATTTTGTTTTATATATAAACTTCAATCAGTTTCAAAATCAGTACTTTTGAGTAATACATATTGTTTTTCAGGAAGTCAATGGACGACAATTGGTCGCTCATTTGTTATTCCGGACATCTTCTGTAAACAAGCAATGTATATTTCCATTTGGGTGATGGATGCCGAAAAAGTTCAAGTGACATTCGTTTCGCCACAAGTGAAAATGGCGTTTGCTATATCTGGGAACAGTCTTCGTTCAGTCGCGTTACCCTGTGAAAAACAAATCTGGCTTGACAATGTTACTTCAGGTGAGAACGAGAAACAACCATGAATTTTTTGTAATTTTCTTCCATTCGTTTTTCATTAACCAATAATTTTATCCATCTTTGTCAATTTATAATGATTTTCACACACACACACACACACACACACACACACACACACACACACACACACACACACACACACACACACACACATGTATATGTTTATTTTTTAATCATAATTTTTAATGTTTTTCCTTCGAGTCTATAAGTCGTTCATTACTACGATTTCATATCTATCTATCTATCTATCTATCTATCTATCTATCTATCTATCTATCTAAGTCTGTTCATATCTATCTATCTATCTCAGTCTGTTCATATCTATCTATCTATCTCAGTCTGTTCATATCTATCTATCTATCTATCTATCTATCTATCTATCTATCTATCTATCTAGTCTGTTCTATCTATCTATCTATCTATCTATCTATCTATCTATCTATCTATCTATCTATTTATCTATCTATCTCAGTCTGTTCATATCTATCTATCTATCTATCTATCTATCTATCTATCTATCTATCTATCTATCTATCTATCTATCTCAGTCTGTTCATATCTATCTATCTATCTATCTATCTATCTATCTATCTATCTCAGTCTGTTCATATCTATCTATCTATCTATCTATCTATCTATCTATCTCAGTCTGTTCATATCTATCTATCTATCTATCTATCTATCTATCTCAGTCTGTTCAGATATCTCTATATCACTTCTGCTCTGATGAGCTTAGCCCCCTGGTGCCCCCGCTGCATGAATTTACTCGAGTTACTGAACTAGTGGCTAGGTCCCTCCCTTTTACAGTAAAACCAATCAAATGTAACCGCAGCATCGACTCTAGTAGGTTCTTTGCTCACACTTTCTGTCTGTGGAATTCCCTTCCATATAATTGCTTCCGTGAAAGCTACAATATAAGGAGTATGTTATTTTTTTGACTCACATCCTTTCCATGACATCCCTTGTATAATTTCCTTTCCACTCTACTCTCATGCAGTCCTCTTGACGCCTGTATTCTTATCCGTTTCTTGCTCATTCTCTGACACCTCAATGAAATGTGAAATGATAACAAAAAATATCTATCTATCTATCTATCTATCTATCTATCTATCTATCCCATTTAGTTAATATCTGTCTGTCTGTCTGTCTGTCTATCTTATTTAGTTAATATCTTTCTCCCCAGTTTCTTTCTTCTCATTTTCGTCTTCCTTTCCTGGTTTTTCTGTCTTTCGTTCTTTCCATGATTGCTGTATCTATTGAGATTCACTATGTTTGGCACAAGGCCAATTATTTTCCGTAGCATTGCCAAATTCTTAATGATCTCCGACTAGAACAATTTTCCTTGGCCACACCTTCGATAAACTCAGGAGGAAATATTAATTAATTAAGTGTTAATTGCTATCAGGTGACCGCCATATTCGTCAAGCATATGAATAGCTTTAATCGATATAATCGGGAACGTTTCTCCATACTTTAATAATATGATTGATTCATCATCAATGAACAAATTGGAAAAAATGCACACCTTGGAAGCACAGGTAATTCAATAATTTTATGCAATCCATATCAAAGGAGTGACAACCAATCCAGAAAGTAGAAGAAAAATATCCACAGAATTCAAATTCTATTGGAAGCGGCAGAAATTATATTTGTGTCAATGATTCACATGGTGGCGGAGCTGGGGCGGACGCAAAATGGCAGTCAGTTATCGTTCAAACTCTTTTGCTATTTTGCCTTTAATATAATCTTTTGTCTTGGCATGCTATAATGGTGAGGAACAAAAAGTAATCTTTATCCATATTATAAATAATTATATATAAGCTTGGCTTCTCCATCGATTTCCAGTAGTGACAGAATGTAACAACTGCGACTATGGCCTATGAATAATTCCGGTCACTACGTCCAAAAATAGTATGTATAAACCCGTTCAGTCAGTCAGTTGAGTGCCATACGTAATACACGATTAGGCGATCATATTTGGAAAGAGACATGACTGACTGGGCAGAAGATTTTCTGTCCTGCTATTTGAACCATAGCTGAAGGGAGAAGAGACGGATTATATTAATAAGTAGTAATTAGTGGGGGATTAGTTTATCACTTAATAAGAAAAGAAAATCGATTTCCCACTTTAGGCCCAGTAGAAGCTTTACTTATGTTTCTAACCATTATCTTCATTCAGTCAGTTAAGTGCCATACGTGATACACGCTCGGGAGATCATATCTCGATAGAGACATGACTAACTGGGTAGAAAATTTTGCCGCATTAGATTGTCATTACTTTCTGCAGTAAACTGGTTGGCAACTAAGGCTATAGAACTCGATCTGTCCTGTTAGTGTTAGTTAAATAGCTGGAGGGAAGAGATGGATTAATACCTTTTCCAGGGGTATTTGTGCGTATGTGAGAGCAATGAAATCAACTGGACTTCGACCCTCTGATTTCTTGTTTCAAGCCGATATCCACTACACCACAACGCACATCCGGCAGTTCACTGAATCTAAAAATGGGATGCATAATCCCATTTACCGAGTCAAAAATGGTGTACATAATTCCATTAATTGATTTCAAAAACTGGTACGCACAAATCCGCTCAATGAGTCCAAATACTGTTATAATCCCTCTAACAAAATACCAAAATGGTATACAAAATCCCGTTCACTGTGTCCCAAAATGGTTGGCATAATCCCATCCGCTGTAAAAAAAAATAAATAAAAAATAGTAACCATAATCTCGTTTACTGTTACCAAAAATTGCAGGCATGGTCGCAAGGCAGTCAGAAATGGTATACATAATACCGTTTGTAGTGTCCATAAAATAGTATGCACAAACCCGTTCACTGAGTCCGAAATGGCAAATTTTATCAGGTTTACATCCTCGTCAACCTATTCAAAAGTACAAAGTAGTCGCGAAAGATTGTTTGAATGAAGAATTGTTGGAACCATTCTAAGACTTGGAAAATTAATAAACACGTTAAAAGAATTTCATAATGAAAACTATATTCAGTTACTATTTGCTTTTTGTCAAATTTTTCGACTTATATATTCTCCAGCCTTCTTGTGTGGTTTAAAAGCATTTTATTTCACAGACTTTCTTAGTCTATATTTTTTCGTTGTTTCTTATGATAAAAACATGAATCGTGTTTTCTTCAGCTGTCTTGGATTGTCTGGTTTCGTGGGTTAATTTAAGGACCCATAAACTCTTATCGGGTTATCAAATATAAATTTTATAGGACAAAAATCCCAATGATAGATAGATACGCTTTTTATTGATGTACTGTCCTCCCTAGGATGTGCGTTGTGGTGCATTGGATATCGGCTCGGAACGAGAAATCGGGGAACCGAGTTCGAAATCCAGTTGAATTCATTGCATTCACTTCCGCGCAAATACCCTTGGGAAAGGTATTAATCCTACTATTCCTTCCAGTTATGGGTTAAATAGCAGGACAGATTGGGTTCTATAGATTTGGTCGGCAACCAGTCAACGGCAGAAAGCAATGGCAACCTACTGCGGGATAATCTTCTGCCCAGTCAGTCATGTCACTTTCGAGACATGATCGCCTAAGCGTGTATCACGTATGGCACTTAACTGACTGACTGTCCTCCCTCAGTAAGTAGGTGATCATGGCTCTCCACAATTTTTTCTCCGTTGTAGCTCTTAATAAATTTTGTCTTTCTGTTATTTTTCTTAAACCCTGTTCCATTATTCGTTATACCAATGCACCTTCAACCCTAACCCTAACCCTAACCCTAACCCTAACCCTAACCCTAACCTTCAGATATCAATATTGCATTTTCTGTCTTCTGTTAACCCTCCCACCGATACTTAAATTTTTGTATAAGCTTGATTTTGATATCTCCGATTTATAATTTTTATTTTTCACTTATGCTTTTGCAAACAACCTTTTTTCTTTCATCTTGCAGTTGATATTTAGCCTTTCTTCTTGCTTTCCTTCACTACCTTTATTTGGAGTTATTGTAGTCTTCTCTAAGCTGTAGTGAGTCCCGTAAAAATATGAAATAAATATATAAACTAAAATTAAAAAATTCAAGGTAAAATAAGATATTTGAGCTTTCCTTTTAAAATTTATCTTCTTCTTTCTTCCTTTTTTTCTCTCTTTCTCTCTCTCTCTCTTTCAACTTCTCTATATATACTTCTCTATCAAATAACGAGGGGGCAAATAAAAAAGAGGAAAAATAAGATTGAACCCAGCTGTAAAACGGTGAAAGTTTACGGGACCAGAATCTACTAGTTTGTGACTAAAAACTACCAAACATTCGAGAGGCTCCACGCCTAAATTATATGAAAAATGAAAAAGAAAGGAACGTCTGAAAATAAAATAACTTTGACTAATCAAAACAATTAACACAAAACGACTTTTTGCGCCAGTAGTCTGAAATCACGTTCAAAGGTATCTTACTGCCCACAAACTCTTCTGTGACAGGCAATATGGCTTCCGCTTTGCCAGGTCCACTGCCGATATGCTAACAACCGTTACGGAGTAAATGCTCCAGACACTCGATGAGTCAGGCGAGGCTCGTGCGGTTGCTCTGGACATCTCCAAGGCTTTTGATAGGGTCTGGCACTCTGGCCTTCTTTGCAAGCTACGGGTTACGGTTTCTTTGCAAGCTACGGGTTACGCCTGCTTGACCTAATCCAATCTTTTTTAAACAACCGCAAAATGAGGGTCGTTTTGAATGGGCATGTCTCTTCATCCTACAGCAGGAATGCCGGTGTAACCCAGGGCTCTATCCTGGGCCCAACGCTCTTCCTTATATTCATCAATGACCTCCCAGATGAGATCAAGTCCCAAGTAGGCATCTACGTAGATGACACCACAATATACTCACGCATCAGTAAGAAACCTGGCATGGCGAACAGACATAATCTCGCTGCTGACCTTGAACGGGATCTACACTCTGTGGTGAATTGGGGCAAGAAGTGGCTTGTCAATTTCAACTCGTCTAAGACCAAGCTGTTGTCTGTCAACTATCACAGGAAACCTATCCTGCCTCCCATAAGCATGGACCAAGCGATTCTCCCTAAGTGCAATACACTGCGCCTCCTCGGCCTTACCCTCTCTTCTGATCTCAAATGGAACCGCTACATCGAAGAAATAGCCAAATCCACTGCTAAGAAGGTTGGGTCACTGTGTCGATCCAGGATGTTTTTTCCGCCTGAATCTATCCTGCATATATACAAGTCTACCATTCGACCGTGCATGGAGTACTGCTGCCATTTATGGTCAGGTGCCCCTGCCGTTCACCTCAGTGTTCTCGACAGACTCCAAAGGAGAGTCAGTAACGTGATAGGTGCTGACTTGGCGGCTCGACTCCAGCCACTTCCCCACCGACGAAATGTGGCCTCCCTTTGTCTGTTCTATAAGTACTTTCATGGCTTCTGCTCAGACGAACTCAAGTCACTGGTGCCTCCTCAACAGGTGTTTACTCGTGCAACCAGACTGGCAACTGGGTCCGACACATTCACAGTTAGGTTAGCCAAATGCAGACGACAATTCTACTCCTTCAGCTTCTTCTCTCGCACTTCCCGCCTGTGGAACTCACTCCCATATTCTTGCTTTTCTGACGGCTAAAACCTCCAGAAGTTTAAAATTCAATGTCAATACTCACCTACTCTGTTTTGACTGTAGCCCTTCCCCCACTCCCTATATCCTTCCCTTTCTCTCCTAGCTTGAAACTGTCATTTTACCTGCAGTCTCATCTTTCTATTGCTCTTTTCTAATTGGTTTTTACTCCTCTTCTCTCTCTTCTAATTAATTTTCTTTCAGTTATGTAGCCCCCGCACATCAGTGACATTTCTGCCTTGCTCGGGGTGAAATGATTAAAAAAAAAACTTACAACTCTAAACTGTATGACGAGAAGAGATGTTAAGAGAAACCAGAGAAGAGAAGGCACTGCCTGGGAAACCAGGCATGCGTGACGCGGGAAATTGTTACGTGGTCAACTGCTGATGATTTTTTCTGCTGTTCTTATTGCCGAGAAAAAAGAGATTATCACCGACTTATTCCTACTACCCAGTTCTAACAATGAAACCACCCATTCAGTCAGTCAATTGCCATACGTAATACCCGCTTAAGCGATCATATACCCGCTTAAGCGATCATATGCCTTTCGATCCATGTGGAACTAGACAGAAGATTTTTCCGCAATAGGTTGCCATTTCTTTCTGCGGAAGACTGGTTGCTAAACAAGGCTACAGAACTCAAGCTGTCTTGCTATCCAACGCATACGCGGAGGGAAAAGAGTTGGATTAATACCTTTGCCAATAGTATTTATTTCCGGGTGGAAGTGGACTTTCTCTTGACTGCTACAAAGGTCGCACTCATAAATGAATTTTATTACCCTGAATTACAAAGGATTCACTCCAACCTAAATCAAATAAATAAATATTTGTTTATACAATTTGTTTTATTTCAAAATATACTTTATATATGAACTAAATCGCAATTTAAGTTCACAGCATTAGAGTAAAACGACTCAGTTTAGAAGATTGTGAAAATGTTAGAAATTTTTGTCTACCATTTTGGTATGCATAGCCCATTTTATTGAGTTCAAATATGGTATGCAAAATCAAGTGTACAGATATCTATACCGTACGGGCTGTTGTCCTCATCATTATTGCCATGTTTACAACGTTTCGGCCTTCTTCAGGTGCTAGGAGTTTGAACCAATCCCTGGGGTATATATCATTCTCATTCCATTTGCAATGCCACTTCCAGATACCATGTAGTTATCTCCATTTACCTCAACTATGTTATTTTGTTCACTACTGCTGAAGCCAGGTATTGAATTCAAAACATTTGGGGTCATGTCACTGGAACTAACCAACGCCTATATCCATTGGGCCACATTTAGGTGTACAGAGTTGTTGGGTTTATTAAAGTTGTCGAGTTAATTCTCGAAGTTGAAACTACTTATTCCAAAAGAGATCCCTCTATTTCTTAGTGGGTTTATGGAGGGGATGAATATGGTAAAGTCGGGTGATAGAGAACTCTGTTGTCGTAAAAAATAATTTTTATAATACATGGATTAATGAAGAATGTTCAGTCACTCATGATAGAATAGTTAAAGAATATATCAGCGAAAATATTATGTTATAAACAATAATGGACAATGGAAAAATTTGATTTCAGCAAGTCAGACATTATATGAAGGCCGAAGATGTCGGCTGAGAGATAATGTTGAAAACAACAAAGAACGAGAATAGCTCTGAAATTTATGCAAAATGGAAAAATAATTTCAGAACTTCAGAAATTACAGGAAGGCCAAAGAAGATATCGGCTGAGATATGATGTTAAAAACAACAATGCAAAAGAGGGAAGCCCAGAAATGTATGGAAAATAAAAAGATTCAATTTCAGTTCTTCAGAAATTACTGGAGGGTCAAATACTACATCGGCTGACATACTATGTTAAAAACCACAAAGTGAAAAACAGTTAAACAAAATGTATATGAAAAAGGAAAGATTTATGTATTAAGATATTGCAGTAAGGCCAAAGACGGTATCGACTGAGATATGATGTTAAAAAAAAAAAAAAAAACAAAGCGGAAAAGAGTAGCACAGAAAATGTACGAAATAAGGCAAAACTAATTTCAGTACTTCAGACATTAAAAGAAGGCCAAATAATATATCGGCTGATATATTATGTTAAACATAAAGAGGAAGAAGGTTCTTTGAGAAACTTGAGAAATAATAAAAATACGTAATCTCTAAATTTAAGAAATTTCTCATTGAGTTCAGCTTCGTTTTTGACGTTAATAATAAATTTATGTTTTTTGCTTGCTCACAAAATCTTTACAGTGAAAGTTGCAGATTAAAAACGTAATCTCCATCCAGATCTCTTTCTGATTGCACACGGAGTTCCGAGTTATAATTAGTGGCAAGTGTTAATTAGTCATTAATCAATTAATTGATTTTAATGGATAATTTCCGGGTGAATGGGTGAACAGGTTTAATGAACACATTTACCCGCACTACATTGATCCTTCAATAGGTGCAATATTTACCATGCGATTCCAGACCCACCGACTCGCTCCTGACGCATTTAATTATGCCTAATTGTAAAACAAGGTGAGCGCAATTAACTTTAACAGCTTTTTCTTGAGACAGTGCAATGAAATACAAAACTGTAACCATGTGATACGAGTATTACCGCAGAAAGAAATGGCAACCTACTGCGGGAAAATCTTTTTTTCGTCAGTCATCATTCGAAAGAAACATGTTCACCCAAACGTGTACTATGGATATCACTTATCTGATTGGCTGATACGAGTATCATTTCGGATGCTGACAATAGACAGTGAACAAATCAATGTTATTGTAGTGCTTTTGATCTGATCAGAAATTATAGCAAATATTTAACCCAAGCAAACATTTCTTAAAGTAAATTAAATAGTTTAAACAAACTTAGAAATATTTTATTAAAAAAATCCTACCTTGCTTTGAAACGAATAAAGTGCCGTAATTAGAGTAGAAACAATGAAATCAAGAATAACTAATAATGTATGACGGGAAAATTAACCATTTAGAATTAATACTAGACTGGTAGCAACGTGTGAAAGAATCGACTCAGATGGGCTGTGGGGATCTGCTAAGTAGGTGTGGTATAAAAATGAATACAATTTGGAAGCCGTTAGAAAATGAAAAGGAAATAATAGTAAGGTTTCATAAGTAAGATTTTTTGGCTAACTTACTTTATGAAAATCAGTGACGACCGACTATAGGTAATTCAACACACACACACACACACACACACACACACACAGATATATATATATATATATATATATATATATATATATATATATATGTGTGTATTTGAATGTGTGAATATTTTCTTTCTTTCTCTCTTTTTTCTCATTATCTCTGATTTTATTCTCTAAACTTTAATCCAGTTTCTCCAACATTGTGTTTTTCATTTTCTATCAGTCATTTTATTAGCATCTATCTATCTATCTATCTATCTATCTATCTATCTATCTATCTATCTCAGTCTGTTCACATCTATCTATCTATCTATCTATCTATCTATCTATCTATCTATCTATCTCAGTTTATTTTATCTTTCATTCTCAAACTCTCTCTGTTTTTCTCTCTATCTATACATATATATACATATATATATATATATATGTGTGTGTGTGTGTGTGTGTGTGTGTGTGTGTGTGTGTGTGTGTGTGTGTGTGTGTGCATATTTTCTTACAACTCATGTTTCATGTACTATGCAATCATCAGGTGCACATTATGAACTACCTGTTCCGGAACTTGAATTTTTGGTTCTCACGGTCTTATACTGGGATGATATTTTTTTTATATTTTTACACTTTATAATTTAATTTAATTTAATTTAAACTAAAACTTAAACTTGAAATTAAAAAATAAAATCTCCAAATGAGAATTAATAGGGATAGTATTTTTAGAGCAGATTTTATAAGGTTTATGCATATGTATCAAGGGAAATAACTTGTATTTATTTTAGGGGGAATAATAGTAATCGAAAAAAGGTCTATATAGAAAAATTTATATTTTGGAGACATGATCGTTCAAGTGTGTATCACATAGGGCATTTAACTGACTGACTTTTATCTTGTTATTTCAAGGTCTAAATAAGACACAAAAATTGGAATAATATATATATATATAAACTAGCAGTATAGCCCGGCTTTGCTCGGGTGTAATGAAAGCTTTAAACTAATCCACGGTTCTGGAGCTCAGACTCAGCCTAAAGAATATTTGTGTGAAGTTTGGTGAGAATCGGATCAAAATTGTGGATTTGTATAAAGGACATACAGACAGATAAACAGACACATACACAAACATCTTGCCTTTTATATATATATATTATTGATTTTCTGCACTATTGTAAGAAGTACAACCTTTGAAACTTCTGAATATCGTTTCTTATGTCTTTGTCTATGAGTGTATCAAATTTGATTAAAATCGGACTATTCCTTCTATAACCCGATTTTTCGATTATCGATTTTCGATATTTATCGGGGGTAAATTCGACACAAAACCTAGCTAAGAACACTCGCAGACGCTTATAGTAAAACTCTGTAAATTTTCAAGAAAATCGGTTCAGCCGTTTCGGTGTATATAGGTAACGGACACACACACACACACACACACACACACACACACACACACACATACACACACAGAGACAAAGTTCCATTTATAAATAAATTTAGATACTTTGACAAGTGTTATTTTTATAATCACTTGATCCAAAACAAGGCAGAACCGCCACTAGTGCTCAGGGTATTACAAGAAGAGAAAAGAAAAAGGTAGAGGGGATGCCTAAGAAAGGACAAGAGATGGATGAGATTTGAGGAGGTGGATGGGATTTAGGGATTTAGGAGATAACAAATGACGTTGCATTCAAACTTTTGGAGGAAGCAAGTATAAGAAAGGGAACTCCGCAAGCGGGAAGAGCGAGAAAAGAAACTGAGGAAGTAGAAGTTGTGGTTACATTTGAATATTTTCCTGGTAAAAGGATGAAACCTTGATGCCAATCTAGTAGAAAAAGTTGACATATTTTAAATCCCTAGGTGTCTTTTGGGACACCCTATAACTGGATTAGGATATTTTCTGTTAATTCTCATAAAAATAGTAATTACCATAAAAATATATAGAATTTACATTTACTAAAATTAACACTAAATTTTATCAAAGCGAGACTGTTCCATTGCACTCCGGCTGAGTTGAATTTTGCGATCGCCTTAAATGTGTGCGACTTGCCGGCGCTATTTCTACATGTGGTGTCAATGTTCGAACTCGGCCTGATAAAAACCTAAAACATTTTTTTTATTTTTTATTTTGAAATTGTAAAAACATGTATTTACCTCGAATATAATCCGCAATTGCATTATTTGGGATGCATTAACAGAAAAGATCCCTGGATTATTTTTGTTCTGTTTCTGTAGAATGTTTTGTAATCTTTGATTCTGAGTTGTTTTGATTTGTAAATATCCTCAGTTATAATCTGAGGGAAGAAACAGTATGATTGAAAAAAAGTGGTTGGGAAACTATTTTGTTTTAGACGACGCCTTTCGTTCACTGACGGACTTTCGTTGTTTTTGCCTTGAAAAGTGTGATGGGCTGCAATGTGAAATATGGTTCTACAGAAGGATGTTGAGCAACATGAGCAACGACCAAGTGTCGGAGAGAATGTAGACGAGAAGAAAAATCATACTTAACATCAGGAAGAGACAGCTGAGGTTCCCTGGACTCTTAGTGAGGAAGGGGATCTGGAGAATTTAATAGCCACAGGACTGATAGAAGGAAAGAGAAACATTGGAAAGCAGCTTGAGGTATATTTGCTAGGCCTGAACAGACGGATGGCGGGGCGGGGTTTGTAAGAGATACTAACAGGCAAAAAAATTAGAGCAACAAAAGACAAAAGCAAATCCAAGATCGCCGACGTCCTGAAGAGACATGGCATATGAAGAAGAAAATCTCTCAGTGGACAAAACGCATAGGCTAAAGCAAAATATAGTTTCCCTTTGTCTCTTTTTAAATCAAACTTCAATTTAGAATTCATTGTTTTATATAAAATTTAAATAAACGTTTGTCTTTTATTATATTTTTTAATATAATAAAAGACAAACGTTTATTTAAATTTTATAATTTCAAAAGAGAGCCAAATATTTAATTAAAAAAACAACATTGATTTAAAATTTATAATTTCTTGAAGTGAATTAATATTTGTTACATTATTTGTGATGCAAAGGATCTTTTCTAACAGAAAAGATCTTTTCTAACAGAAAAGATCCTTGGATTATTTTTGTTCTCATTCTGTGAAATTTTTTTGCCGTGATAAAAAATATTTTTCAGTGATGATCTTATTTGTAATTTCAGCATATTCTATGACTGCCAGCCGTGATGTCGCTGTCTATGCTGAATATTCGTACGACAACGTAATGCTGAGACCGTTGATCACCCTGGAGAAGAAATTTTTCATTCCCGCCTTTCCTAATCCGTTCAATGGACATCAAAGTACTCAACGAAACTTTATTTCGATGACCAGCGTTTCTGATAAGACGAACATCGTGCTTAGAATTCCCGCTAAAATTACTCTGTCTTCTGTTGGACCTTTCACCAAATCAACTGAAGGAGAATTTCACGTTTTTAATCTTAGTAAGTTCCAAACAGTTCTGGTTAGCTCGTCACTTCCTTTATCGGGTGTCAGAATTGAGAGTAACGCTGATTTGCTAGTCCTAACTGGAAAAATGGTATCTACGAGAAAAGGCAAAGAAAAAATATTATCAATCAAAGAAATTCCGGCCGCTGAGTCTTATGGGAAGGAATATTTTGTCTACGCACCCATCTGGTTAAAACATTCCGTCTCAGTGTACGTATCAGGTAAGAAAAAATTTAGTCATTTATAAATAGATCGATTTTTTATATTATTCTTTTTTAATGAAATTAAGAACAAACAACATGTTCAGGTATAGCAGAGTCTTACGTGTATATTCTTTTTCCACGAGATACTTACAAATCCGTAGTTAGACACATAGTTATAAGTTAATTTTAATTCATGGATATTAGCAAAAGGAATGCACGTTCTAGTCAACAGAACACTGGTTCGATTCTGAGAGAAGTCGAAGTCTAACCGGTTGCAATCTAAACAGAATAAGATATACAGATGATAGTGTTGGTAGCAGATACTGAAATGAAATTACATGAACTCCTACAGAAGATAATAAGAGAAGATATATAGCTCATCACTCGTATTCAAAGACACCTGTGTACTAGAGCAACTAGCTAATCCCCGTTGCAGACGCCTGCTCACGCACATTTTTGTTTGTTCAACATCCACAGAGCCCACCTACGGCAACTATACAGAGCAGAACTTAGAGCTTTTGGGAGGGAACGCATTATCTAGCGTAAACAACAGTCTAAACAATGCCAGGACGCTCAAAACCTCGGTCACGATGACTTGGGATTTCGTGCTAGCACAACCATTGACGCCTCTCAAAGGGTCCCGTCTATCTGATTTCACTCAAAAGGCCACCCGTAGTATAATTCTAAGGCACTTTCCATAGGTACTGCACGCTGAGCTCACCTCTTCCAAACCGCTAACATCAAGGAGTCATCTTTCTAAAAAATCGACTATGGTGAGATTTCACCCCGTTCTAACGTCTCAGCCATTCAGAGATCAAAGAAATGGAAAGGTAGTAAAGCAGAATATACATCTAATAGCAATAAGGCAGAATGCATGGTTGTTAACAAAAAGGGCAGCTCAATGTTCAAATTACAAATTGGACATATCAACATCAAGAAAGTACAACAATTTAAAAATCTGGTAAGTGCGAGACTGAAATCCGAATTAACGTTGGTGTAACGAAAGATGTCTGGTATCCAAAGCTAAGAAAATATTAAGAAACAGGAAAATTTAATTAGAAACAAAGGAAAGAGTACTAGACATTTATGTAATATCAGTCCTCCTACAAAGAAGTAAATGCTGGAGATGTTTCTCAAAAGTTAAGCAAAGTATTAAGAAACAGGAAAATTTCATTGGAAACAAAGTAAAGACTACTCATCTGTTGTCATATCAGTCCTACTATAAGGCAGTGAATGCTGGAGATGTTTCTCAGAAGCTAAGCAAAGTATTAAGAAACAGGAAAGTTTCATTAGAAACAAAGAACAAGAGTACTGAACTGTTATGTAACATCAGTCCTCCTGTGAATGCTTGATAGTCTTCTCACAAATGAAGAAAAAATTGAGGCGACCAAAATATGGTACTACAGAAGGATGCTATGAATGCCATGTACCAATCACATGATTAACAACGAAGTTTTAAAGACAATAGAAACAAAAGGAAACATATACTTAACTCGTCAAAAATATGTCAGATAAATAGCGATAGAGTAGCAAGAGACTGTTGATGTTTCCCCTTTGGGAAAGAAGCTGTAGGTTGAAAAATAATTCATCACCCACAAGGCCGTGTGCGAACTCTATGAAGATAGACAAGTGAGAATTGGACAACTCCAGCCCAGATATGGCTGCGATTCGTCTGATCTGGCTCATCTACAATTATAGCAGGAGGAATCAGATACTTACTGGAACGCGACAGTGTACCAACAATTTCCCAGCATCTTCAGCACTAGATCGTATATATGAATATCATTTAAGGACTAGGGTGCGCCTGAGTTCCAATAGACGTTTATAACGAAGAGCTTCCTTGCGTGAACGTCCATTCATCATGCTAGATGAAAGTTTAAGGTTTGCTTTGTAGTGGTAGAACAGTCAAACTCGAAGACTGGCACAATTTTCTCTTCGATGACCCTCTGTTCCAGCAGATTGACAGGAAAACTATATTTTTTTAACTTCGTAGTATAATTAACATCAGACAAAAACAGTTAGAATTTATAGGGCCCATAATGAGTAAAGAGGAATTGAAAAATTAGATACTCACGGTATATATTGAGGGCAAGGGAACAGAAGAAAACAATACATAGCCTACCTAGAGACCTTGATTAAATTTAAGAGAGATAACAAAACTAAAAGCATTACTAAGAGCTACAAAGGACAGGAAATTGTGGAGAGCCATGATCGCCAATATCCTGAAGGGACACGTTAAATAGAAGAAGAATATTCGTTTTTTTGGATAATACGTACAACTGAATTAATTGCCTCGATAGCAAAAAATTAATATTTATTGAAGAATAAATAGGTATTGCATAAAATAAAAAGTCTATTTTCAAAGTTAGATAATGGTGACACGCACATATGTTGTTTGAAATTTGCACAACAAGAGAGATAGAGTGTTTACAAATATAGATCCTTTATGGAGAGAAACTGATAATCAACTTCCATAATTATGAATATCGGTAAGTGATCTGGAAGTTACTTGTATTATAAAATTAGAAAGAATTGGGGAAAATAGTCGCGTAAAAATGTAATATCGACAATGGCTGGGCGCGTTTCGGATAGCTTTTGTAATTTCTTTCAAAGCAAGTTATTAACTGAGCCCACGTTTTGCACATAGTTGACTTTAAACGTCTTTAGTTTAGAAAGAATGATAAAATAAATTTCAAAACATAATACGTAATCTGTAATGAATAATTTGAAGTTAAAGTTTGTACTCATTGTACCGTACTAAAATATTTTCAAATAATTAACGCCATTGTTAAAAAAAAATTGTTTTCCGTTACATCCAACGGGCATCGTTTTTGCTGTTTCCGTAACAAACTGCTTTTTATGGGGCAGGGTTGTTAGACCTGCGCCCAATCCCTGAGGAAAGTGATTTTCTAATCGTAGCTAAGACGTAACACACGGGCGAACGTAGCGGGTAACCAGTGAGGATCGAAATCACTAATAATGATTTTAGCGTGGCGAGCTTGCTAACCATTACACCAAGGCGAGGTGCCCAAACGCCTCTGTAAGATTTTAGACATTTTCAGTCTCGAGAAAAGAGAAACCCACGAGTGATAATGTTATCTCGTTGATATTTTATTATTAATCTACCTTCGCAACTGTCTTCACACCTGTCCTCCTGCATACCTTGCCCTTTCACTGACACCCCCTGTAATTGGTTTGACTTTCTCTTCACTCTCCTCTTGTTTAAACGTTTACTCTTATGTAACCCTCTGCGCATCAGTGGCGGTACTGCTTTGCTTGGTGTGAAACGATTAAAAAATCACCTGATTCCTTCTTCATTGCGTGTCCAAGGAACCTCAGCTGTCTCTTCCTGATGTTAAGTATGAGTTTTCTTCTCGTCTACATTCTCTCCTACACTTGGTCGTTGCTCATGTTGCTCAACATCCTTCTGTAGAACCATATTTCACATTGTAGCCCATCACACTTTTCAAGGCAAAAACAACGAAAGTCCGTCAGTGAACGAAAGGCGTCGTCTAAAACAAAATAGTTTCCCCACCACGTTTTTTTTTTTCAGTCATACTGTTTCTTCCGTCAGATTATAACTGAGAATATTTACAAATCAAAACAACTCAGAATCAAAGATTACAAAAAGTTCTACAGAAACAGAACAAAAATAATCCAGGGATCTTTTCTGTTAATGCATCCCAAATAATGCAATTGCGGATGATATTCGAGGTAAGTACATGTTTTTACAATTTCAAAATAAAAAATAGATCGATCGATCGATAGATAGATAGATAGATAGATAGATAGATAGATAGATAGATAGATAGATAGATTTGAACAAACCAAGATAGATAGATAGATAGATAAATAGATAGATAGATAGATAGATAGATAGATAGATAGATAGTCATCGAAGAAGAAATTGTGCGTTATCGCATTGCTTGGAGCAAAACAATTACAAATCCATTTCGTTATTTATTTACACGAAATTATATCTTCCAGAGACACGAAAGTAACTATTTAAATATGTACAGCAGGCGCACCAATCTTGCTATAGCCACAGTATTCAATGCATGGACGCATGGTAGATTTGTAAATGAGCAAGAAAAATCCTGATGAAAAAAATTCTGGTACAATAAATGAGTCAAATTTCCTTGCATTGGACGAAAATTAATTCTATACACTCACTCTATTTCATGTCAGTATGAAACGTGAGGCAAAAACGACATTACATGTTGCCTCCCTTTAAGCATCGGCCATGTTTATGGAAGGAAGAAAAGTTTCTCTATAGTGATTACATGAAAGCAGTTCTGTTTTGGAGACGTTAAAATTTTTAAACCATTTCTTGGCCCAGTTCACTAATGATTGAATTTTTTTTCTAGAGCATTTTACTTTATCGGGTAGTATGAACGTTTGCTACGTTTGCTAAAACTGTAATTCTAAGATCAGCTACAGTATTTATATTTTTCGTCCTATTGTCATCATCTTTGTTGCCATTTGTACGACGTTTCGGTCGTTGTACTCTCCGGCCTTCTTCAGGTGCTAGAAATTTTGAACCGAACCCTTTATTACAATCACTGGAGTATATCATTTTCATTCCTTGCATAGTAGTAATGCCACGATTGGAAGTCATGAATTATCTCCCTCTAACTTTGCAAATTACTTGTTCACCACTGCTGTAGCCTGGTATTGAACTCACAACTCTTTAAGTCAGGTTACAGGAACTAACCAACGTCTATATTCACTGGGTCATGTGTCCTTAAGGACAAGAACAACTGAATTACTACGTATGGAAAATTTAAATACTCGTGAAGGGCCATTTATTCCAGATGTAAGAGTTCTTGCAGACTCAAGTATAAGCCAGATGAAAAGATGTATAATAATGTATAAAATGACCGATAGGCCGTCTATTCTAATTCAAATTAGACACAAGTATGATGAAGAATTATAGACTTAAGTATATAAACGCCTGATGTTTACACTTGACTCAAGCATAATTTAAAAATTGACATTAAGTAACCGAAAGAATAAGTAAAATCTACCAACCGTACATAAGGTTTTGTCTTTTGTCAAGTTTGTCCTTTATTTTGTCTTTTCGAAATATATGTCGATTATATGTCATCTTAATTTCTTTTTTTCCATGATTTCAGGTGTCGGTACTCCGACGAATTTCACTTTCCAGACAACGAGTGGCAATTCCGAATTATTTGTCAGCAAATTCGGCATCATATCGTTTCGCTTGCGAAGTGGAGACTACGCTTTTATTAAATCGATTCAAGCAGCCATCACTGTCAGTTGTTCGCATCTCTCCCAAGACAATCAAAATATAACACTTGTTTCAATAGTGCCTCCTTTAAATCGGTATCTAAATTTAGCCAACATAAATTTGCCAGCAAAGGAAACTAACGATAGCTATACATTAGTAATAAACATTTTGGAAAACTGTAACCAGTTGTCCCTCAATGCTAATCTCTCCGAATTAACAAATCAGCAGGTCATTGCAAATATTTCTGGTCGAACTTTTTTTGTTTCCAAAACATTTAATGATACTGTGCTGAAAAATATTGTGAATGCTACTATCAAATCAGGGCGTGGTCTTTCGTCCTGTGGGTGTATTTTGAGATTTTCCCGGGGCTTTTTACGGTCTTATCCTTTTCCGCTTTATTCGTTTCCGGTTGTCACTTGCCCAGATGCTGTTCTAACATCGACTTCCAGTTCGAATAAACAAGCCGTAACTTCTTCGCCATTGCTACCGAAATATTTACGCGGGAATAATGTCGACGAAGACTGCGACGGCAAGACCGACGAAGAACTTTTTAACGGAAAAGATGACGACGGCGACGGACTTGTTGACGAAGACATTGCCTTTGGCTGTTTTGATTCCAGTAAAGAACGTGACACTGCCAGCAGTAACGCTCGATTAGAAATTGTAGGCATTTCGCCAAAATTGCATTTTCATCCGTATAATTCCTACTACCACGCGTCAATTGTAGCTTTGGTCGTTTCCCTTGCCGTGGCATTATGGGCTGCAGCTATGTTATTAGGTGGGTTTCTACTCTGGGATTATCATCGAGCGGTAAGGGCCCGCAGGTCAACAAGCGTCTCACCGATATTTGAAGATTAAAAGTTAGATAAAAAGAGTATATAATCTGTGTCTGATAAGTTGTTATTAATTACAATCTACGCACTAAGTTTGTACGAGAATGTTATCATATTAAAAATGTTATAATATTAAACAAATCATAAACAGTCGAAATACTAAAAGACAACTTGTGAACACTGTTTTTCACCAGACAAACATCTACCGTAATTATATTGTTCGGATTACTGTCATCATCTTTATTGCCATACTAGCAGTATATCCCGGCGTTGCTCGGGTGTAATGAAAGCTTTAAAAGTAATCCATGGTGCTGAGTTCAAACTCAGCCTAAAGAATATTTGTGTGAAGTTTGGTGAGAATCGGACAAAAATTGTGGATTTGTATAATGGACATACAGACAGATAAACAGACACACACAAAAACATCTTGCCTTATATATATATATATATATATATATATATATATATATATATATATTCTGCACTATTGTAAGAACTGCAACCTTGAAACTTTTGAATATCGTTTTTTATGTCTTTGACTATGAGTGTATCAAATTTGATTAAAATCGGAGGACTCCTTCTATAACCCGATTTTTTCGATTATCGATTTTCGATATTTATCTGGAGTACCTCGACAGAAAACCTAGCTGAGAACACTCGCAGACGCTTATAGTACATCTGTGTAAATTTTTAAGAAAATCGGTTCAGCCGTTTCGGAGTCTATAGGTAACGCATACACACACACAGACACACACAGAGACAAAGTTCCATTTATAAATAAGTTTAGATTTAAAACGTTGTACGCTCCATCCTTCCTCAGATGCTTCGAATTTCAAACCGAATACTTTATTATAATCACTGGGGTATATCATTCTCATTCCATGTGATATGCCACTTCTGGTAACCATGTAGTTATCTCCCTTTAACGTAACTCTGTTATTTGTCCTTGAGAATACATCGCATAATAGATATAGACGTTGGCTAGTTCCAGTGAGTTGAACCAAAGAGTTGTGAGTTTAATCCCAGGCCACAGCAGTGACGAACAAATAATCTAGAGAGTTAAGTTAAAAGGAGATAACTACAAGGCTACCAGAAGTGGCATCGCACATGGAATGAGAATGATATACTCCAGTTATCGTAATAAAGGGTTCGGTTCGAAGTTCCTAGCACCTGAAGAAGGCCGGGGCGTACAACGGCCAAAACGTCGTACAAATGGCAACCAACATGAGGACAATAGTCCAAATAATGTAAATAGTGTAAATACTGCCTTATCTTAGAAGCACAGACAAACATCTACCATATTTGATGGCGTAAATTGATTAATTGATCCATTTTTCACGAATTATCAAACCTTTGCCATTTTTTGAAACCAGACAATATATTTAGATCGTAAAAGTTTTTGGCAGATATAATAATTATTTACTGATAACATCCTACTAATTAACCTATAGCTGTAGATAGAAGAAGGGGTTTCATATGTTTCCCAATGATATTTGCGTATAAGTGAACATAACGAGTTCGACTGGAATTGAAACTTAGCTAACCGTTTTCTATTTCCGATTCGTTATCCATTACACCACCTGCACATCCAAACTTACTGCATTTGGAGTTCTCAAGCGGTCATTCATCTTGATACTTACCAGGTTTTTACGTTGCTTAACTTCGGGCATCGTACGAGAACCGATGTTTCAAAGCGATATTTGCTAGCATATAAAGCTCTCCATGTTTCTGAAAAATAATTAAAATATTTAAATTAATGTTTACTCTCAATCAAGAGGCCGCCACTCTTTTGAACAAGTCTAACTAAATCATCAGTCCTATGACCGAATTTGGTCGTAGGGTCACTGAGCAGAAATGTAGGATAGTAATGTAACGGTTTCTGATTCCTTTTTCTGTAGCTAGTACATTCAAGGACAAAAATGGGACAGTTTCTGTTTTCTGTTGCCTAAGAAGGTACTTTGTAGAATAGTATTGGAGCGGTTTCTTTATTATTTTATCAAAGGTGATACTTTGTAGAATGCTAATAGAACTGTTTGTGGCTTCTTATTTCTAAGACTGTATTTTGTAGGATAATAATGCAATGATTTCAATCAGTGAGAAGTACATTTTACTCAAAAGGGCTTCTTCTCGTGAACCACTGCTCTGTGGAACCGACTGCCAAGAAAATGTTTCCCCGATCACTACAATCTTAAACTTACAAGTCTAGGGTTAGTCATTATCTTCAATTCCTGTGGGTAAAACTGCCCCCTAACGTAACCCTCTATCTCGAGTGGTTTCCAAGCCTTTTATAAGTTGAACATTACTGTAAAATTCTTAGTTTTGCGATAGCTTGAGGTTTTTGGAACACGTAATGAGGAAAGATGGTTTAGAGAACTTGATTCTCACGGAACAGATAGATGAAAAGAGGGAGAGAAGGAAGCAGTGCGCGACTTACTTGCTGAGCAGGTGGATGGCGGCGTGGAGTCTGGGAGATATACCAAGGGGAAATATATGAAAAGTGACAAGAAATAGAAACAATTGAAAGTCCATGATTGCCTTCGTCCTGAAGAAACACGGTACATAACGAAGAACTTTAAGTTTCTGCTCATTGACTTTTATTTTGCTCGTAACTTCTTTCTCATTGTACTTCATGATTGTTTTCTCAGTCTCTGTCTCTTTCTCGTTATTCTCTATGCCATGTCTCGATGATATTTCTTCGTCAGAGTGGGGGGGGTCTTCTTTGTCACCCGCAAAGCGAAAGTCTGTACAGTCAAAATAATTTTCTTTCTTTACCACACGCTTCTTTTTTGTTTATATGTTTTAGTTAGTTTCGTGCTTCCTCTTACACCGTAATGCGTTCGTTCGAAAAGATGTTTGATTCTTGATCAAACCTATTTATTTACTAGGGCTTTAACGCAAAGGCAGAATGTGGCACATAGCCGATTTTTCCGTAGGGCATTTCCGAACGCCTACGCTCGACAAAGTTTCCAAGTTTAAAACGTAGAAAAAGAAAAAGAAGAAAGTTTATGAAAAAAGGAGAAAAAACTAAAGAAATAAGAAAAGAAATAAAAAGTAAAATGACCTTAAAATGTGGGAGAACAAAAAATATGGATGTAAAATAAAAAAAAGTAAAAATACAATTAAAAAAACACTGGCGTATCACAATCTTCCTTGACTTCTCTCTCACAATTTTAACATACTCTGTATCTATCTATCTATCTATCTATCTATCTATCTATCTATCTATCTATCTATCTAGGAAAGTGTTGTAATTTTCTTGAAGCATTGTGTATATTAGGAATATGGTTAGGTTTTGAAGGCTGTCACAATGCGTTTAGTAAAATAAAGGAAGGTAAAGAAGTTGTTGAATATCACCTATTTATTGTATATTAATATTTCGAGATTAAAATCTCATATTCAGAATGTTCGGGTGATTGTGTTTGAGTTCCGAGACATTGAAGAAATGGTCCTTCCTGGTTGTTGCTGCTGCTGTTAGTGTGTGTGTGTGTGTGTGTGTGTGTTTGTGGTGTGTATATGCGTGATTGATAGTTGGGATTTTTATGGACTGATAGTATCAGTCTGCTTTGACATGTCCTTTATCTAAGTTATATATATATATATATATAGGTGTGAGTTTGTATCCCTGGGTTTCACGCTCTTCCGATCGTCAGACAAACTGATTAATTTCTTTAAAAAATGGTTATATGTAGGGTTGCGTATATTTGTGTATTTTTGTGGAAGTGGGAGAAATCTGTCGTCATGACAGACGCAGACACATATATATGTACATTCGTACACCCATCAACGCGCGCAAGGACACACACACACACGCACGCGCGTTAGCTCACTGAGGCTTGCATAAACATACACATGCGAATCGTGCGGGGTTCGGTATATATATGTATATGTGTGCCGTTGCGCACATACATACGCATTCGGTTGGTGTATTCGAATAGTGTAGCGATGTTAACGCGCGGACTGTTGTCGATTTTTCGTACGTATATATGTACTTTTGATGGGTTCTGTATGAAACTATGATAGGTAAGAATTGCTATTATTTTATTTAAGGCTGTATTGTTATTTTTTGTTTTAAAGTCGGTTATTGGCTTGTTTTTTTTTATTTTTTGTGGTTGCGTATCTTTAAATGGTAGAAATTCTAATTTGTAATGCTTATTAGTGTTTATTTGTGGTGTATTAATTTTACTATGGCAGAGACGTGTGATTTGTTTTTTATCCGTTTGGTATAAATTGTGATAATAGGTATTTATTTTCATGTCTGCATTTGGAAATTAGTTCTGATCTCGTGTTTAGTAAGTTCTTTTGTGGGGTATGAGATCTAATTGCCACTTTCTCATGTCGGCAAAGTAGGCACTTTTTTTGTAATGTTGTTGTAGGCAGGTGCTTTTTTCAGTATTTTCCAGTTTATTGTTGGTGAAATATTTCTGTCTTTTAGACGCCATACGTATGTTGATAGTGTAGTGCTGTTCAAGTATTTTCTGTTGTAGAATGAAAGATTGTGGTTCTTATTTTTTTCTTAAATGGTCTCTCAGTGGCACCGATGTAGAACATTATGTTGTTGTTTGCACTTACCTTGGCTTTATATACTATGTTTGTTTGCTGGCAATTTCTCTGGAGTGGACATGTAGTTCCGTTTCTGCAGTTGCATTGAGCTTCTTCGATTGCATTATTGTAGGTTGTTAATTTTTTGCTGTGGCTTTTTATTATTTGTGTAATATTTTTTGTGCAGCTGTAACTAATTTTGACGTTGCTATTGTTGAATATTTTTGCCAATTGGTTTGTCACCGGGAAGTGTTTTTCTATTAAGTTCAGGAATGTCTTACCTATGTTTGTTTTGACGGCTTTGTTGTATGGTGGATTAAACCAGATGATATTTCTTTTTCTGTTTTTGCTTTTTTGTTGCAGAGGTGTATATTGTAGTTGTTGTTTGTATCCACATTTCTTTAGTGCTTCGTTGTATGGTTTTCTTTTGTTATTGAACATCTGTATGTTAGATGAATTTTCAGATAGTCTGCGGCTGGTTGATATGGGTATTTGTTTGATGATTGAAGCTGGGTGGTTTGAGGATGTGTGTACGTAAGTTGGATCGTCATTATCTTTTCTGTATGGTTCATATGTATTGTTGTCCAAATTAAGGGTGATATCTAGGAAGTTTACTGTTTTTATACCTGTTTTTATTTCTATTTTGACTCCAATGGATTTTAGAGCGTTTACTATTTTTTTCTTTAATCTATCTAATTTGGGACCATTGGGTTCTCTTATCAGGATAAGTCCGTCATCTCTGTATAGTCCCGTGTCCTTTTTCTCCAGGATTCTGGCCAGGTGTGAAAAAAATGAGTATGCCTACTAATTCGCATGTCTCTGCTTCATCGTAGCTACCCATTGTTACATCGAATAAGTCGTGGTTTTGTTTTTTTGTCCATGGTTCATTCTTGTGGAATAGTAGATATTTGCGACAGTGCATGATTATTTTAATGTCTTCGTTTGTGATTTTTATATGTTGTTGTGTCAGTTGTGTAGCCTCATTTAATATGTTTTCTGTGATGGCTGAGTAGAAATCCACGATGTTGAATTGGATGAAAGTGGCTTTGTCCTTGTTTTTTATAGTTGTAAACCACTCTATGACAGCTTTGGTGTTTTTCCATTGGTTAAGGTCTGATTTTTTCTTTAAGTTGGTGTTGATAGTTTCTAATATTTTTTTGCTGATTTTTCCTATCTCGCTTTTCGCAAGGTTTATTTGTCGGAATACAGGTTTTTCTACTAAGTTGGTTTTGTGATCTTTTGCTGTTATGAAAGCTTGGTGTTCGCCTAATCGGTTTATTCTTTCATCTATCTTTAATTTGACGGCTATATGTTTAGCTTCTTGGTTTGTCGTGTTAATTGTGTTCGTGGTTGCCTTCTTGTCGGATTGTGTGATCTTTTCAGTTATAAGTGTATTGTAGTCGGTGGGTTCCATTGTGTATATGTTTGTAGTTTTGTCAGCTAATATAAATACTTTATTAGAGTTCATTATTTTTTTCTTGTCCTCTATAATCTTCTTCTGAAAATTGTCCAAGTGGTTTTTGAACTTTAAATTTCTTACTATATTTGTCATGTCATCTTCGAATTTTATTATTTCTTTACATATTGGTGGACATTTCCTTGTATTGAAGTGAAATGTTTCAGTTGTTTTGTCATCCACAGACAGATCTGTTTCGCCGTATCACAGCTCATCAGTACGGTTAGACTCCGATTGCTTTTTTACTCAGGATTGAAACCCGACCGAAATGGCGTCAGTCAGCGAATCTACCTCTGGGCTATGGGCGTTCGGTGGAAGTAGGCAGACTTTTTAGCGCATATCATTATACGCGCCCAATAGCTAGAGCGCTCTAATTCATTTCACTGAATGAGCGATGCATACATGCCAGAATAGCTACTATATATTGGAGAGTCGCAATATGTGAGTATTACCCATTGTAATAATCCTAAATCTTTTCTAAATTATATTACTCTGTTAAATTAAATAAATGAATTTAACATTGTGTTCTTTTGAGTTCATCTCTATCAGAATTTACATGGACAGTATACCAAGGGTGCTACGTTATATATATATATATATATATATATATATATATATATATATATATTCTAAGGTATAATATATTCATAGGTTAAGGTAGTCAATATCAGGAATAGAATGTGTATAGAAATATAAAAGTAGAAAATTCTAGTCGAAAATACAAATATTCTATATAAATTACCGAAAACTTCTCGCTGTGAAAAAAAACCATACATATAAAACATCTCGCTTCCATTATCCGCCTAACCTTACTCAACAGTAGTAATGGGGTGTTGAAAGGTTTAAAAATAGAAAAACGTTTACTCGAATTCTAGCCGACTCACAAAGCTCAGAATAAACGCGTGTGTAGTACTCAAAACAACCCAGGAACAGAATTTAAGTAGACAAACATGAAGAGAAATTAACAACACTTAACTACAAACACCTTCGAAAATGACTAAAAAAGGATGGAAAGCACTTGGAACAATAGACAATACTGACAATTATTTTAACTCCCTTATTCCCACTAAACAGAAAAATGCAAAAGTGGTGGAAAAATTTAATTTTTTCTTATATGTTCTATTCAATGAAACTTGTTTGAAAGAATATATATATATATATATATATATAAATTAGATAAATTTTCAAAATTTAAAGGTGTCGGATGTACATTTCAACATAGGATCTCTAATAGAGATTCTACGTCACGTCAGCGACATTGTTTTGTTCCAAATGGCGAAGGCCCTGGGGTAAAGTGTGGAAGGTGCCAGGTTAACAACGGTCACAAAGTAGAACAGGTGGTGGTGGGGTTACAGGGTGTAGAGACAAGAGGTAGACGGGGTATCAAATATCAAATGGTAGAGGCTAGTGAATGTTTACAGGGTTTAGAAACGGTATATTTAGGAGGGGAAGGAATAGATTTAAATGTAATATCTTAACAATTTTTAATTAAGTTTATCCATTACAGGAAGTCATGAATTTAAAGTTATTAAAGAAATATATATATATAACCCTAACCCTAACCCTACACACACACACATCTATATATATAGGGATTTGGTAAAGGAGTTCATATTTTATAAAGATAGACAACTAAAGGAGTTAAATTACTTTTTTAAGGTTAAGATTTTGAGCTGTTTGAAGAGGTGTATTTAAGCGGGAAGGAATTGGTTTCAATATAAGATTTTAAAATTTTTTCTTCAAGTTTATTTAATTAAACCTTTTAGGTAGAAGCAAGTCAAATGCCAATTATAGGAAGTTATCAGTTTAAAAATTATTAGAGAAAAAATATATACACATATATGTGTTAGCCAAGGAAAAAGGGGTTTAGTAAAAGAATCCATATTTTCTAAAGATAGGCAATTAAAGGAGGTTGGGATAGGAAGGTAGGGGAGTAAAATAATTCTTAAGGTTAACATTAAGGTAAAATTAAGATTAAAACTTAAATTGAATCCTTTTAATTTATATTCTAACATCTAGTCAACGGGATTTAAATTCTAAATTTAAGTATTCAAAAAATTTGCCTTGTGGCGGAACTTACTGATGAATTCCCTCCTAAGATTCAGTAGCCGGTGTTGGTGGGGGTATTTTAATATTGAAATTTTTTCCAGTAAACATAGACAGCACCTATCACGAAAATTCCTCGGAATACGGGCTGAACCCATCAGTTCCCAGCTAATTTCAGGATCCAGCCCTTCCTCTTTCATCTTGCATTATGTGTGTGTGCGTGTGTGTGTATCTGAGTGTGTATGTATATATAAAGAGAGAGAGAGAGAGAGAGAGAAACATTGCTGCTTGAGGTAACCTTCAGCATCTCAACTCGAGAGTTTACTCAGGCAGGTTTTTCGATCACTCTTCAGAGCTATTTCGCAATTTACTCACAACATTTCCAAATTTTAGCTTTTTATATTCTTTTAAGTTTTTTTTTTTGTATGGGTGTGCGCATTGCTGTGGATGTGCGCTTATTGTGCGTATTTCCGGTTTTTGTATGTGTATGGTGTCATAGTCATTTGCCTTTGCTTTTTAGCTTTTTTCGTGTTTTCTTTTCCTTTTTCCTCTTTACTTTCGGAATTTGAAATGTATTGGGTTATTGTTATTATTCGTAGACGTGTCCCCGTTTTTAATGTTTTAATATTGCATGCTTTTACATACGTGCCTGTATACATATGTGCAATGTGCATGCATATATACATATACGCACGTACGCACACATACACTTAAAAATTTGTGTATTTTCCTTTTATTAGTATTTAGATTTGGGATGTTATAATAGTAATAATAATTGTAAGTGATTTTTGCAAAACTTGTATTTATAATTAAATTTTGATTTAATATTTATTGTTGTTTAGGTTTGTGTATGCATGTTTGCAGTTTATATTTGATTTATTTGATTTGTTTTTATTTAAAGTTTATGTTATATTTATTTATACTTTTATTTTAATTAGTGTTTTAAGTGGTGAGTAACCATTTATTTATGTCCCTACAATTACCTTTTTTTTCATTTTTTTTTATTTAAGTGTTTTTTAAAAACTGATTATCGCTAATTTTCCTCTAAGCATAATTACAATTTTTACTATTAATATTGGGTGGGACAGATTTTTGTATGATTTTCCGAAAGATTTTGGTGGTGATAAGATTGAGTAGACAATTTTGTCTACTTTGTAACAACAGTACAATAAAAAGAAACGTTCATTATCACATAATATATAAGAACTCTTTAAAAAGATTGGTTGGCAATACGAAAATACTATTTAATTACAGAATCAAAATCATCTCACTCTAAGAAAGACGCTATATATAAAGCAACATTATACTGCCATCAACATTACGTTATTTAACAGTGGAAATATAATTTTGAAAGTTTTAAAAAATAGATAGGCGTTTACGCAATTTCCAGTTGCATGCATCATGTGATAGGTTTTAAAGAACGCTTCCCGTCAAAAACACAAAATAAATTATGTTACAGTCAAAACATGAGGATAAAATATGAACATCGGAAAAATAACATTTTTAAAAATGGCTGGTGAAGTAGCTAAAAGCGCTTGGGAAGTACAAAGTTATGAAATATTTTAACATATATATATATATATATATATATATATATATATATATATATATATATATATATACACAACGTGTGTTGTAGTAGATATCTGTTCGGAACGAGAAATCGGTAAGCCGAGTATCAATTCCACTTGTGTGTGTGTGTGTGTGTGTGTGTGTGTGTGTGTGTGTGTGTGTGTGTGTGTTCACTCCAAGAAAGCTGATAATGTCAATAAGATGCAAAAGGCGACTGAGTGTGAAAGAGAATGAAAAAATTTATAAACAACTTAAACCTAATCCTAAACAGGAAACAAGGCATAAAAAACAATAAACAAGGCTCAAAAGACCACAGAGGTGCGAGTATTAAATCGTAGATAAATCTATTAACTTTTATTGAGAAAAAAAAAACTAGTAAATAAAATTTCAGAGTTTAAGCCGAGGAATTACCAGTATAATGTTGAATTAGACATTAGAAAGAACCGGAACTTCAATTCTGAACAGAAAACAAGGGATAAACTTCTATTCATCATAAATTAAAACAAGAATGAGTGTGAACCGAACTATCGGCTAATGTATCTACTCCTACTCAGGCAAAAATTAATAAGTAGTGAATAAGACTTAATAGTTTAGGCGGTGATGCTAAAAGTATGAAGTTGAAGTAAACATTAGAAAAAACTGTAAGCCTAAATCTGAACAGGAAACAAGAGATAAGCATCTACTTTTGTTCAAAAGACCGTGGGGAAAATAAAAACATGGCACAGGAAAAAGTCGCAATAAAACGTCACAGAATAGATAAAAACAGCACAAGGTGAGCACAAAGCTGACAAAATCCCAGCCTCTTATCCCAAAAGTGAATAAAATTCCCAGTTTCATAAATAAATAAAACATCCAAGGAACTATTGATTCAAATTTTATTGTCAAATTGAGCTTTTCTTCACATAAAATCGAGTTTTTGGTACTTGGATTCCCTAACTATGAAATATATCGAATATGTGAAAGTAACATTGATAGAAAACATTTTTTGACTGCTTAATCTGTTTTTGTATACGATTTCCATGGTTTGTTTATTTTTGGGGTAAAAAAGAAACAGGCTTATATATGCTTCCTTCTCATATAGTCGGATAATATGAGGTACTAGGAAAACGATGAAATATATCAAACGTGTAGATGTGGCATTGTTAGAAGACGTTTTTATAGGTTGGATCGCTTTAATATGAATTTCTGTTGCACACTGAGCGGACCCATAAACTCGTAAAGTACCCGACAGAAACTGATTACCGGCCAGTATAAATTGTGACTTTTTTCGGCGACTTTTTTCTTTCTTTTGTAAGACACAAATACAAGAATAACAGCATAAAAAACTATTTGAAAATGCTGAAACAATCAACATAATGTTCTACCATAAAGAAATATGTTTATATCAAAACATATAACATCTGCAGACCAACAACAAACTATACATCTATAAAGCATATGTTTACACTGAAAATATAAAATTATGTGCACAGTATCTGCAAATGAACTCATAAAATTGTCTACAAAATATATGTAATCGAAGCCATAAAATTGCACACAAAAATCTTTAGATTTCAGCCTTATATAATCCATAGGGGTGGATATGCTAAGATACAACCAACTAGCAAGTGTCACAGACTGTCAAGAAAAAAGACAGAGGCAGATTAGGACCTTAATTACATGTCTAAAAAATGAGATGGATTAATCGATGAAAGGACTGTTGTAGATCATCTTGTTACATTGATCCGTTGATAGACTTCTATCTATCTATCTATCTATGAAACGTTCATTTGATAGTTTTGCTTATAACAGTTAGCAGTATTTTTTACTTTAATTATCTCCCTAGAAATGGCACACACATGTGGCAGTCTTTGCTATGGCAACAACAGAGTGAAGACATTTACGATACTTACATTCCTAGTGTTCTTTAAATACAAGGCTCAAGAGCCTCCCAAGATAAAAGGTTAGTTTTTATGATTAGAATGCTAAAGAAACTTCCTCTTTATAATGAAAATGCAGAACTATTTTACAATTGGAATGCAGAATAACTTTCTTCTTACAACTAGAATGCACAGGAATATCTTCTTGCTAATTGAAATACATAAGAACTTCCCTTTTACAATTGAAATATAGCGGAACTTTCTTTTTACAATTGGAATGTAGAGGAACTTCCTTTTTACTATTGAAATGTACATGAACTTTGTTTTAAGAAGTGGAATGCACAGAACCTTCCTCTTTACAATTTAAATTCTGAAGAACTTTCTCTTTTTACTTGGAATACAGAGAAACTTTCTTTTTACAATTACAATAAGAAAGCAGAGGAGATATCTCTTTACAATTGGTAGCAGAGGAAGTGAATGGGTTCGACCCCTTGAATGCATCATGGCTAATTTTAGCTGTACAAATCTGAACTGGTCGAACAAACAAACTGGAATGGTCTGAATCATGGAAATAGAGATAGAGTAGCAGTAGGCCTGTAACGATTCGCCTGTGACAAAAGAGACTGCAGGGTGGAAAACACAAACAACCGCATTCTTCTTCTTCTTCTTCTTCTTTGTGCCCTGTCCTTTCAGGACGTAGGCGATCATGGTTTTATATGTCTCTCCATCCCTGGTGACTCGTAGCACACTTTCTCCTGTTACACCACACCATCCTCGTCCAGTCATCCACCTGATTAGTCAAATATGTTATCCGCTGCATCCCCCTGTCTTTTCCCCTCTATCTGGTCTGTTAGTATCAGGTTCTTTTGCATATCCCAGGAACTTCAGCTATCTCTTCCTGATGCTCAGTATTAATTTCCTTTTCGTTTTTATTCTTTCCAACACCTCGTCATTGCTCACATGCTCGGTCCACAATATCCACAGCATCCTTCTGTAGAACCACATTTCAATTGCTTCAAGTTTTTCCTTCATCTCTGAGGATATTGTTCAGCATTCACTTCCATATTGAAGAACTGACATCACATAGCAATCCTGTACTCTTTTCTTTGTTTGTAGCGAAATTTGCCTGTCTCTTAACACTTCTGCTCAACTTCTGGAACGCATCCTTCGCCATGCCAATTCGCCATTGGATCTCTTAGTCGCACTTTCCGTCTACCGTTAGAATATTTCCCAGGTATTTAAATTTTGGTACCTGCTTGATTTACTATCTCCCACCTGTATTTGGCATTTTGGGTTGCTCTTTTTGCTGATGACCATGCATTCGGTTTTCTTGCAGTTTATTTGTAGTCCTTTCTTGTCACTCTCTACAGTTACCTTCTGTAGGAGGTCTTGTAGTTTCCTTTCCGTGTCTGCAATTGACACTGTATCATGTGCGTACCTTATGTTGTTTAAATTGTGGCCTCCAATGACAAATTCTGGCATAACATCTAGGGTCCTCGGCATAGTCTCGCTGTACAAGATGAAGTGATCCAGTGAAAAGACACATCCTTGTCTTACGCCCATTTCTATCTTTGTATATCTGCTGAATTCGTTACCTGTCCGTATGCAGGCGGTAGGCCAGGAATTTGAAGCATTGGATGTGGGGAATAAATATTGGCCACATTCAACCCGAACAAGACAAAAAGCTCTATTATTTTTTTATCTGGTAAACAAAGAGCATAGCATAGGGGATGAGTTATGTTCATGGGCCCTTGAAGGAGCCGGCCATTTTCCAGTATAAATGATAATAGATTCTATATATGATTTACGCTTGTGTTTAGGACATTGTTTCTCAACTTGTGTTCCATTAAACCACCCCTTGGGTAGCGCAAGATGTCGCGAGTGATTTCCTTTTTTGAGTAAACTGTGTTTAATTTATATTCGCCTCGACCCCTTATATTATTTAAAATGATAATAATCACAGGGGATGTATTTAGCGATGTCTGTGAGGCATCATTTTAAAACCACCATCACTAGTTAGTGAACAGGATTTGTATATGGCGTATTCGTGTATCACTGAGGGACACACTCACGTGCAGGATGCTTGCAAGGTGTCTATATATTATATTTACCACGTGAACTATGATATCAATATAAAAGAGGTCGATATTAATAATAATAATTTTTATGCAGGGTGCCATTGAGACATGAAACTATTTCAAGGATTCCACAAAGGTAAAAAGGTTCAGAAAGTCTGGTCTATTCTATTCTTGTTTTCCTTATAGCCTATACTAGAATCCTTGGTTATTATAATAAATTATAAAAGAGATAGATATTAATAATAGTTTATAATAATCTTTATGCAAGGGTCCCTTGAGATATGAAAACTATTTCAAGGGTTCCAAAAGAGTAAAAAGGTTGAGAAAGGCTGGTTTATTCTATTTTCAATTTCCTTACAGCCTATGCTAGAATACTCGGGTATTACAATCAAATATAAATGTGATAGATATTTTTAATGGTTTATAATAATCTTTCTGAAGGGGTCTCTTGAGATATGAAAACAATTTTAAATATTCCACGAAGGTAAAAAAGATAATAAACGCTGGTCCAGTATATTTTAATTTTCCTTATAGCCTTGATTATAATAATAAAATATTAAAAAAGACAGATATAAATAACCGAATATTATAATTTTTATGTCAATGTTTCCTGAGACATTTCAGGGTTTCCACGAGAGTATACAAATTGAGAACCTCTGTTCAAATAGACGTCCCAAACAAACGGCATCGTTGTAAGTGTATCTAGTCATCGTGACAGGACAAAAAATTTGTGATGATGAAATGATTGCAGCTTGGTTTTTTAGTATCTCAAAACATCTTTTTTCTCCAATGAGCTGTTCGAGTTCGGTCAAGGAAGAGATCAGTTGCAGGGATTCGATCATATGACTGCATGTGAAAATTAACAAATTATGCCATCATTTTTAACAGCGTATTAGAACTAATGTTAACCAGTGTCTTATTGGACATAATGTGGAGGACTGATTTTCTAGTGCTTTTACGCAATAAAATAATCTTCCACCCAGAATTACTACATACAAATAAAAATATTTTTAAGAAGTTCAAATGTGAAAAACAATAGCATAGAATTAAGAAAACATTCTGGTACAGATAAACTTTCAACTGATTTTTCTGGACATAACGTGGGGGATTTATTTTCCATTGTTATCAAATAATAAACTGATTGCCTAGAATCACTACATCAAGTTAGAAATAATATATTTGAAAAGTCACGTATAAAAACCTAATCATATTTATGATTTAACAAAATATTCTGGCATAGATAAATTAATATTAATAAAAGATTCTAGAGGGCATAAAGTGGGGGATCGTTTCTCTATTGTTATCAAGTGATAAACTGATCCCCCTAGAGTTGCTACATATATAAATAGAAATAATATACTTGAAAAGTCACATACAAAAGATTAATCATATTAATGAGTCAACAAAAAATTCTGGCATGGGTAACTTAGTATTAATAAAAAATTCTAATAGGCATAAAGTGGGGGATCGTTTTTCTATTGTTATCAAGTGATAAACTGATCCCCCTAGAGTAGCTACATATAAATAGAAATAATATACTTGAAAAGTCACATACAAAAGCTTAATCATATTAATGAGTCAACAAAAAATTCTGGCATGGATAACTTAGTATTAATAAAAGATTCTAATAGGCATAAAGTGGGGGATCGTTTTTCTATTGTTATCAAGTGATAAACTGATCCCCCTAGAGTAGCTACATATAAATAGAAATAATATACTTGAAAAGTCACATACAAAAGCTTAATCATATTAATGAGTCAACAAAAAATTCTGGCATGGATAACTTAGTATTAATAAAAGATTCTAATAGGCATAAAGTGGGGGATCATTTTTCTATTGTTATCAAGTGATAAACTGATCCCCCTAGAGTTGCTACATATAAATAGAAATAATATACTTGAAAAGTCACATACAAAAGCTTAATCATATTAATGAGTCAACAAAAAATTCTGGCATGGGTAACTTAGTATTAATAAAAGATTCTAATAGGCATAAAGTGGGGGATCGTTTTTCTATTGTTATCAAGTGATAAACTGATCCCCCTAGAGTAGCTACATATATAAATAGAAATAATATACTTGAAAAGTCACATACAAAAGCTTAATCATATTAATGAGTCAACAAAAAATTCTGGCATGGGTAACTTAGTATTAATAAAAGATTCTGATAGGCATAAAGTGGGGGATCGTTTTTCTATTGTTATCAAGTGATAAACTGATCCCCCTAGAGTAGCTACATATAAATAGAAATAATATACTTGAAAAGTCACATACAAAAGCTTAATCATATTAATGAGTCAACAAAAAATTCTGGCATGGATAACTTAGTATTAATAAAAGATTCTAATAGGCATAAAGTGGGGGATCATTTTTCTATTGTTATCAAGTGATAAACTGATCCCCCTATGATTGCTACATATTAATGTAGTTAGAAAAATATATTTTAAAAGTCACATATAAAAGCCTAATCATATTAATGAGTTGACAAAATATTCTGGTATGGGTAAACTTTTCTGCTAGAATTACTAGAATTAACATAATAATGGTAAATCCACACATTTCCAAACTCACATAAGAAAACCATCTACTTTTAGTAATGATTCAATAAAAAGACAATTTTATCTACGCCATCATTTTTATGGCATATATGAACCAACAGTAATATAATTTTCTACTAGACGTTCGATTTCTATTGATTTTGTGTAACAAGCTGATACCCCCACTGCATGTTATTTTTTATCTTCTTTAAAACGATACAATGAAATGAAAATAAACTCACTTGTGGCTTTTGTCAATGAAGAATTCCAATCTTTTTGGGGCTACCATTAAAATCTATTTTAACAAGAGCCGGAATAAATGAAAACTTCATTAATCATCCAGTCTCCTCTTGTTTTCTTTTTTACACTCTCCTTCTAACAATATATTCATTCATTTTCTTTCTGTTTTATTTCTCACACTTTAAACTTTATCTCTTCTTTCTTTTTATATCTATCGTCTTATCTCTTCTTATTGCCTCGTGAGATTTACATATGTGAATTAGTTTCATAAAATTTGCATATATCTTTTAACTCGTCTGCCTACGTTGATATTGCTGGTGATTCTTTCAAGTCTATTGACCTAATACATTTTTAACTTATTGCCAACTTCGTCTAACTTCTTAAAGGCTAAATTCTTTTTATTTCTGTGCCAGAGTTCAGAACAGAGTCTAATATAAAGAAAAATAATTGAAGAAAGACTACGTTAGAGAAGTGGAAAGATGGGTTTCTGATCTTGAAAATCAACATTTTATGTTCAAGAATTTACTTATTGGCTTCTAGCGCTTGTGACAAATACTCAAAATACGCCATACACAAAACAGGTTCCATCAACGAATATCAATGTACAATAATATTCAGAATATTTACACTGAAATCCGAAATATTATCCATCTTGCGTTTTTTGTTTTACACATTTCACCCCAATCAAGGCTTTAAAACAACTAAAGGAATATGATAAAAACAAAACATTGTTAAGAAGAGAGCGCAATAAAAGACGGAGGAGGAAAAATATTGCGATTGACATTGCATTTAATTTTTTGAAGATTAAAGTTGAGTGTAAAACAAAAATCCTGAAGACAGATCCTCGAGCGAGAAGTGCGAAACTAGAAACAGTTAACATAGAAATTATAGTTATATCTAGCCATCTCAACTGTTAAATAACAAGAATTTACCGCCAATAGAGTACTGCACTTGAATTCATAAAGTCTACACTACCGACCATAATTATTAGGCCACCCCGGTGTTTTCATATTATTTTTTAGTATTTATTGTCAAGTGAATAACTGTAAATGAAAATAGAATGGTTCTTTTG